>OX328123.1:85075522-85675522 GCA_946811695.1 Gonocerus acuteangulatus
TATATATATATATATATATATATATATATATTGTTAGGAACCATGTAGGCTTACAGATAAAATGTATTAATTTTTTTTTTTTTTTAAATTATGAATTGTAGCATCAAGCTACAGGGAATAGTGTAGCGGCGGAAAATTAGGTCCATAAGAGGTTACCACTACTCCCTAATCCTCTGCGGATCAGCAATACCTACAAGATAAGCACAAAACTAATTCACCTCAACTGAGATCGCCACCTCCTTCGTGTTGAGGGCAGCACCTTATGGGTGTTCATGGAAATTACCCCCGATTTAAAGGCTTCGTTTCCTGCAGCGTTTCTGCTCTAGGGCCCTTTTGAGCACCTCCCTGCATGCTTTCATCTCATGAGCTGAGGTGCCTTTTATACGCTCCACCAAGTCTGCATCTTTGAACTTGGCACCAGTAACTATCTACCCATCATAGATAATGGCAGGTCAACTGACGAGTTGCTGAGCGTGAGCTGGGCAATATTTTCAAAGCTACGAGGCACAGCTGCCGCTATTTTCCAATTTTTACTGTTCACTTTTTATTTTCTAATTTTCGTATTTCAAAGAGGCCAATTATAAGTTTAATTTTCTGTCATCTAATCATACTAGAAAGGATTGCTCCACAAGGAGATATTTATTTATTTATTTTTTATCCATAATAAATTAAGTCAATAATTTTTTCTTTTCAATAATTTAACTTCATTTCGCCTCTCTCAAGGCACTTTATGTTAGCGCCATTTCCTTTTCTTTTCCATTGTTTCATTAGCAAACCATTTAATGTATTCTCAGTCAATTTTCAACTTGGCGCTTAACATACGCATATACACACACCCACATTGGGTCAAAAAATTCTCAAAACACTACTGTTTTTTTTTTTTAAATATTGTACGTTGTATGAGGAATTTTCTGGGAAATAAAATTTTTATAATCAAAACTTTATATTGGAAACAAATTATAGTATTTATAAACTTTTACATGGTCAATAGCAGAAATGGAAGGGAAACGTCAAAACAACAAAAAAGTCTCCATACAGTTGCAATATTTTATATCATTTGACTGTTTTAATCTAATGATTTTTGGTTACTTCTGGCTTAATTAAATTCCATTGTTGTTTTCCTGGTGGATGCTACTAACCCTAGCAGTCGGAGCACCCAAAAAAAAACAAAAAAAAAACTGGTTTTCTAATTCGCATTACAATTTCATCCCACAGTTGCTCTATTAGTAGAGATCGGGACTATGAGAAGGAGTATTAAGTCGTTTCAGGATGTAAAAAACAAGCCATTCTTTTCATTATATATCTGAACATCATAACCATTCGACCTTAATAAGGTTCTCAAGGTGATTTCAGCACAACATTTACATTATAATGGTTTGAAAGCATACAGTAAAATGGGACCATATTAATACAGGTGGTGAAACTGGTACAAACCTATACAGCTATTCCTTTTTTGTTTATTTATATATAGGAAAATATTTGTCTGTTTGCACTCGTTAGGCAAAGCTCGACCCTTTAGTATCAGTTCAATGAAAATATCCAAGCAGTGTACGTTTGTACCAATTTCACCACACCGTACTAATGTGACCCTATTTTACAATACCTCTTAATTTAGGAGAACTTGTCAATGGATGTTCCCTTATTTCTCTTAAAATCTCTCGTCACTGAAAGATAAGCGATTTTCTTGAGTCCCTGAATAAGGTTTACTTCTTTAATTTTTATTTTCATTCTAAGGCTTAAAGATGTACTGGAGAGTGGCATGTGACCTGTTCACCATTTTTCAAATTTCTCATAATAAATGATCTTTTTCTCTCATACCAAAGCACAAATGTATTTCAATATCTTCATTTTGAATTAAACACTAAATTAAAAAAATTACTTTCACATCAGAGGACAACTCTTTACTGATGGTAAAGTATATAATCCCTTCATTCACCATTTAATTCCATTTCTAATTATTTAAATGGAAACTTTTCTGTCATTTAAACTTCAAATAGGAGGCCACGAGTTCTAAGGTGTGTGCACTCTGTGCCTAATGCCATGAAGTCAACTCCCACAGAGGGTGGTGGCTTTTCTTTTGAGAAAAGATGAGGCATCAACTCTATCCTGGCTAGAAGAGGGTAGCAACCTGTCCTAAAGGCCGTTGTTAAATATAAATTTACATCAAAATTAAAAATAATCTTTGAATATTTCCTTCCCCTCAATACACTGAGTTAAAAAACAAAATTTCTTTATGCTTAAATTTTGTAAAACACTCCAAGAAATAATAATAGTAAATAACTAATTATAGAAATGTAAAGACACTTTAAAGTGTATGGAGACTTCTTTGACAAAGTGTACATGTACATATAAATTTTGAAAGCAACCTTAAAAAAAATGCTCCTGGTATTTCTGCAGACTAGAAAATATCTTATAAAGAAAGCATTATTTTGTTTGCATTGTGCAATTTTTAGGAGTCAGGAAGTAAGGATTTAAGAGTAAATAAAATACACAGAATTAAAATATGTAGATTAAATTCATATTTAACTTAATTCAGCAGGATTTTATTGATATAACTTGTTGCAAGCCAAATAAAATATAACTAAAAACATAAACAATCTTCAAAACTTACCATGATATTCACTGGGGCCTTGCATTATCAATAAATAAAGTAAATTATAGTACGACAAGAAAAAAATGAATTCATTCAATGTGACAGCATTGTAACCTTTCTTTAGGTTAACCGAGAAAATTGGGTACAGATTCTTCTTGTTGTTAGGAAACTATATTCAATATTTTCGGTAACAGTTATGGTAGAATTAACGATTATAAGTGTAGTTCTTTCTATTATGAATATATTAAAAAAATCTATTTGAAAATAGTTCATGCACCGTAAATTATTGCACACTTCAATTATAATTACCCTCTCTTCCATTTCATAGTAATCCTTTATTTTTTTACAAACGGCTTATGTGGACTTCGCTAAGTACAATTAAAACTGTTTCGAAAAATTCATTTTCTTTGTGCCCAAATTTTTTCAGTCAGGCCAAGCAGCTCCAGTCCTTATTGATGACGACGTCCACCTGTTGAAGCAATCCGGAAGTGTCAAATAGGGAAACCGACGTTTCAGAATCCACAGTAGTGCTTGCCTTTTGCGTATTAGGCTTGCAAGTACACTTTTTAGGAGTTTAATATAGTAGGGAAAGGAATGAGAATCTTTTTTAAAGGTGGTATCTTTACGCATTTTCGAGAAACGCTAATACAACTAATCAGAAACGGATTGGTTTGATTAATCAGAAACGATGGATTCAGTTGAAAAGTTGTTCAGTCGTTTGGCATTCATCCAAACTCGGATATTAAAATGTTGTTACGTTTATATTTAAAGAAGTAATAGAAAAATAATTTATTAACATATATAAGTAATTTTATGATTTTTGTATATTTTCTTGAATATCTCGAAAACGGTTGGGAATTGGAAGCTTACTAAATTCCCTTCAAAAACGACTCTCAATCATGGGCGTATATAAGGGGGGGGGGGCTCAGGAGGCTACAGCACCTCCCGAAATTTTCATTTGATGGTAAAAATGTGTCATAAAAACCTTAAAAATAAATTAAATAAGATCACTTAGTTAATAAAAAATAGTTTATTTTAGGTGGAATAGCGTTTTAGTTGCCTAAAACTATTCCAAGCTCTAAATTTTTCATATTCCATACCCCGGAAATGGTCTCAGCCCCCCCCCCGAAATTTTCCCAGCCCCTCCCGAAATTATTTCCTATATACGCCCATGCTCTCAATTAATTTTTGATGGAAGGATCTCACAGGTAATAATAATTGCTTAAAACTTACCCCGTTCCTTTGAACAGTTCAGGTTTCCTTAGTTTTTTTATTGCTTGTATTTTTTTTTTATTGCTTTGAGCCATAAAATGAATTTATCAGTAACGGGGCCCTCACACTGGCAAACATTTTGCTCAATATTGCATGATCGATGACAATTCAAACATACTTGTACAAAATATTGACAAATCTTCTAACATTTTCTAAACTTTCAGAAAACTTTTGAACGCCCAACAAAATATTGAATACACCTTTTTTTGCACTATATATCTTCTCACACTCGCAATATTTTTGCACAAACCGACATCTTTAAATTTTTGTGCAAACCTTTTATCCGTCTGAGGGTCCCTTAAAACAAGATAAGTAAAATGAGAAACTTTCTTTTTTTTTTTTTTTTGTGGTTTGTAATAAAGGTTTCTAAGCGGACGTCGAAGAGACCAAGTGAAACATTTCCCCCAAGGAACGTTTTCAGTGCATTTCCGCACTTTAATTCTCATTTCAAGAGGTCAAAACCAAAAGGTCTTTAAAGTATTTACAAGATATTCTGTGTATGTTCCAAGAATATTTCATGTTCAGAGCATAGCATGCGCCTTCGGCGCGCTATGCTGAACGTATGTAGACAAATAGCCTCGACCTCGTCGACCGATTCTTGGCGCCTTTTTATTTTTGGGAGGAAGACAGGGAGTTTTTTTTTATAGATTCTTCTTTCATATTGTAGAACGCCCATGTGTTGGGGGTATATATGTATATAAGGACATACAGTGGCCATCCTTTATTACTTCGTTCTTAACCTTTATCATGTCTGTGTCTGTTGGTCAGTTACTCCAAGACGAGCACTTAAGTGATATCGAGGAAATAGTGGAGGAATCTATTGAGCCGAATAACGTTATTGAAGTGGAATGCGGGAAGGACTCGATTATGTATGCGGAAGGCAACGAGGACTTCAGACCTGCTAGTCCTCCAGTTCTCAAACGTCGACGAACCTCTCGGACTTCATATGGCGGCTCCTCGAAGAAGGTATGGAATACCCAAGCTATTTTACATACATATATATATATATATATATATATATATATATATATATATATATATATATGTCATAGATCGACAAGCCGATACAACAGCTATTTGGGTTACTGAAAATGGTGTTGCGAGTATCGGTAGACCCGATGGTAGCAGCTCTTCAATTCCTTACGAACGTCTTGAAGGAGATATCGGGGCCGGAACCGCAGAATCTGGTTTTGGAGTTATGGAGTTGCCTGAGTTAAGTTCACAGATCACGGTAGTCACTTTTTAAAAACAAACTTTATTTAAATATCAAAATACAAACTTGTACAATTTCGAATTTGGACGTGTGTACACAATGGTTGGAAGAGGACTGACTGTCTAAGCCGAAAGAGGAGCAGTAGTTTAAGGAAGACGGCTGGAAGACTACATGACTGAGTAACTAGGAGAGACTAGGAGACTGTAACTAACTAACTGGAGTTGATAAGGATATAGGACCTTATATAGTGAAGAAAAGGAGTGGGGATGTTGGAGGGGATATGTAAGGAATTCGCTACCATAACTCCTCCCTTCTTCAAGTTCTGAGCTCCTGCGAAGATGAAGTCCTAAAAGGTGAACTTGAAGATCTGAAGGTCATTGGTGCTGTGGATTGATGCTTGAAACATAGGTGCAGACACTTGTTTACAAGAGGTCCTTAAAATTAAAATACAAGTGCCAAAATACAAAGTTTATAAGATATATGAATTACACCAATGAACATTTTGATTGCTAAAATATAAGGTCTTTAAATAGTGAACAGAAATTTCAAAGGGGGTTGCATGATTATCGTTATGCTCTGGAAATTACTAAGTATTGCAAGAAATTAATTAAAATTATAAATGAATTTATTTTATAATTGTAATGAAATAATTATGTACAACTTTTTAATTAACCTTATTTTTTTTATCTTTTAATTGACAAGTGATAATACTACAATCTTGTGCAGATATGTTCCTGAATTATACATGTATTTTATATGTTTGTTTATCCTACATAAATCTTGATACATATTTTATTATGTATTATATAATTGAATAAAGCTTTTTATTAAAATTTTGATATTTTTATTAAAATTTATATAAATTTGAAAATTTATCAACAGTAGCATTTTTCTTAAATCCTTATATATATATATATATATATATATATATATATATATATATACATATTTTATTACATAATTTTTATTACAAGTTTCGTTTAAATTCCTAAATCATAGATGTGTATAATAACTGTGCTGGAAACAATTATCTAATAAGTATAATATGCGTTAAATGAAAAGTTATATGGAAAGGTAAAAATGAATAAATCTGTAATAAAAATCGTATTATAACTTATTTGAATATTTTCAATAAAAGTATCTATGCATACACATTTTGTGCGTATATTTTAATATACTTATACTTTTTATGGAATAATTAAAACTAAAAGAATCTTGATTAATAGAAAAAAATATATTTAATTATTATTATCTAGTTCAACATAATTATATTTTTATATATTTACTTAATCTAATAAAAAATCATAATTAATATTACAATGTATCCTTTAAATTATACAAAGAATTTTATACTTATACAAAGAGAGAAGAAAAGATTGTGATTAATATTAATTGTCAATTTAATTCATAAAAATTTTCATTATTGCATATCTTTATATAATTATTATTTCTAACATAATAAACTTAATTCTAAAAGTAAAATAATCATATTTGCAATAACAAATTTTTACAAGAGAATATATACATTTGTGAGAATCAAAATTAATTATTTAATTTTCTAATATAAATTTGTTTTAATGGTTGTCTTTAAAGATAATTGAAAGAAATTTAGTACATATCATAATATCCTTTAATTAATTTGACATAATATTTATTTATTTTTATTTCCCTATTTTTATTTGTTTATTTTATAAAATCAATATGTGTCAAAATGAAAACATAAACAATTTCCTTTAATGTTTCTGGACTTTTAATTATTATTATTAATTATTTTTATTATTGTGGGTATCATTCAAGTTAATTATTGAATTTATTAAAACGGTAAATAATTTTATTTTTATTTTAATATTTCAACACAGCAATAATAGATGTGTCCTTGAGCATCTAATGAAGGACATGAGTAATAGAATTGTAAAGAGTCTTAGCAAATGGAGGGGTTGGGTGTGTTGAAGAATTATCTATAGGATGAGCATTGCAGATTCTTTATTCTTATCTATCTATACCTGGAAATGTTTGTTACTCTGTGCTAGTATGTATTAGACATGCGCGCCACGCCGGCGCCGCTACGCCACGCCGGGTTTTAATGACGCCGCCGCCGCCGAGCCTATTCAGTCGGCGCGCCGAGGGGAGGAAATCTACTAGTGTACTGCATAGTGACCGGCCGGCGCCATTTTGTGCTTACCTTCTGATCGATTAAACGCTTGTGTGTTGTGATCGTTGATCGGAAAATGACAAAGCTTGTATCATAAACATACTCGACGATATAAAACTAAAAATAAGTCCGACTCTCAGGAACTGCGTCATCTTAGCGCGGTTCCGTTCTTAGCCCTAGTGCTATTTGTAAAGGAATAAATACAGTTTATGGATAGGGTTTGATCTTTCTTTAAAAATATAAGAGAGAAAACTTTATTTAAAACGAAATAAATTGGGCTCCCCAATTAAATTGGGTTGCTAGGTATACAGGTGCTTATCATCCATTCGGAAATAGGGTCAATTTTCAGACTGAAGATATAAGGATTTCGAAATAAGTAATAGAGAATAAAGAAGGTGAAGACGAAAGAAGGAGATAGTGATGGATGAGAAGGAATTTTCAAATCTCAAACAAAAGGAAGTTTAAGAAGCCACAACAGGAAACTGACAGTATCCTAGGACTCCCCGACAACACAACGTTCGCCCCGGGAAAACACTATTATCATTAAGTGGCTCATTTTCTTGCCTTATAGACTAATTTTTTTTTTTTTTTTTTTTTTTTTTTTTTTTTTTTACGGCGCATCGACGTCTAGGCCATTAGCGCCGACATCCAGGGTGCAGAAAGGAATATTCCCAAAGAGCCGTGGGATGAGAACATTCCTGCCGCCGCGGCGACACCGGTGGGAATCGAACCCACGATGTACCCAAACCGAAAATGAGTTACATAATCATTTGTTCCACTTATATCAAAAACTGTTACAGATATCGCTTTAAAAACGGTTTCATTTGTTTTCGTATGTTAAGGAATATATTACGCGAGTATCTGCAAGCATATAAACCGGAAGACGTAAGCGTTAAGATTTTTTTCACGGGAAGTTCTCGCCAACACCACTCGGAGGACGGATTCTACTGGTTAAAGAACTTTACGTTTCAAATTAGACGATTTTTGTACCAAAGGTCTTCAAAATCTGGCCATTCTTGAGCCTGTGAAATAGCGGACATATATATATATATATATATATATATATATATATATATATATATATATATATATATATATATATATATATATATATATATATATATATATTGTGATTAAAATTTTAACATCTCCCTTGAGGGTTAAATAAAAATAGCCCACGCTGCGCGCACCGCCGCCGCCGGCCATTTTAGTCCAGCGCGCCGCCGCCGGAAAATTCAGCCTCGGCGCGCATGTCTAGTATGTATAGAGAGGATTCTTCTTGAGTTACGCTTTAATATAGAGCATAGAAATTATATAATGGTTTAATTAATCCTTTTTAATTTTATATATTTTTGTGGATTTTGAGCGCTCATCATTTATACCCAAATTATTCTAAATACTGGTTTTCATCTTATAATGCATTATTTATCGTCATAAGTTTTAAAAATTATTATCATTATTCATTTTATTTTTATTATTTATTATTCTTACATGAAAGGTTCATTAATAGATTTTTTATTCTTCTTGATTTTGTATCTATCTTGTCTGACAGTTAAGAGGGGTTAAGTGTTTTATAATTAAGTAAATTATGAATTTAAGGAAATCTTTAGTTATTTATTGATAATTTCTTTAATGGCATGGTAAAATATAATACTAAATCATAACAATGAATTCTAATAATGTTTGTGTCCCAATTGTAATTTTGGAATGCTTTCTTTATGTGAGAGTTAATTTTAAAATATTTATTTATGTAATATCTTAAAGGTCGACGTTTCATTTTATGGGATATGACTTTATGAAAATATAATTTATAATCAGTTTTCGTTAGAGGGATTAATTATTTAGATTTGTAGATGGTTTAGGTTAGGTAATTTTTATTTTTACTTATCCAAAATGTATCTCTTATGATGAAGCCAAAATTAATGAAATTTATTAAGGTTCTTTTAAGCTTTGATTATTTATTCAATCAGAATTATATCATTTAACATAATATTTCGTTAATTAATTTTGTAGTTTTCTTTAAACTTTTAAATAATTTGATTTATTAATTTATTTACATTCTTTAAATTGTCATTTAATTTGACATATCCAAAATAATTTAAATTATGATAGAAAAATTATTTATATAATATTTATACTTAATTATTATTATAATTCAGTTACTTTCTGTTTTCTTTGTTTAATGATGTTTAGTGGACTATATTCATTAATCTTTTATAACAAATATGATTCTCTTATCGTATTTCTAAATGTTTAATCTATCTATTATTCCTAATTAATAATCCATGGGTATTTCATTGGTCGTTTATTTTTTTTTAACTATCCAAATTAATTTTTATTTATAATTTTATCCGTTTTCGAGGCGGTCTTTGTTTTTCAGAAATTTTTATTTTATCTTGGTTTTCCTGCTTACAATTTATTTTTACGTTATTTTTACAGTTTAAAAGTTCTAGGGGTCCTAAACAAAATTTTGTTATGGTTAAATCTGAATTTTTATTTTTAATACTATTGTTATTCTTTTTATTTCTTTGATCTATAACGTATCTGATTAATTTTTTTAATATTTCTTTCATTATTTTTATAATTAATTCTATCACAGTTATTAGTTCCGATATTAACTTTTTCTTCCTTATTGTTATTATTAACGTTTATTACTTTATTATTTTCTTTTATCATTTCTTTTTCACTTTCGATTACTTCATTTATAATCTTATCCTTAATTAACTTTATCTTATGTTTAATTTTATCCATATTTAATTCTTTATTATTTTTATTTTTATTGTTTCTTTTATTATTCTTTATCTTTTCATTGTTTTTATTCTCCTTAACTACTTCGTTTATTACATTTATTAAGTCTTCCTTTTTTTCGCCGTCATTAATTATTTCCTTATCATTAATATTAATTATTTCCTTATTATTATTTCCGTTATCTATTATTTTATTATTAAAATTTAATTCATTTAAGGTTTCCTTTTCTGTTTTATTACTTACTATTTCTTCAGAATTTATGTTTAATTTTACATTTTCAGAGTCTTTAAGTTTTTGTAAATATGTTTGGCAGGTTTTGAGCATACCTGATGCAGCTTCTTAAATTTTATAAATATGTCTTTGTCTAATTCTGTCATGTCGTTAGTTAGTTGTATGTTATTTTCCTTTTTTATTTGTTCCACTGTATCTAATAATTTTTGAGAGTCTTGTTGCATATCTATGATAAGTTCCTTGGTAATGTTATTGGTTATGTTTAGATATTCAAGTTTGTCAAGTTTGTCAAATAGTTTTTCTCGCATGTCATTTGTCAGTTGTATCTGTTCTTGTATGTGTTCAGGTATTGATTCATAATTTTGATTATGATAATAATTTTGGTTATAATTTTGATTGTGAGAATAAGTTTGGTTATGATAATAATGTTGATATCTTGGTTGGTATTGATACATGTTGGTTGGGTGGAATTTAATTGGTTATTTTAGTAAGTTAACTGCCTCATTAATCTGTATGATTTCTGTAATTATTACTCTTAAGTCTTTTATTAATTTATTTAATGTACTTATGTCTTTTTTTATTTGTTTAATTATATCTTCTTTATTATTAGTAGTGATATTAAAATTGTCATTTATGTTTTGGTCATTTATTGTATAATAAATACTTGTATTAATCCATCTCTGAATTTCTTTTGCTTTTCTTTTATTCGTTATATTAAAAAAAAATAATAATAAAAATATTGTACACAAAAAAAATAATAATTACAAGTGTCTGACCTCTGATCGTGAAGACATAACAAATTTGTTGTTGTTGAGGCTTCTTCAACTAATCCTTGAAAGGAAAGGCTGCCGAAGATGTTGTGCTGGTTCGCCTAGGATTGGTGTGATCACTGGAACTCTGTCTCTGGAACTATCCTCCTGGTCACGCTAAGCACTAACATATGCTCTTCTTTCACCTTTGAAGAACGTCCTACGTCACGGTCGCCAGTTAAGTTCACAGATCACGGTAGTCACTTTTTAAAAACAAACTTTATTTAAATATCAAAATACAAACTTGTACAATTTCGAATTTGGACGTGTGTACACAATGGTTGGAAGAGGACTGACTGTCTAAGCCGAAAGAGGAGCAGTAGTTTAAGGAAGACGGCTGGAAGACTACATGACTGAGTAACTAGGAGAGACTAGGAGACTGTAACTAACTAACTGGAGTTGATAAGGATATAGGACCTTATATAGTGAAGAAAAGGAGTGGGGATGTTGGAGGGGATATGTAAGGAATTCGCTACCATAACTCTGCAAGCTATGGACGAGACAGATGGTAGGGCCAACTATTTTAACAGGCAGAATTGGATTACCTTGTTATTCCACCACACAGGAAAATCCTGCCCATCGGCAACGTTTCACAAGGTGCGTCAACAATTTCTGAGGTCTCTGACAACCTGGACGGAACCCCAGATGATAATTCACCAATCGTCCTCTCCATCCATGTCCATGCAACTATACCAACTCCAGCTGTAAATGTGCCTGGGTCCAACGTCTCAGAAATTCTGGAGGAATTGTCACAGGATTCAAAGACAAAACAGGTAGAGTGAAAAACCGCCGACTTCACCGAGCTGTTCCAGTCCGGGAATACTCAGTTGAACCATTTAGAAATATCGTCTCATATCTCTTCTTTTACCAGATTTCTTTCTAAATTACTACGCATAAGGATGGAAATGCGCTAAGATGTCGCCGTTTTATAGTCGTGTTAGATATTTTATCAGCAGACATTTCTCTGCTACAGTGATCCTCTAATCAGTTGGCACTTAGTTCACGGAAATGTCGATACTGAAGGATCTTATTATTTTCTAATTTCAATAATCCCCATCTTGGAATATATATATATATATATATATATATATATATATATATATATATATATATATATACCATATCATGGTCCAAGATGGTGGACAGTATTGAGTTGCTCGAAAATGTAGTTAAATTATTGTTACCAATTGGTGAGTTTTCAACCCTCAGAAAGGACCTAAATAATGATTTATACCAAGCCATAACATTAATTCAAGACTACCAACGTTCAATTCACGAAAAGAAGGAAGAATCTCAGCAGAAAAACCTAATTAAAGATGGACAGGTTAGTTCCTCTTTATCATAGGCCGATACTGTTAAAAAGAAAATTACTTTTGTCAAACCTTCTCATAAATTAATAATAAAAAATAAATCAACCTTTGCTTCAAGGTTGAAGAAACCAAAAAAACCTTCAAATAATTAATAAATCCAGTCGATTTAAAGATTGGTATAAAAAATATCAGAAGCAACAGGCAAGGATTCCTTATCGTTGAGACTGAGGATAAAAAAGATATTAATGTGATACATTCAAAACTTCAAGAAGTCAATTCAACTTTAAGTTCTAATCCAATTAAAAAATTGAAGCCAAGCCTAATAATAAGAAATATTCCAGAAGAGGTTACTAAACATAACCTCTCCGACATTCTCCTTAGCCAAAATGAGGAGTTAGGCATTATGAAAGACGAAATATACACAGCATTTATTATTGAATCGAAAACAAATAAAAGAAGACATGCTGTGATCCATGTGTCTCCACGAGCAAGAAACATATTGCTAAGGACAAGACTGAAGCTATGTTATACGATCTGCTCGCTGGAAGATTACCTAGCCGTCCGGCGATGCTGGAGATGTTCAAGACTTAATCACAGCTCAGGATCCTGCACAGCAGCAACCCCAAGCTGCCCCCACTGCACAGAAGGGCATCAAGCACAGGACTGCCCTAAGAAGGACTCCAAGGAAGATCACAGATGCATCAATTGCAAGACCTACAATAGCTATTGTAAACCTCATTTGAAAATTCCAGAATCCCATTCAGCTCTAAGCCAGGTATGCCCAACTTACAAATTTTTTCTCAACAGGCTAATGAAAAATACAGATTACAACTAACTTTGCTATGGATTATTCTATTAAGTACACTGATTTCAAAATATCTTTATTATTGATGAGCAACTGTCAGATACAACTATTATTTCAAGAATATTATTACAGTATTAATAATCTTTTTTCAAACTTCAATGGATTCCCCTTTCCATTATTCCTATATAGTATCATAATTCTTTTCTTTGTGTATTTTTATTCTATTAGTGTAATCAGTAGAAGTAAACATAACCTTATTTCAGGTTCAATAGCAACAAATAGACTATGTATATTAACATATGTTCTCTTATTATTAGAACATATGTTTCTCATAGACTTGGAATGGTTATTGTTCTACCTATATTTGAAGATAAAATATTTATCATACCTAATAATTTATTATGGATAACAATAAAAAACCAGAAGCAATTATAAATTTCTACAGAGTGGCTACAGATTTATTAAAACATGTCATCTCTAAAAATAGAATGGATATAGCCTTAATACAGGAACCTTATACTGGAACCAAAATTACTTCCTATTGTAATTATAGAATATTTCAAGGAGATAATATTTCACCTAGAACACAAATAATTATAAACAATAGAAATATTGATGCTGTAATGCATACTGCCTTCTGCCGTAGAGATTTAACAGTAGTAGAAATTAACATAAATGGTTTATCATTTATTATTATCTGTTTATATATGGACATTCTGATATTAGCACGGATTTAATCAACCTCAGTAATATTTTAAATAACTTCAAACAAAATAAAATTATATTAGGAGTAGATAGCAACTCTAGATCTTAATTGTGGCACAACGTACTGACTAACAAACGAGGAAAAACATTAGAAGACTTTGTATTATCAAATAATTTGTATATTGTTAATCAAAACCAAAATTTGCCAACGTTTGACGAACGAAGAGGAAGTAGCAACATTGACATCACACTGACTTCATGTAACTTAAGCAACAACATAATTAATTGGAAAATAAAGACTATTGAGAACTTTTCAGACCACCTTACTATAACTTATCAATTAACAACCTCAACAGTAACACATTGCTATAAAAATAATATTGGTTTCAAATACAAAATAAAAAATTCTGATTGGGAGCTTTTCGAAATTACTTTAAAAGAACTCGTTTCTAATGGATTTAAATTTAAAAATGATGACGCGATGGATTCAAACATGGCTTTACTGCTCAATGCAAACAACGTTAATAAAATAGTAGAAAAGTTTTCAAAAATTATAACTAAGGCGTGCAATAAGTCTTTTAAAATTTCTAATAGTAACTATAAATTCAATTCAAAGAGGACACATCAACTTAACCCATGGTGGAATGAAAATTTAACGAACTTACGAAAACTGACTAACAAATTAAGAAAAATTTATCAAAATACCAAAAATGATGACAACTTACTACAAATTAGGAAACAAGAATATACAAGACAGAGAACACTTTACAAACAGACAATCAGGAAAAGTAAAATAGAATCATGGAAGGAATATTGTAGTAATGTAGACCCAACCAACCCCTGGGGATGGCCATACAAATTCTCAGCTGATAAATTAAAGAAACAATTTACTCTGAATACTATTCGAAAAGAAGACGGAACTTTTACATCCACGCTGACTGAAACCTATCAATATCTACTGGACAAACTAATTAAAACAGATAATTCACTTACAGACAATGATTTACACAAACAATACAGACGAGATGCAGAAATAGAACCACAAGCACCTAATGACTTACCTCTTACGGACAATGAAATAATTCATGTAATAGAAAATTTAAAAAGAAACAAGTCACCTGGAATTGATGGTATTACTGGTGAAATTTTTAAAAAGATATATTACTGTTTTCCAAATTTTATAAATGAACTTTACAAACAATGTTTTCTTATTGGCCAATTTCCAAATGTTTGGAAAATCTCCAAACTTATTTTAATTAATAAACCTGGAAGACAAGGAAATGATATTTCGTCAGTCAGACCAATTTCTCTGGTTCCAACAAGTGGAAAGATCTTGGAAAAGTTAGTTTGTAAAAGATTAACACACTATCTACATTCAAATCATCTCTTACATCCAAATCAATTCGGCTTCACCCCACAAACCTCAACTGCAGAAGCATTAGGAAAAGCAGTTGCATTTATCCAAGACTCATGTACCAAATCATCGCACACAGTTCTAATATCTCTTGACATAAAAGGTGCATTTGACAATGCTTGGTGGCCATCTGTATTCAAAGCCTTACATAAACTCAACTGCCCATTAAACATTTACAGACTAATTCAAAATTTCTTTAAGGACAGGAAGACTTTTATTACAACACAAAACATTGCTATTCAAAAGCATCAAACTCTAGGAACACCGCAAGGTTCAAGTATTTCTCCATTATTGTGGAATTTGATAGTGAACGATTTATTGCAGACACAACTACCTCATAATGCAGAAATATTAGCTTTTGCGGATGATATAATCATTCTTGTACGTTCGACACTATTTAAACAAATGCAAGTACTTATAAACATAATCACACAAATCACAGACACCTGGGCTAAACGTCACAAATTACAATTTAATACTACTAAATGTCAATACATAATTTTTTCAAAAACACGACGAATACAACCACTTAAAATATACATACAAGGACAAGAAATAAACAGAGTCACAACACTGAAATATTTAGGGATTACATTTGATCAAAAATTAAACTGGAATACTCACATTGACAGACTACAGAACAAACTTCTACACCTAATTCACAATCTTTCCATAGCAGCCCGTACAACATGGGGCTTACCCTCTCAAGCACTACACATACTGTACAAAGGAGCAATACTCCCTTCACTCACTTACGGACTTAACGTTTGGTACAATGGACTAACTAAACTACACAACCAGAAAAAATGACAAAGAATACAAAGATTAATGGCCTTAAAAGTAATAAAGGGTTTTAAAACAGTGTCTTATGAAGCATCATGTGTACTTGCCAAGATAATTCCTATTAATCTCATAGCGAAGCAGTATGTAATGGAGTATTCTCTCTTGAAGACCACAAAAGGCAGCCCAATGTACACCCCTGAGGAAATTGAAAGACCAGTGAGACATAATGACTGGATGCATCCTGCTCTGTATCCGTCGGTATCAATGGAGTACAATCCCGATGCAGATATTGATATTTACACAGACGGGAGCCAAGAGGGGGAGCAAGTGGGCTGTGCTTTTGTGGTTTTTAGGAGACAAGAATTAACTGAGACTAACAAGTACAGGCTAGGACGACTATGCACTAACAATCAGGCTGAAAAATTTGCGGAACTACAGAGTTTACTATACATACAGAGACAAGAACAAATTAGACATGTAAACATCTATACTGACAGTAAAAACACACTTCAATCATTAAATAATTACACAATTCATGACCCACTTACTGAACAGATACGACAAATACTTTGCAATCTTACCCAACAAAACATTCATGTACACTTCATATGGATTAAAGGGCATTCTGGTATTCTTGGAAATGAACTTGCTGACCTAGCAGCTAAATCAGCCTCTAAAGATCTAAGAATTCCAGAATACTACAACAAAATAACAAAAACACATTTAAAAAGACAGTTACTGACAGATACAATAAGACAATGGCAAGAAGACTGGACTTTAACTACAAAAGGACAACACTTAAAGATATTTATAACAGACATTACAGAATATTTTGACAAAACGTATGCTAAAACAAATTTTTACATGACTCAATTATTAACAGGACATGGGACAGTTAATTCATACTTTTATAGATTTGGACTAAGCCAACATGAAAGCTGTTACTGTGACTTCAATACAACACAGACATATCACCATTTACTGTACAACTGCACATTACTAACTGAAGAAAGAAAAACATTACAGACATACGTGACCAAACACATAAAAAATATTATTTCTTAAGTGTGAGAGGGCTTTATTAAAATATGCAGAACATATATATACAAAAATGGGATACTGGAAAAATCATTATAGGTGAAAAAAAAATCCTTTGTTGTTTTTTTTTTCTTTTTTTTTTTTTTTTTATCCTTCGATATAGTTTTGTTGTTTGTATTCTATTTCATTTTTTCTCTTTCTTTTATTTTGTTTCATTTATTCTCCTTTATGTTCTACATTTAGAATGTAATCATAAAGAATATAAATATTAATATGTAATCAATTACATGCTATGTACATTTGTCATGTACGGCACATGTAGAAAATAAAAAATAAACTCCCTTCCTTAAGGGTTACTTAGGGAAGGAAATAAATAAAAAATATATATATATATATATATACATATACATATAAATACATCATAGTAAAATATGGTTTGATGAACATAGCATAACAATATTTAATACATTTTTATTAAATTAATAAGATAAACATTTAAAATAATCCGCCTCTTATATTCAAATGTAAAATTTCAAAATATCTGATGTACACATATTAACAGGTACAATAAACAAATCCGGAATTACGTAATATTATTACATTTTCTTTTTAGTAACACAAATCATAAAATAATATAGCAAGAAATGCAATTCCATTTTTAAAACTAAAACGTCTATCTATATTTTAAATCTGCTGACGATATTCATCTCACAAATAAAGCATCCTACAACTTTGTTCTTAGGATCGTACCACCTGGTCCTGAACCTCCAGAATCCGTTGAACAATGGAAAGGCATTTGTTAGGCCAATTTTAACACCTGCCATGTCGTAAATGCCCTAAAAAATATTATCATTAAAGTTAATTTTAAATAACATCTTTTTTTTTTTAAATAATAAAATTTATAATAAATGCATAATACTGTTTTTAGACGTTATAATTATTTCATATAAAGCAAAATTTAAAATATTTTAAATATTAATCAATCAAGAAATTAACTAAGGTGTGTTTATTAGTATTTCATTATAATAAAAATACATAGAAAATTCTATTATCTGGGAATCAAACAAACATTATTCTTGAACAACATTTAGCATTGATTTGAGTACACTCCCTGTATATGACCATGGGATCAATGTCCATGGAGGCGATGATTTTTCTATCGTAAGAAGGATAGGTAATGGATTTTTACTGAAAAGCAAAGGTAAGTAACCTTTAGATAATCTGGCTCCAAAAATCTGTGTTATTAAAAATGTAAGGTTTAACATCTTTTTTATTCTTGAATGAAACAGAAAGGATCTCTAGTTCATTTTAGCACTTTCCTCCGAAGGAAAGTAGCTATTGAGGTTGGACTCATGACCGAATTTTTGAAAAAATTCTTCAAATCTTTATCGATCCTTCCTAGTAGACACCGAAAATGACCCCCGTTAAAATTTATATATATATATATATATATATATATATATATATATATATATATATATATATATATATATATATGTCTGTTAACACGATAGCGGCCAGAGTTTTTGTTTTTTCGTCACGAAACTTGGTATATAGCATTCAATTAGCAAGCGATTGAACGAGTTCGTTAACCACCAAAGTCGGTCCACCGGAAGGGGGGGGGGGGTTTACCCCGAACCCACAATACCAATTCACCACTACCAGCCGTGATTTTTGGTATATTTCGACGAAACTCGGTATTCGTAGTGGTAATCTACAGGTAAATATGTGTTGTAAAAATAAACTAAATCGGTTCATTAGAAGGGGGGGAGGTTTACTCCGGACCCACAATAGCAATTCGCCACTACCAGCCGTGATTTTTGGTATATTTAGACGAAACTCGGTATTCGTAGTGCTAATCCACAGGTAAATATGTGTTGTAAAAATAAACTAAATCGGTTCATTAGGAGGGGGGTTTACTCCGGACCCACAATACCAATTCACCACTACCAGCCGTGATTTTTGGTATATTTCGACGAAACTCGGTATTCGTAGTGGTAATCTACAGGTAAATATGTGTTGTAAAAATAAACTAAATCGGTTCATTAGAAGGGGGGGGTTTACTCCGGACCCAAATTCCTAATATACTCATACCGGTCGTAATTGCTGCTGTATTGTAACGAAACGCGGTATACGTCGTGGGTAACTCATGAGAAAGAAGTGTTGTAAAAATGAGCTGAATCGGTCAATCGGAAAGCGGGGGTTTAATTTGTAATATATTTCAATAGAAAAGCCCGCCAGACGTAGGTTCACAAAGCCGCCGCAAGGAGCGCTTTCTACCACTAGAGTGACTGTATCCTGTTCCTGCATTAGATCAAAATACGATAATATGAGGTTTTTTGTATTTATTACGTAGTGTAATAGGTACCATGTGTAAACATAACTCTGGAAGCAAATTAATAATTGATCAGTTACTCATTACAAATTTAAAAGAGAACTATTCATGTTTTTATTTTATTTATGTAGGATATTTTAAGCAAATTGTTCTGGAAAGCAGTCTACACTACCCAAATTCTGAGGAAAGTGCTTAGTTATGCAGCTCCTGCGTGACGGACTTTTTTTTCTTTTTTTTTAATGTTAACGGGACAATACGCTTTTAAAGCTCCCTTACTGTTTTTCTTTGTGGTATTGTATTTGATCAGCATTTAAAATAAACAATTTCTCAAGATATTTAGATCCCATTTTATTATTAACCTACAGTGATTTTGGGGGTTCAACGTGGAAAAATACGAATAGAAATTTATGGAAATAAAAATCTTGATCTAAGATAGGATAGCCCAACTTTCCTTATACGGGAGAATCCCCTCCTCAAAAACAATTTAAACTGAAATACCTTCTTTAAAGGACATTCCTTGGGCGCAGTAGTACCGTTGTAGTAGCCAAACCATGGCTCCTTCTTCTCCAAGATGAAGCTGCAAAGAGAACCGAGCTTGATCGTTGTGTAGTATTCACAGGTATCTGGTTCGGATTTCGAGGCACACTTCGACATCTCCACACGGCCCTTTGAAATGTAAAGAATTTCTTAGTGACAAGTGGCAATGACAGTGGAATTCATTGATGCGCTATGCAAGGAGAGTACAATCAATCGAATAGAAATTAACTAACAGTAAGTAAACACATTTCTTCCTACTTATTACTCAATCAGGGCGGCCACATCTCGGAGCCGGGCCCAGGACCAGATCACGGGCCCCACTTCTCAGAGCCAGACTGAAAATTCTAGTACTTTGCTATGGGACTTTGGACATTTTAAAATTATTTTCATCTCGAGTTTTGAGCGAAATGAGAATAAAATCCGACAATCGGTGCAGGAAAGGTCACTGTCGGTACTTGTAGTTTTATTACGACTCCTAATGAAATATAATATTTTGGGACTGCACTTGTTTTCTCGTTTAAGTACATTAAAAAATATATAGATCACATTCCAATAAATATAGGCTACAACCGTCTAAATTTCTAAACCCCATTTTTTTTACAAGCTCATAACCTATACATTTTTTTCCAATTAGCTGTGCCCGGCCCGGGCCCGGGTCAACTGTACCTGGTAGTCCCCCCCCCCATGTGGCGGCCCTGTACTCGATAACATCCACCGCATAATAATTCTTATTATCAATTCAACTTTGTTACTTGTCAATAGAGTATTGACGTGAGAATACCTTTGGAAAAGATATCTTAACCTCAGGAGCTACATCATCGTAGCGTGTTTATTTTCATGGGCGTATATAAGGGGGGGGACTGAGGGGGCTGCAGCCCCCCCCCCCCCGAAATTTTGATTTGATTGCTAAAAATTTCATGAAACCCTTAAAAATAAATTAAATAAGATCATTTAGTTCATAAAACATATTCTATTTTGGGTGTAATAGCGTTTAAGTTGGCTAAAACTCTTTCATACACCGGAAATGGTCTCAGCCCCCCCCCCGAAATTTTCCCAGCCCCCGCCGAAATTATTTTCTATATACGCCCAAGTTTATTTTACACATTTATCAAAGAATATTATGATTCATGGACATATTGAATCAGCCGCCATTGGCGTTCCCACGCTATTCAAAACATAATAAGGATTTCTCTCGGCAGGAGAGAACAGGCTTACTATAATCTTACAACACTGGATTTTAGCAATGGCTTTTTCGAGGGAGTTCCATAAAATCCGAGCTTTAAAAATAAGTAACTTACCGATATGTCTTCTATATCATTTTGAAATATCAGTTTCCCATAGAGCCTCGACTCCGAAGATGATATTCTCTTCACGTGGTTGTCCTTGAAAAGAATAGTAGTATTTTTATAAGCTGGGCACTGTTGGAAGTTCTCAAGTCTTGATTCCATTACTGGCTGAAAGTGGACAAAAACTAATAAAAACGTGTTATTCTACCTGACATAGATATATGAAAATAATTTTAAGTAGCCTGATGAATGATTCTTATTTGACAACTTTATTTATGGCATAAAACAGAAAGTACACTCTATGTTTTTTATTGTGTGTTTTCAACAAATTTGAACCACTGGTGTTTGCGTGATCTATGGGGTCTGAAACGTTAACTTTTTAGTCGGTATTACCGGATTGCGTCTTGAGGTCAACCTCATAATCGGTTTATTATTAGGAAATAAGTTTGTAAGTGGGAAAATGAGCAAAATGAGTTGCGTGCATTAGGATTATTTCCTAATCATAGGGAATAGGGGACTCGAAGCCCTTATTATCCAGCATGAGAAGCCAAGGCCACGGGGAGACCCTTTAACCTATCTTATAATCAAACGTAGATTCACAAATAATAATATTTCATATTTCAAATCTTTTTTTATTATTTTTTACAAAATAAACTGCAGTCTGAGATTCAAAACTAGAATCTCTCGTTTTACGCGTGTCTACTAGCGCAACCGGGCTTCATTTTTCAAAGCAAAGTTAGTTCATCGCTAGCTCCAGAAGCACGACGCATGGTAATATTTATTTTAAGCCAGCCAAAGTTACTGTCATTTCAAGCTTCGTTTAGAAATGTGGAATAATGGGTTTAAATCTCCTCACGCGAGATAATTTTTATAAAAAAGTAAATATTCGAAAATTAAGATACTGACGGCATATTCCCTCTAGTGTATATTACTACGGTTAAATAATTTTGGGAAAAAACTATGGTTTAATAATTTAAAGGAGGCCCGGTAGACGGGAATATTAAGGTATGAACACTACTTGCCTAGGACCGTGGGTTCAATTTCTACTAGGGATAGTGTTGTTGTTGTTTTTTTTTTTTTTTTTTTTTTTTCTTTTGAGAAAATAAATATCATTAGCCCTAACCTGAATCGGAAAAGGTGGTATCCTACAGAGTATCTGCCCGAAAACGAAATCTGTGTTACGAAAAGGTGGACGTTAAAATTCAAATACACAAAAAATATTTATTAAAAAGTCCGTCACGCAGGAGCTGCATAACTAAGCACTTTCCTCAGAATTTGGGTAGTGTAGATTGCTTTCCAGAACAATTTGCTTAAAATATCCTACATAAATAAAATAAAAACATGAATAGTTCTCTTTTAAATTTGTAATGAGTAACTGATCAATTAATAATTTGCTTCCAGAGTTATGTTTACACATGGTACCTATTACACTTCGTAATAAATACAAAAAACCTCATATTATCGTATTTTGATCTAACGCAGGAACAGGATACAGTCACTCTAGTGGTAGAAAGCGCTCCTTGCGGCGGCTTTGTGAACCTACGCCTGACGGGCTTTTCTATTGAAATATATTACAAATTAAACCCCCGCTTTCCGATTCAGCTCATTTCTACAACACTTCTTTCTCATGAGTTACCCACGACGTATACCGCGTTTCGTTACAATACAGCAGAAATTACGACCGGTATGAGTATATTAAGAATTTGGGTCAGGAGTAAACCCCCCCTTCTAATGAACCGATTTAGTTTATTTTTACAACACATATTTACCTGTAGATTATCACTACGAATGCCGAGTTTCGTCGAAATATACAAAAAATCACTGCTGGTAGTGGCGAATTGGTATTGTGGGTACAGAGTAAACCCCCCCCCCCTCCTAATCAACCGATTTAGTTTATTTTTACAACAGTTATTTACCTGTGGATTACCACTACGAATACCGAGTTCCGTTGAAATATACCAAAAATCACGGCTGGTAGTGGCGAATTGGTATTGTGGGTCCGGAGTAAACCCCCCCTTCTAATGAACCGATTTAGTTCATTTTTATATCTCACTTTTCTCTCTATATTACCACTACGAATACCAAGTTTCGTTGAAATATAACAAATATTACGGCTGACATAGTCAAATTAGTGTTTTGGGTTCAGGGTAAACCCCCCCCCCCCCTTCCGGTGGACCGACTATGGTGGTTAACGAACTCGTTCAATCGTTTGCTAATTGAATGCTATATACCAAGTTTAAACGAAAACTCTGGCCGCTATCGTGTTAAAAGACACACACATATATATACATATATATATATATATATATATATATATATATATATATATATATATATATATATATATATAGATATATGTAAATTTTAACGGGTCATTTTCGGCGTCTACTAGGTAGGATCGATAAAGATTTGAAGAAATTTTTCAAAAATTCCGTCATGAGTCCAACCTCAATAGCTACTTTCCTTCGGAGGAAAGTGCTAAAAGGAGTCCACTGTTTCAGGTGTGGAAACAAATTACATAAGACTTCAGACTGTCCTGCCCGAAAAACAACATGTAGGGCATGCCAAAGACCTAATCATTTCGCAAAAGCTTGCTTAGTTTCAGGAAATGCTGTTATTGAACGAGGAGTATCGAAGTTATCACCACGGTTGACTGCTCGTTCTAAATCTAACCCGAGTTCTTCTGACGGACAAAACATTAGTTCACAATCTTTCGAATCAAACGTTCATTCTTTGAAAGAAAATATTACTAAGACGTCTAGGGTAATGCTTAAGGTTAGATTAAATAAGAAAGTTGTTAACATGCTTTACGATCCTAGAGCCTGTCACTCAATCATTAGCGAATCAATTTGGAAAACTCTAGGCTCGCCTAAGTTAATGTGATCAAATTAGTGTTTTGTGTTCGGGGTAACCCCCCCCCCCTTCCGGTGGACCGACTTTGGTGGTTAACGATCTCGTTCAATCGTTTGCTAATTGAATGCTATATACCAAGTTTCGTGACGAAAAAACAAAAACTCTGGCCGCTATCGTGTTAACAGACACACACACACACACATACATATACATATATATATATATGTATATATATATATATATATATATATATATATATATATATATATATATATAGAGAGAGAGAGAGAGAGAGAGAGAGAAATTTTAACGGGGGTCATTTTCGGTGTCTACTAGGTAGGATCGATAAAGATTTGAAGAAATTTTTCAAAAATTCCGTCATGAGTCCAACCTCAATAGCTACTTTCCTTCGGAGGAAAGTGCTAAAAGGCGAAGATGTTCCATTATTCGGGCTGGATTGGGTTCTCGCTTTTCGTCTGCCATTACCACCAGGAGCCACTTTATGTAATGTAAAAGACGATAAATTCGTTCAGACGAAATATCATTCCAAAGCAGGCTTCTCGGCATCACGGAACTCCAGCATGGACCAAGAAACTAAACTGCAGCAGTTACTTTTTACTTACCGGTGTTCACATCAACAAACAACCGGGAGGACACCAGAAGTTCTTTATGGTAGAAGACTAAGAACTTCTTTTGATTAACCTAATCCCTATTTATCCTGGAACATTGACAAGGAACTAGACAATCTCAAGGAGTATCACGACCGGAAGTCTAAGTCTCGAGATTTTAATGTTAATGAGGAAGTATGGGTACAGAGCCCAAACGGAAAAGGGTTTACAAAAGGGAAATAGTGAACAATACAGCTCAATACTCTTACGGCGTTGAGGTTTTTGGAAGAAAATAGATGGGGGAGAGCCCATCGGCGGGGGGAGAAGATGTCATAACCTGAATTTGGAACAACAATGCCATCAATTATTTCAATATGTTTTCTACTTTTATTCCTACATCTGGGTTACAAAACTACTTCAGTTCACTTATTCGCATGTACAAAATAATAAATAACTTGTTCAGCCTTTAAGCAGTTTCATCACACACACACACACATATATATATATATATATATATATATATATATATATATATATATATATGTGTATATATTTATTTTTTACTCTCGGCCTCCATTCTTATCGTTGGACTGAGCCATAGGCGTATATAAGGGGGGGGGGGTGAAGGGGCTGCTGCCGCCACCTCCCGAAATCGGTAAAAATGTGTCATAAACATTTATGACTAAAAATAAATTAATTAAGATCACTTAGCTCAGAAAATCTAGTTCTAGATTCTTAGTATTCCACACCCCCCAAATGCTCTCAGCACCCCCCCCCCCCCCGATTTTTTTCTGTATTCGCCCATTGCCTGAGCAATAGCATAAAACAGACTTAGCAGTAAGAACAGTATTTTTGAGTCATATAAATGACGAGCCCAGATCTGTCTACGTGAAGACGAAATAGACTTTTCCTTGTTCACTGAGCAAATTATCTCTATCATGGAGTATTACACTACAATTAATGGGTAGGTTAGTGACGGAGAAAGAGGAACATATGAAAAATTGCATTCATCAAGAGTTGTACATTACTTTTTTTAGCACTTTCCTCCGAAGGAAAGTAGCTATTGAGGTTGGACTCATGACGGAATTTTTGAAAAATTTCTTCAAATCTTTATCGATCCTACCTAGTAGACACCGAAAATGACCCCCGTTAAAATTTATATATATCTATATATATATATATATATATATATATATATATATATATATATATATATATATATATGTCTGTTAACACGATAGCGGCCAGAGTTTTTGTTTTTTCGTCACGAAACTTGGTATATAGCATTCAATTAGCAAACGATTGAACGAGTTCGTTAACCACCATAGTCGGTCCACCGGAAGGGGGGGTTTACCCCGAACCCAAAACACTAATTTGACTATGTCAGCCGTAATATTTGTTATATTTCAACGAAACTTGGTATTCGTAGTGGTAATATAGAGAGAAAAGTGAGATATAAAAATGAACTAAATCGGTTTATTAGAAGGGGGGGTTTACTCCGGACCCACAATACCAATTCGCCACTACCAGCCGTGATTTTTGGTATATTTCAACGGAACTCGGTATTCGTAGTGGTAATCCACAGGTAAATAACTGTTGTAAAAATAAACTAAATCGGTTCATTAGGAGGGGGGGGGGGTTTACTCCGGACCCACAATACCAATTCGCCACTACCAGCAGTGATTTTTGGTATATTTCGACGAAACTCGGCATTCGTAGTGATAATCTACAGGTAAATATGTGTTGTAAAAATAAAGTAAATCGGTTCATTAGAAGGGGGGGTTTACTCCTGACTCAAATTCTTAATATACTCATACCGGTCGTAATTTCTGCTGTATTGTAACGAAACGCGGTATACGTCGTGGGTAACTCATGAGAAAGAAGTGTTGTAGAAATGAGCTGAATCGGAAAGCGGGGGTTTAATTTGTAATATATTTCAATAGAAAAGCCCGTCAGGCGTAGGTTCACAAAGCCGCCGCAAGGAGCGCTTTCTACCACTAGAGTGACTGTATCCTGTTCCTGCGTTAGATCAAAATACGATAATATGAGGTTTTTTGTAATTATTACGAAGTGTAATAGGTACCATGTGTAAACATAACTCTGGAAGCAAATTATTAATTGATCAGTTACTCATTACAAATTTAAAAGAGAACTATTCATGTTTTTATTTTATTTATGTAGGATATTTTAAGCAAATTGTTCTGGAAAGCAATCTACACTACCCAAATTCTGAGGAAAGTGCTTAGTTATGCAGCTCCTGCGTGACGGACTTTTTTTAGTTTAAGCACTCTTGTTCTGTGTTTGTTATAATTTACTTTGTTAACTTGAATTTTCCGCCCTAAGCTAAGAGCTTGCAATTGTTTTTGTTGTATGTCAATATTTTCTTAAAGCATTGCGGTTTTCTGGACTTCTGCAAATGCCGCCGTTCCGGTAGAATGTAATCTAATCAACTCCCGCTGCCAAAACTTGTTATTAATGCCAATAATGAGCTGGTCCCTCATGTGCTCGTCCAGAGTACTCTGAAATTCACAAGAAGAAGATAAGCTTCTTAAATCGTCGATGAAATGTTGTACGTTCTCTCCCTCATGCCTATACCTGTGAGCAAATTTTATACGCGCAGTAAGAGGGTTATCTAATTTATAAAAACGATGCTTTAGGACATCAATGATGCTACCCAGACATTGTTCACTTACATCTCCTGGATAAAAATGGTCCAATACCTTGAAAGGTTCTGAAGACCTTGAAATAGCAAAATATCTCTTTGTAAGCTGTCATCTGCAACCCCGGATGTTCTCACAGAGATCCTAAAGCGTTGGAGCCAGTATTTAAGTTCTTCACCTTCAGATCCATTAAATGAATCGAGTTTAGGGTAATTATGATTTATCGATCTTACCGTAGCCTCCTGTATTGGTCCCTGAGAAGATCGCAAGACTGAATGACAACCTTCATCGATGTTTGTGTGTGTTCCTCTTCTCTTAGGCATTGCTTTGTGTATGTTAAAAACTTAATCCTCGTCGCCAATGTGAGAGATACATGATACTGTGGTGGATGTACTGGGTGAAGCCTTAGCCGGAAGGGGGTACGAGGTTCGCCTCGAGACAGTCCTGAGAGCTGATGGTCGTCGATGGAAGCCCGATATAATTGTGGCAAAAGGGGGTAAAGTGACTATTGTGGACGCTCAAATTGTTAATGGGAACACCGATTTAGATTTGATTCACCGGGAGAAGTGTCGGAAGTATGGGAGACTTGCTGTCCGTTTGGCGGTTGGGCGAATGTTTGGCGTGCCTGTCACCGACGTGGATGTAACGTCCTGTACATTGAGCTGGAGGGGTGTGTGGAGCAATGCTTCTGCCAAGAGATTGAGGCAGCTTGATGTCCCTATGGCGGTTCTGAGAAGCATTACCTTGCGGGTATTGAAGGGCTCCTGCATCATCTTCAGTCGATGGAGGACACTCCTCGCCGGTGTGGGACGTTGAGGATTGTCTATGTTTATTAATATTTTTTTTTTTTTTATGTGTGTGTGTATATATATATATATATATATATATATATATATATATATATATATATATATGTATATGTATATGTATATGTATGTAGGTGTTTGTATGTGTTATACCTTTATTGGATGTGGATGGCGAGATATGCCTCCATGTCGTTACAGGTACTTTTAGCGCGGTTCCTCCCTCCCCCATAGGGAGGAACCCCGCTTATAGGGTTGATACAATGAAACAATCCGGAAGTGCCGACTAGAAAATTTCGCGTTTCAGAACCCCTAGAGAACGAAAATAACGGTGGTTCAAATTTGTATATATATATATGTATGTATGTATATATTTATTTATATATATATATATATATATATATATATATATATATATATATATATATATATTTGTCTGTTCGCTCTCTAGATAGAAGACGAATGGCCCGATTTTGATGAAATTTGGTACAAAAATCCTTCGTCCAATTTGAAAGGTCAAGTTCGTTAACCAGCAAAATCCGCCTACTGGAAGATGGCGTCTGGGGCGAAATTCGCGCAAAAAAAAATCGTAACGCTTACATTTTTGAGTTCATAAGCTTCTAAGTACTCGTTTTATATGATTCCTGGGCTAGGAAAACGAATGAAACCATTTTCAAGGCGATAGCTTTAACCGTTTTCGAGAAAATTGGAAAAATATTTTTTGAATACCGTTTTTGGTTTGGGTACTTAGAATCATGGGATTCAGTTGAAACATTTTCTGCATGTTCTACTTTCATCAAAACTAATATGTTGAAATTTTGGTTACGTTTGGAGTTAAGGAAGGGTTAGAATAAAATATTTTATTAACAGACATAAAAAGTTTTAGTAACTTTGTTTACTTTCCTTAATATCTCGAAAAAGGTTAAAAATCTTGGTAAACGGAAGAATACCATTAGAAAGCTTATTAAATGCTCTAAAAAAAGGTTCTAATGAAAGTTTTGATTAGGCGATGTCAATCGGAAAAATAAGAGCTTAAAACTTAAAAGTAATTGATTTCGCTTATTCGAACTGTTCTTTTTGTCTGTTTTTTATTCCTTGTTATTTTTTAATTGCTCATTGTTGGATAATGTATTTGAAAATAAAACAGGTTAAGAAAAATAAGAAAAACAATTTATTCCGTTTATTTATTACCGTTTTCGAGAAAATTGGAAAAATATTTTTTGAATACCGTTTTTGGTTTGGGTACTTAGAATCATGGGATTCAGTTGAAACATTTTCTGCATGTTCGAATTTCATCAACACTAATATGTTGAAATTTTTGTTACGTTTAGAGTAAAGGAAGGGTTAGAATAAAATATTTTATTAACAGACAAAAAAAGTTTTCGTAACTTTGTATAATTTCGTTAGTATCTCGAAAACCGTTGACAATCTTGTGAAGCGGAAGATTACCATTCGGAAGCTTACTAAATGCTCTACAAAAAAGGTTCTGAAGAAAGTTTTAATTAGGCGATGTCAATCGGAGAAAAAAGTGCTTAAAGCTTTAAATTAATTGATTTCGTTTATTCCAATGGTTCTTTTTGTCTGTTTTATTTCTTGTTATTTTTTAATTGCTTATAGTTGGATAATGTATTTGACAATAAAACTTGTTAAGTAAAATAACAAAAACAATTTATTGTTAGAAATATAGATTTCCAAGATTCCAAGACCTTGTCACTAGCGGGTCTGTTTCTAGTGTAGCGGGCCCTTCCAGGTAAGATTGTAAATCATGACCTTTCAAGACTTTACTACTCACAGGAATGTCGTTAGTGACCTTAAGGGTTGACATATCATTATAATAATTAATTTAAAAAAAAAGACTGGTGGAACCAAAATAATAACTGCTTCTATTTTAATCTTTCCAAATTAGACTAAGGATATGAACGGAACCGCGCTAAGATGATGCAGTCCTGCGAGACGGACTTTTTTTTTTTAGAGGATGAAGTTAGAGAAGTTGACTGCCACTGGCTACAGTTTGGCATTTATTATTATATTTTATATTTTGGAGTATTATTATATTATTTTATTTTTTTTATTGTTATTTATTGTTAGTTTAGTCGTATTTTTATAAGTTATTTATTGTTAAAAAAGTGGTCATATTTAACTAATTTAAGGTCTCACAGCAAATAGGCTTGGGTCTTTAAGCCTTAACAACGAGGGTGAAGGAGACGCCCAATTGTAAACTGACTCGTATTTGAATATGTATTATAGATTAATTGTATGAAGGTGCTCTGTATCTCCTAATAAAGAAAATATATATATATATATATATATACAAATTTGAACTACCGTCATTTTCGGTCTCTAAGGGTTCTGAAACGCAAAATTTTCTAGTCGGCACTTCCGGATTGTTTCATGAGATCAACCTTATAAGCGGGGTTCCTCCCTATGAAGGGAGGGAGGAACCGCACTAAAAAAGAATATCTTATGACGTTTCGAAAAAACTTCAGGAACTCATAACACCAATATGGTACCCTCTGAGTCACGAATCAAATCATTCTAACGAAGCCTTGTATGCTAATAGTTAAATATCATTCTTTGTATTTTCTTACTCGTGTGGTTCTTCCTAACCGTAAAATAATACTTTTGTATTATATTAAGGTTAGGTTATTATCAAGAGATCCTGATTTTACCTGCTTACTTCAGAACGTGATCCAGAAATGCCAAAATTTCAGGATCCCTTTGTTCAAATATGCGTATAAGTGTATATTACACACACACACACACACACACACACACACACATATATATATATATATATATATATATATATATATATATATATATATAATCAAGTTTGATTAAAGAAAATGCTTAGAGTAAACCAAACTGCTGTAAATGAACCTTACCGTTTACAGAAGTTACCCGCCTACTAAATCTGTTTTCTCGTGCTTTATAATAATAACAATACTTCGAATTTCTTACGTCTATTTTTAGAGAACATCTTGCTCCAACATCATGTCGAGTATGATAAACTTCCTTCTATCCCCAGTTTTAATTCTAATGTACAGAAATAAAAAATTGACGAACTATTTATTCGAATTGCTTATCTCTTTAAACTTACCCCTCGTTTTCCTTCTGCTTCGAGGATGAATATGGAAAGCATCAAGATGCAAGAGAGAATCATCGTTTTTTTCTACGATTGGACAATGTTAACAGGCCGTTACTAATATCCAGCGACACCCGATAGTGACCCCAGGAAGTTTTTCATTTCCTGCTTCCTCCTGTTCGTAATTACTTTTATAAATTCGATTTCATGGGTTGATTCTCTGATTCGAGATAACAAATGTTAGGGAAGTTCGCTTACATTGGATTTTTTTTTTAACAAGATGTCAACTCAATGCATGTTTTGAAACTGTTTGATTTTATTCAATGTCTTCGCATGTCTTCGGCTTTGCGTGAAGTTATCATCCAGTCTGGTGGCACCACAGGACTGCAGTCTAACCAATTTATTATGCAGTGATAGTGCTGGTGTTTCTGTATGTAAAGGGCCCAGAAATGAACTGAGGTTGAACAGGGAGGATAAGCACTGATTTCAAGATCTGGAGCCCAAAACTGCCTCAAGAAGCTCTTGAGCGCCAGCCAAGCCAACCCAATCCTTCCTGCTATATTAGGGAGGGAGACTGAGGGGGGGGGGGGGGGGGGGGAGTAGGAAATAAATTCAAACCTTACAATGAGCAGAACTGTTTAACACATTAAATAAGTTTTAGTATAAACAAACTTTAGTTACAGCTTATTTTCAAATGTGTATTGATATATCACTTAACACTTTGACAGCGGTAGCGGTAAACCCAAATCACCCAAAAGATTGTAAATTCTTTTTCTTTATTTTATGATTTCATGTGTTTTGTTAATGTGAAAAAATAACTTACCCATTGGAAATTCTGGATAATTTCCTTCATAAACGTTTTTTACGATGACGCACATGTGTTGAAGAAACTCTTGTGAAAATTCACAGAAAGGTCTGGAGAAACGATTCCAGAATAAGGCACCCGAAACACTCCCTGAGGCAACGGAGGAACGGATAAACCAGCCTAGAGGTTTGTAGCCGATTCCCAAAATGTTTTCTCCCAGCTTGCTTGGTAGCCCCCATGACGCACATGGGGCATCATGCTTCCACAGCAGAGTGGTTCGTGATGACACACATGCGGCGTCGTGCCGAAGTCAAGGTGTTAACAGGACATAAATTTACTATTAAAATTATAATTTTAATTATTCATTGTTAATAATTGCAAAGATTTTTCTAATGGATAATTATTTAATTTGAAGTGTAGATAAAAAATCTCAAAATAAATTAAATGTGGGTTTGAATGACTGGTGACACATCCTTTATTAATCTCAGGATATAGGTAACTGAAAAATTAAATCTTCCTTATCAAATCATTCTATAAAATAATAATCATATAATAATAATTCCATTTTGGTAACATTTGTAGAAAAAGGAATATAATAAGGCATAAATCACAATGTATATTTATATAATAAAACAGAAAAATAATTGTCAATTAAGAAAGGAAATAAAAAAATGAAGTTAAATGTGCACTTGCATATTTATTATTTATTTATTTTAATTTGTAAAATCCTCTTATTATTAATAATAACAGATATTTTTGGGATGGGTTATCAACAGGATGCCACCCTTTTTGAGTCATACAAACTTATATACAACTACTTTTAACAATTGCTCATTGATAGGAAATTGGGCCTATAATAGTTAGTTGGATTCTTTATAGGGGATACAATGGTAAATAATTTAGAATTAATAATTTGCATCCATATTTAGCAGCACAAATTATGATGCATTTCAAGAGCACTAATAATAGAACATTTTTTTTTTTTTTTTTTTTTTTTTTTTTTTTTTTTTTTTTTTTTTTTTTTTTACGCCGCATCAACTATTTGGCTATTAGCGCCTAGAACACTTGTTATTGAGACTTCTTGTTGGGAGAAACCGATTGGTTAGCTTTTCCTAGACATTTCTTAAGACAAAATCTGATAGCTATATAAATGAGTAATGTAGTAGTAAAGATAATTGCAATAAGGAAGAGAGAGACATCGATGAGCGCTATTGAGTACCAAGGCATGCGCCTAGTGATGGGCTGGAAATGAGATCCGCCATGTCTGATAATATATTCGATCCAATAAGCTGCTTCTTTCACTACATCCATTGGTCTATCTCTAATTATCCTGCTCTGTTTCTCAGCTGCTTTCCTAAAACTGAGAATACAAACATCTAAATTTTCTCTATGTGTATTTGTAAGAATAAGTACATCTAATTCTGTATGGATTGGATCCCATTAGCATTAGATAATCTGTTTATAACATAAGACGGTAATATTTTGATAAGACAAACTCTTGGAAATTAACGAGTCAAGTATTTCATTTAGTTTTGCTAGTGCTGACAAAGTGTACCTAACTTGTAACTTCTTTTGAAAGTAATTAATATTTTGTTTCCGGCTTCATTCTTCTGTATTTTTTATTGATTACAGGTGAAGAACAGAAAAAATCGATAGACAAAAACCTAGGTGGAGGAGAGCTGAGTGACAAACATTGAAGCCCTAAAATAAACAGTTGGAATAACTTTGTAATTTTTTTTTTTTTTTCAGATAGCTTGTTGTTATGTTCTTGTTAAGTTTGTTCCTGCTTTGTATAACTAAATAATACAGAAACTTTACAGAATAATAAAATCAAGTCATTATTCATAGGAGTTGCTTATCAACTATATATATATATATATATATATATATATATATATATATATATATATATATGTATATGTATATATGTATGTGATTATTTATATTTATATGTACAGTGGTTCATAAATTTATTTACACCAATGAAATGTTAACTCGCCTAAAGTTTATATATATTACATATCGTATATACTGGCCTAGATAATACCTAATCATCTCAGAGTAAAACAGTCTATAACACACTATTTTCTCTAGAAGACCACAAAGGGAAGCCTAATGTACACCCCCTCAGCTTAAGGATAATCTCAAGCACGACAAGCATGGATGAATTCCCTATCCTGTGTCAGTGAGCACAATAATTTGGAAGAATTTAATCTCACCTCTGTCTCACGGACTGGAAAACATGGATTGCTGGCCATGGTATACTAAATTTTTTTTTTTTTTTTTTTTTTTTTTTTTTTTTTTTTTTTTTTTTTTTTTTGTGCATCTGCTGCCGAGGCCATTAGCAAACTGTATCCTAAATACCGATCATTCTGCTAGCCCTGCAGTCATGCAGGTGAAATTTCTAGTCCTGAACCGTAGAAACCTGTTCTGAACACTGCTGCCAACTGACTGAATTATCACCATTCACAGTGCGGATCTTATTTGCAGTTTGGGATGTATTGTTTACTTTTATGCAGAATAAATTACCAGACATTTTTGTTGCTTATTTTTGATTAACAAGAACTAGATTTGCTGCTAAAAACAAAATATAAATTTAAACGCAGTTAATTCATCTGGGATTAAAGACATATAAACAAAAATAGTTTAGTTTTATACCTGGGGTCGGATAGGATTCTGTCTAAAGCAGCTGGAAAGCTGATTCCATCATCAATACTGGCTGAATCAACCTGCACAGCCATACCGAGGTTTTCAAGGATGAGTGTGTTGAATGGTTGATCAGCAAAGAAAGGAGTTGCAAGCACAGGTATTCCATGGTAAGCAGCTTCATACATGCTATTCAACCCACAATGGCTGATGAAAAGTACTGTGTTGTTGTGAGCTAACAAAAGAAGTTTATTTTAAAGTACTAATACAAATAATCTTTATAGTTATAGAATGAGATAAATAAACGTTTAGACTTTTCTTTTTCTTCTAGATCCTTCAACTACGATTGCTTTTAACGCTGACCTTAATTATTATGTACCAGATTAAGATCTTCTTTCTTAAGACGTCTTTTGATTTAAAATATTTTTTTTATTTTTCTGTCAATTTCAAGAACAAAATGTTTATTTGCATCTTTCCACTAGGCCATAGCTAAGACATATCCATGTCAAAATCCATAACAGGCCACGAGGGCCCAGAAGGGCAGATACTGCAGAAATATCTGATTCTTGCCCATACAGCATACTAAGGGAGATAGTGTGGTCAGTTCCGCGGGGTGGGCCTAGAACCCAAATCCAAACCTTCGACGACACCAGAAGATAAAATCATTACTGTGCACCCGGGTTTTGAAAACTGGTCCTCCAAATTATGAGTTGGTTGCTTTGCCACTGAACAAACCTCGCCCCTCCCTCATATCTATCTTAATATTTACTTAACATTTCTCTTTTGGAGAAATTTATGAATGCTTTTTTCTCTAACGAATTCTATGACATTTCTGAATTTTCAAGGAATTATTAAATGTCTGATTTTTAACATTAGTCCCATTGGCTAAACTTATTTCTGTCTGTACTCCTTTTGAGGCGTAACATGTGTACTTGCACTCCTTATTCTACTCTCTTTATAATAAGTTTTATACTTAATGACTGAGTGTTCTGAACCATAAAACATGAATTAAATGTAATGTAAAATGTGAGTAAATTAAATGAGTATTAGATATTTTTTGAAATCTCTTCTAAAAGTACATCAAAGCAAACTTATACTACTCAACTTGGCAAAATTGCATTTATGGTTTGACCATGTAATCATAACTTATTAAGGAGGTAAAAGTACCTAATATGCTAGGCTGTGGGAACCAACTTTTTACTAGAACATTTTCAGGGGCATATGGGATGTTAGTATGCCACTTAAAGAGCACTTTCTGCTTAAGTTTGGAAAAAGCCTTCATCATAACTTGCACAGACTTATCTGCATCATCCATTTCCATATGGGAACCCCAGCTGAAGAAAATTACACCATCCTTTGCTTCATTCATAAAGTTTTCCCATTCCTGAAAAAAAAGTCTATTTACCAGGCATTTAAGTAAATGTGGCTAATTTATTTTTTTGTCTGAATAAATCTTGCATTTGTAAGCACGATTTTCATTATTTTATGTACAATCTTTTATTTTGAACATTTGAAGTTGTTGCAATTTAGCCCATTTCCTGCCTGAAATAATATTGGGAAAAACGTGCATGACATTGATCCAATGACAGAATCTAAAAAATGTTACAAGACATTTCGATGTATCATACACAACCCACAGGTAATAGAAATATATGTTTATATATTTATGTGTATCTGTTTGTATGTATATATGTATATATATATGTATATATGTATATATGTATATATATATATATATATATATATATATATATATATATATATATATATATATGTATGTATAAACTTATCTGTTTTCTCCAAAGGACAAGTTTGTTAATCAGCACAATCTGCAAAACTGTGTTTTTTTTTTTGTGTGTTTTTTCTTAAAAATTTGGTTATAAAGAAATCGTAGTGCTTACCATTTTGCATTTATAGGCTTTTAAGTACCCTTTTAATAACTACTTTGATGTTCGAAATTGAATGAAAGATTTTCATGTTAAAGGTTTAACAGTTTTTAAGGAAAGTAAGTAAAACTATATTTTTGGTTTCTGACACAAAAAAAGTCACACTGACATGAACCTTTTTTCCATTTGTACATTTTGGTTACGTTTGAAGAAGGGCAAGTAGCACTAAGAATAAAACTTTATCACCAGACAAGAGCAGTTTTGGACTTTTCACTATATTTTGTTAAATATCACAAAAAAATTGAGAAATTGAGTTAAATGAAATGCAGCTATTCAAAAATGCAATTAATTTCCTAAAAAAATATTCAGGTAAAGTTTCAAACTTTTGGTTTACTGGAGGTGCGGCATGATTTGTTCTGTCGGGTAGTCTGCCAATTCTTACATGCTTCTTTCTTTATATATATATATATATAAAAGGGTAAAAGAATGGTTACCTCAGAAAGTGGCTTTGCTAACTGGACAGACACACCACCAACTTCCAAAACATTTTTCATGTAAGGTCTAGGATAGCTCAGTGAGAAATGGGTCTCTGTCATGACTAAAGAAATGTTATGGAATAAATCGGTAATGTGTGGTAGTTCTGGTAGATTTAGCTTCTCCCTCATAATTTTGTCCTGTAAAAGAAATGATTTTTTTAGCTTCAAAAGTACAAGTAATTTGACATAAATTGAATATTTTCTAGATAGTGGTTTAATGAATAATCTAATGATTTCTTTTAAGTTTAAATTCATTGTAATTAGAAAGCAATTATTATCATCATCATTACAATAACAAAGCATGGTGCTAATGTCCATAGATGTTAAAGCACCTTAATAAAAGATATAAGAAAGCAGTGATAAGGTAAAAAAAAATCAAATCATCCCACCCCAATGAAACATAAGTCATACCTGACTAAATTAAATATAAATCATATATGAATAAATGAAAATTCTCTTTTCATTATACCAAGACACCATTGTAAAACAGATTGTATGCAGCATCTAAAAATACAGTAGACTCTCCCTTTTTCGCCGTTCTCTTATCCGTCACTCGCTCTAATCTGGTGGTCTCCAAGAGGAATGAGTTCCTAGAAAACCGTCCGTACCTAGCAACCAAACATTTTTTTCGTCGTATTTTATTGAATGGAAGCCGAAGAAGGCATATATGTCTCGTTTTAAAGGCAGGAACTTGTGTTTCTACCGAAAAAATAAATGTTTCTACTTAGGTACCTGCAGCTGGAACATCTTGTAAGCACCAGCAAGGATTCACATATTTTGAATTTACATTATAATTCGGTATCTAAATTTTACTTACATATGCAATAATAAAAATGTTCAAATGTTATTATATCCTCAAATAATAAGGTTTTTTCAAATACATAAGTGACTGCTTCTAACTGAATTCCTAATCCGGATTCTTCTCTAATCCGACTGTACACTGATACCGACGATGCCGGATTAGGGAGAATGTACTGTACTTTACTTCTTCAGCTAATGGCCCTTTGGAGTAATTGATTTAGGTTTTCAATATTACCTGCAGTGGGATATGGTACACTTGGTACCCAATTAGGTCTACAACATTTACTATTGTGTTCCACACTCTCTGCATGAAGGTCATCTTTGAAGTGTATGGTATCCTATGAAAAAAATAAATGAATAAATCTTTACTTTTATATGAAGGAAAATATATATTAAAAAATTGTGAATGCATGCTTTTGTGTAAGCTTGCTTATTTCATAAATGTCTTTATAGTTTCACACTCCTTACCTGCGACCCCGAGATTTACTAAGGCTGTAAAGTGTAGTGGAGTCAAGTGCAAAAAAATCAATTTAATTATATTACTTGAGAGATCACTACCTAAATCTCATTTACCTCCAACCCACTAGGCAAGTCGTAGGGGATGGTTGGTTGGCATAAGGTATGATATACTTCAGGTCATCCTAAGAATCCTTCCTAAAAACAAAGGGAAAACTCTCTCCCAGGTTCACAACAGGGGATACCTGAGGCGGGATCAATAACTTGTAAGACTCCATGTCACGTTTTCATCCTTATCCCTAGAGTGATTAGTTCACACATCATGTAATATTTTTATTTTGCAAAAGTGTTATATTTATACATATATATATATATATACATATATATATATATATATATATATATATATATATATATATATGTATATATATATATATATATATATATATATATATATATATATTGTAATGATATTTTACATTACATATTTTAAAAAAAACACAGAACATTCTGAAGATAATCAAAAAGCTCATTGATATGTTAAATTCATTGGGATAAGCAAATATTATTTCTTATATTTGTCTAGCAGTCTATACAGGTAGCATTGGATACCGGTAGGACGCTCCCGCCAAAAAAATAGTCAGTCAGTTGAAACGAAGCTCTAGTCTCATACATGCAGTTCAGTTGAAAAGAAGATACAGTCACATACAGTTGAGTTCTGTTGAAAAGAAGATACAGTCTCATAAGTGCAGTTCAGTTGAAAAGAAGATACAGTCTCATAAGTGCAGTTCAGTTGAATGGAAGATCTAATCTCATACGGTAGTGCAGTTCAAAAGAAGCTACAGCCAGTCCTAAGGCAGCTCTAGTTCAGTGCACAGCTAGTCTCATATGGTCATCAGTTTTCATGAAGCCTAGGCTCAATCCGCTAATGGAGATACTGTTGTAAAGAAGATACTGTCCTATGCCATACTGTCCTGTTTATCCATATGCCTGGATGTAGCTTATCCATGAGTTTTTTCTTTTGTTTTGTTTTTTATTATTTAAAATTATCTCTGTTCTACTTTACTGGACTTGAACCCGATCCCTGAGATAAAGAGTTTTTAAAATTAAATATTAACAAATTTTTATTTAAATTATAACAATATATATATATATATATATATATATATATATATATATATATATATATATCCTTTATATTGACAGTTGTGGAGTGCACAAGATCAGAAGAAGTAGATTTGTTTTTGAATTGTATTTATATTTGTGGGGTACCAGTAACCATCAGTGAAAAGAGCCAGGCACTTCTAGCTTGGAGAAAGGATTGCAACAAATTTAAAGCCAAGACGCTGCCTAAACCTCTTCTCTTTCCAATAATTTATCCTGATATTTATTATTATTTTTTATTTGATTTTGTTGATGCTTTTTTATAAATAACACAGTTGTTAAAAAATTGTTTATATATTGTTCAAATAAATATTGATTGATATTGCAGCGTAAATTATCTTCTTTGGACCTCTTAGGGCTATTTTATCATAAACATTATTAATTTCATAATAAAAGCATAAAACTTGGATTGAAATAAAAATGTCATAAATTAATATAGATTATAAAATAGTTCAATCACTCTCAACTGACTGAAATATTGTGTTTTATTGAATAGGAACTGGAGTAAATAGGAATGAATTAGTCAATTATTGTTATTAATATTATAAGTAAAATTTCAAAATGAATTCTTATTAGCCTTATGAATAATTACCGTGTGATGGGAAAGTAGGAGATTGCTAGAGGATTTCCAAGTACAGAAGCTGTTGTAGGAAACAAAGGCATTGGCAGTGTTGCTACAATGGGAGCATTATACATATAGCTGGTAGCTAGCAGTGGTTCCTGTAACAAGAATCAATCATAATTAATAAAATCCCTGCTAATTACAATACAATAATCCCTGTGCTACCATTCACTCATTCTCAAGGGTGACACGTGAAGCTCTCAACTCATACAGTAGAAAATAATTCAGATAATTCTACAAAACTTAAACAAAGCATATTCAAGAATTCTATACATTGGAATAATATTTCAAGAAATAATGTTACAGGATGTGTAAGAATCATTATTATAATTTCTAACATTAGCTAAGAAATGAGCCATGATTTTTTAGCGCAATTCTACAGATTGTATACATTTAACTATGTTTTGTCCCTCTCTTAAGAAATAAAAACCCTTATGAGTCAAAACGATGACAATCATAAATATGACCCATAAGCCAGGGATACAAACAATCAAAAATAAAAGGTCAAGTTTATTGTCATTTATCAGAATCCGGCACCAATTTCATATCAAACTCACGCACACGCAAAAAAAAAAAAAAAAAAAAAAAAAAAAAAAAAAAAAAAAAAAAAAAAAAAAAAAAAAAAAAAAAAAAAAAAAACACTTAGCGTTAGGTTTTGTATAGTCACCCAAGCATATCTTCCAAGATTTTTAAATGACGAACCACTTTTAGATAAACTATTTTGGAGAAAAGTGGGTAGTTAGAACTATAATTTTATTTTTCCGTACGTGACGTTGGGCTGAAACGTATTTCACGCCATTCATTCAAATTAAAATGAAGGCCCGGTGGCCGTGAGCACGTGCCAAAGGTCGTTTGTTCGATTCCCACTATGGGGTGGTGGCTTTTCTTTATAAAAAAAGAAAAGGCATCAGCCCTATCCTGGCTAGAAAAGGGTGGTGACCTATAGATAACCCGTCCTAAAATTATGAGTTAATTATAATCGTTAAAATTTAAATAAATAAATATCGTTCTGAGTTTATATATATATATATATATATATATATATATATATATATATATACATATATATATTATCTATCGACACGTTATTTTTACTGTTGAGATAGTAATGTTGTCTGAATCAGGAGAGATGTCTTTGCGAGAATCCAGAACTTCCAACGTAAATTATTTTATTTATTTATTGAAATGTTCACGTCCATTGTTATTAACTACGAATTTTGGGACGGGTTATCAATAGGTTACCACCCTTTTCTAGCCAGGATAGGGCTGATGCCTTTTTTTTTCTAAAGAAAAGCCACCACCCCATAGCGGGAATCGAACCCCACGATCTTTGGCACGGACTGTTAAGTGCTCACGCCTTAACATTCACGGCCACCAGGAGTCCGACGTAAATTATAAATATGTAAAAGGTAAATTTAGTAGATTAAAGAGGTCTCACATGTTTCGAAAATAAGAATTCAGGGAAGTAGTTAGAGCCTAAACAGATATTCTGGAAATCGTCTGGCTGCTCAGCTTCACTTATTCCCGAAGGCCATTTCCCTGAGACCCCCCGACATTTGTATAAGAATGTTCGGCTACATATCATATAATAGTGTTAATGGAAAATTGCTGACCCTTGAAAGATGTAATTACCATGCAAAAGAAGGGCTCGGCAACTATTAGGTCGAACTTGGATCCTGGAGGCGGCAAGAGAGGTACCACTCTGTCCATGATAATTGGAGACATCCTAGTACAGAAAGGGAATATTCCTCCTAGCTGGAACAGGATGCCCCGGGCATTCGGTCGGGAACTCTTCTCCGGCCCATCTTTTGGCTTCATTAGCCCTGTAACGTTGAACAAAAAAAATTTACTGGTCATATCATCGAAGTCCACACGTTTGGGAGGTAAAAATAACTGTTTTACTCCTAGATCATCTACAACACTACTGAGGAAACATTTTCTCAAAAAAGGATGAGATAGCTTTGACAAGATTAAAGGGGGTATTTCAGATACCTGAATGTGATGATTCACTAAATAATGTTGCGAAATTTATATGAATTTCCAGAACTACTATAATGAAAGTATAAATAACTAATTGTTTCCTAGACTGCCGCAGTTCAGCACGGGACGGTAGAAGGTATAATTGTTTGTTTTAGCATAAATATACTTTAGAGATGACTAAACTGAAAGAAACTTTACAAAAAAGTGTCCGCTGGTGTTCGCGCATGCGCGGTGGCCATGTACCAAAAAGAAAACTGTATGTAATACAGTAAATTACATAGGTTTGTCAGGTGGACCTAAAGCATATTTATGTTCCTGAATTTGAGAAGCAGGCTCTACACGAATTTTTTTTTTTTTTTTCTATAATGTTATCATAATTATACGTAAAACAATTTATGATTTCAAAACGGATGTCAGATTTGTATTTGGCACATTAAAATTGTTTGTTTTTGGCAATTTGTTTTTTCCTCTATAATCAAATTTTCGGAAGATTTAAAAATTAAAAAAAGAATGATTAAAATTTCGCTAAGGCGTGCCCGTTAAATGTTGTTAATGATTCAAAACTCGTATCACATTTCAAAGAAAAGTTAACTCATTCAAACCAAATTTGCAGGTTCGGTAAAGGCTCCGAAGTTAGACATTGTCGATCAATCGGGAGGTTTCTGCGTGTTCTGGAATCAACGTTATATGCAAAAAAAGTTTTAATTTTATTCCTCAGCTCTTAAGCTGCATTGTACGAAACGCTCGAACACTTTTCGACTATTTTTCGATAGAGAATCAACAGAAAAAAATCGGTGTATTCAATGATATTTATTATATATAAGTGGATTCAATGACATCGTGGATACAAATGCAAAGTATCGAATGTGAAAAAACGCAGTTTTCATTTTCAATCTATACTGTTGAACGGCAAACTCTCGAATCTTAGTTCAGTCAGTGAAAGGGAAAGTAACCACTGTGGAATGGTCGAAGCCTACTATTTTACTGTCCAAAAGCAAAGGAATGAATAGAATTTATTTCAGTCTCGAAAGTTATGATTTTCACATTCGATGCTTTGCATTTGTATCGACGGCGTTTTACTGAAATTTACCAGGGTAAACTTAGACCAACAAAAATTTAGTCAAATAAAATACAGCCAGAACATTCTAGTAGAAGGTTTCCAATTAAATATGAGATGTGTTTTACATTTTTTACAATTAAAAAAAAACTAGGCCTATTCGGAATTATTGGCCAATAAATTAATTCTAAAAAAATGATTGTACGTTATTACAAGTCGAAAAGACGTCTTCATCGATTTTACTCCCAGGGTTAATTCGTGGTGCGTCCTCCTTTCTTCAGGGCAAAGAATATTGGTATACGGCTAGTTCTTATCCTGTTCTTTCATAAATATCTCCAATTATATGAAAAAGGAATAACTAAAGAAGTATTACACAAGCATTTCATTTCGACCAAAGGCGTATATAAGGGGGGGGGGCTGCAGCCCCCCCCCGAAATTTTGAATTGATCGGCAAAAATTTCATAAAACCCTTAAAAAAAAAATTAAATAAGATCATTTAGTTCATAAAACATATTCCATTTTGTATGTAATAGCGCTTAAGTTGGCTAAAACTCTTCCAAGATCTAAACTGTTAGTATTACATACACCGGAAATGGTCTCAACCCCCCCCCCTGAAATTTTCCCAGCCCCCTCCGAAATTATTTTCTATATACGCCCATGATTTCGACAACTTGTTTTTGATGTTTGATTAATGTTTTTTGAATGAAATTTGTTTTCTTCATCAGCACATTCCAAGTGAAACATGTATTAACGTTGCCTTGCCTGATGTGTGAAAACGCTATTGTTTCAGTTACTATCTACTTTCAAATGACTGTTCAATTCTTCCTTTTTTTAGCACTTTCCTCCGAAGGAAAGTAGCTATTGAGGTTGCACTCATGACGGAATTTTTGAAAAATTTCTTCAAATCTTTATCGATCCTACCTAGTAGACACCGAAAATGACTCCCGTTAAAATTTATATATATCTATATCTATATCTATATATATATATATATATATATATATATATATATATATATATATATATATATAGATATATATATATATATATATATATATATATATATATATGCATATATATATATATATGTGTCTGTTAACACGATAGCGGCCAGAGTTTTTGTTTTTTCGTCACGAAACTTGGTATATAGCATTCAATTAGCAAACGATTGAACGAGTTCGTTAACCACCAAAGTCGGTCCACCGGAAGGGGGGGTTTACCCCGAACCCAAAACACTAATTTGACCATGTCAGCCGTAATATTTGTTATATTTCAACGAAACTTGGTATTCGTAGTGGTAATATAGAGAGGAAAGTGAGATATAAAAATGAACTAAATCGGTTCATTAGGAGGGGGGGGGTTACTCCGGACCCACAATACCCATTCGCCACTACCAGCCGTGATTTTTGGAATATTTCGACAAAACTCGGTATTCGTAGTGGTAATCTACAGGTAAATATGTGATGTAAAAATAAACTAAATCGGTTCATTAGAAGGGGGGGGTTTACTCCGGACCCAAATTCCTAATTTTTTTTTTTTTTTTTTTTTTTTTTTTTTTTTTTTTTTTTTTTTTTTTTTTTTTTTTTTTTTTTTTTTTTACGGCGCATCTACATCTAGGTCATTAGCGCCGACATCCAGGGTGCAGCGAGGAATTTTACCAGCGAGCCGTGGGTTGATAAAATTCCTGCCGGAGGTTGGGAATCGAACCCACCATCTCCCGCTTATGAATCCAAGGCGCTAGCCATTAGACCACGGGAGACCCCCCAAATTCCTAATATACTCATACCGGTCGTAATTTATGCTGTATTAAACGAAACGCGGTATACGTCGTGGGTAACTCATGAGAAAGAAGTGTTGTAAAAATGAGCTGAATCGGTCAATCGGAAAGCGGGGGTTTACTTTGTAATATATTTCAATAGAAAAGCCCACCAGAGGTAGGTTCACAAAGCCGCCGCAAGGAGCGCTTTGTATCTAGACGGACTGTATCCTGTTCCTGCGTGAGATCAAAATACGATAATATGAGGTTTTTTGTATTTATTAAGTAGCGTAGTAGGTACCATGTGTAAACATAACTCTGGAAGCAAATTAATAATTGATCAGTTACTCATTACAAAATTAAAAGAGAACTATTCATGTTTTTATTTTATTTATGTAGGATATTTTAAGCAAATTGTTCTGGAAAGCAGTCTACACTACCCAAATTCTGAGGAAAGTGCTTAGTTATGCAGCTCCTGCGTGACGGACTTTTTTTCAAAGTCAAAAGGTTTCTCCTTTGTGTACAGACACCACTTCAATAATAACAAACAATGTCAAGCGCTATATTTTATAAAGCCTATTGCGTGACATAAAATCTGGCGACCATTTCTCATATCTGGGAGTACTCTCAACAGCCTTCACTTAATTAAAACTAATCAAGAGAAACAAATATTTTGTTTGCACTCTTTGCGGGATATCTGATAGTGTATATTTATTTTGGAGTCTCGATTTCACTATAATGTGACAAGCCAGCTAGTTCTACTAAATATGCCTTTCATATTATCAGTGGAATGAACATACATAGATGCTTAAGAGAATGTATGTATGCATGTATGTATGTATATACATAAAAATTCACTTGTATATATTTTGAGTGTGCGTGTTTGTGTGCTTTGATGTAAAATATTTCATCGCATTTCGAAGGAATGTAACTATTGAAGTTGCACTCATGAAAGAGGTTTTAAAAATTGAAAGTATTCCTTTGAGAACTCATAAAATATTTACTGTGTCCCTCGCGAACACCTTTCAGATTCACACACCTACCCACATACGAATGTATGTGGGTAGGTGTGTGTGTCTATCTATCTATCTATCTATCTATCTATCTATATATCTATATATATATATATATATATATATATATATATATATATATATATATGTATATATTACATTATGTTAACATAATAGCCGCCTAAGTTGCTGTTCTTTCAAGAAATGAAGAGGGCAGTGTAGTGAAATAAGCCAAAATGCTCATAAGGAGCGCATATTTCATTGTGTGTCTGTGTGAGTCGATATATACATAATGTTTACATACAAGCATACATATTTTATAAGTTTTGGTGGGTATTTAGCGTACTATCGTTACAAAAAAAAAAACACATTTGGCACAAAGTTAGATGCCTTTTACGTTAGGGGCCCATTCACATATGATCTTCTCTAGAACAGGATTGGGGATAGGCCTCCATCCACTTTTAATTATAAAGACATCGGTAATTTTACCCGTGAAGTACCGCCCTTCCGAGATTTTTATGAGGGATTTCGCGGTCTGAATGAAGCTTATTAATGAATGTATTACTGCATTTCGAAATTTGTAATATCGTTTTTGACTTGTTCGGCACGTCATCGCACTTTCCTATCCATATATATATATATATATATATAAATAATATGAGATATAATGGGATTGCTTACCTTTCAACTCACGATCTGTCAGGTTCACTTTGAGCTGGTTGAATCCCGTTGGATTAGGCTCAACCTTGAATGGAGTTATAAGCGTGAGATTGTGGCCTCTGGCACCTAACTCCTTCATGATGGGCATGAATGGCATCGTATGGCTGTACTGGGGAAACGGAAGGATAACCAAAATATCGGCACATAGATTAGGAACTATGAGAAAGGCGAAGGGGACACACAAGCCAAGGAGCAGCATGGTGATCTAATGCTGCCTGTGGACTGTTCCATTGATAAAGATAAAGACACTCAAGTTTGTCGAGTACAGATCGCAGCTATTCAGCATTTATCGTGAATAGCACTGGCTAAAAGCCATGACTTTCAATTCCCATTCATACAGAAATGACATAATTTGTTTTTGTGAAATTATGACTCAAATAGTGTAATTGGAATGTAGTTATGTTCACGGAAAGTCAGGTGTTGGCCAAAACCATTGTTCATTGGCCCTGTGCGGACACCATTCATTTAGCACTCTACAAAGGAATATAGATTTTTAAACATGTCTACAAACCTTCATCGAACATCGTACTATATACCATAAGGCCCGGTGGCCGTGAGTGTTAAGGCGTGAGTACTTAACACTCCGTGCCAAATGTCGTGGGTTTGATTCCCACTATGGCGTGGTGGCTTTTCTTTAGAAAAAAGAAAAGGCATCAGCCCTATCCTGGCTAGAAAAGGGTTGTAACCTATAGATAACCCGTCCAAAAATTCGTAGTTAATAATAATGGACGTTAAAATTAAAATAACATATACCATAAATGACTCTCGCTAATTCAATTATATATATATATATATATATATATATATATATATATATATATATATATATATATATAGAATGGAATATGTTGGGGCGTGGGCTTTAAGACTTGGGTACTAAGTACGTCGTACCCCCATCTCCCTAATAAGGGAGTGCAGTTCGTTTCCAGATCTAGAGTAGATCACATCTCATTCTTTTAGCTCGGGACTGCCCCCTCAACTCCCATTACGCCCCAGTCTCTCTTCTCTTCTACTTTCCAGGAGCTGCGAACAGGGCCCTGTTTCTTCAGCAGCTGGCAACGTAATGGTAAGTTTAAATGTTTTTTCTCATACTCTGAATCCATCCCTCAAACCAAGTGCCGAGGATTAATTTTTCAATTCCCAGCGCGTACAGAATATATATATATATATATATATATATATATATATATATATATATTCCATTCTTCTATTATCTATTATTACATAATTTATAAATATTAAAAAGCTGTAACAATTGCAAAAAGAATCCATAAAATGTTCAGCATTTAAAATAAACTCTTCAATAAATAAAATATAATGACCTCAAACTTAAGCACGGGTTGAAAAAAAAAAAAAAAAAAAAAAAAAAAAAAAAAAAAAAAAAAAAAAAAAAAATACCACGTCATAGAGTTACTATGCTGTAAAAAAGGGTTATGGGTTTGAATCATAAGAATTATCCACATTTTCACCAATTTATCGCTATCATTCCATGAATACTAATTGTTTATTTAAATGAATTTTAACGTCGACTAATAAATAATCTTTATCCCCAGGTTACCTTCCTTTTCTAGCCAGGATAAAGCTGATGCCTTTTCTTTTTCTTTCATTTTTTCTGGCGTAGCACGGAATGCTCGCGCCTTAACTCTCACTGTCACTGGTCCTCCTGGCCGTGACCAGATACCGGCTATCTAAATACTGAACGAAAAGAAATATATAAATAGGTCAATAGAATTTGAAGCTTTGATGACTGTAGAAGTCATCGATATGTCCATACTCTCAACCGTGACGAAGTAAATCTAAGGATCATGCTGCCAGAAAAAAACAAAACAACGGAATAATATCATTTTGTAAGCAAGGAAACTCATAAGGTATTGAGAATTATTTTGAATTGAAGATAATTTTACATGATCCTGGAGGCATTGAAAAAATAATTTACTTGTCCAATGTGGGTTGATCAAATTATTATAATGATATTGAAATGCAAATGGTGAATAATATGTTTTATTAGTGGAATGAATAATCAAAATGCTTCTACTCACAGAATATTAGGTCAATTAATAGCAATAATCATAAATTTTATAATTTAATACTTTTGGTGCAGTTTTTATGGTTGGTTTTATAGTCTTTGAATAATGGTGTAAGATAGAAGGCGTTAACGAAAGCAACAACTGTTCCTAAAAGAAAACCTGCACTTACATCTGACCAGTGATGTTTGCTGTCAGTGACCCTGGTGATGGAAGTGATGACACTTAGAACTACCATGACCAGCTGGAGGATGTGTTTGATAACCTTTAATTCCCTCGGTTTCATCCTCGCTTCAAGATACATCGACAGGTAAAACGCTGTAAAAGCCGACAAAGAAGCGTGCCCTGATAGAAAACTCATTCTTGCTTCCTTGACGCTGTGCAGATCACTGTTGGTGCAGGAATACTGGCCAATACTCATGTATCTCATGTTGTTGGTGATTCCCTTGCAACTGGGCCTAGGATCGCAAATCTCCATGAAGTACGGTCTCAGCCTGCCAGCCCATACTTTACAAATAAGAGTAAGAAACTCGCATGTCAAAGCGCCGAAACTGAACTCACCGACGTCTTTATAAACCTGTACTGCAAGAGGGGGAACATCCCAAGAAAAAAATGTCACCCTATCTTCAGCCATGTGGTGGCTAAAATATCGACAAACTGCCATCACCATTAATGGAATCGATGCGCAGGAAATGTAGAGAACTTTCATCGAAACTGTAGAAGACTGATAGGGGTATCGTAGAGACAAATCTTCGCAAAAATAACCTACCAAATGTGGTGTACTAAAAGTCTTCAAGTATATTGTAATGATTCCAATAAATAATGAAGCCAAAATGTATTCATTTTTCTTCATAATTAGCAGTGTTTCCTTTTCCATAGCTTGTATATTTCTCAGGAATTTAATGGTGTTCTTCATACTTAAACAAAGTAAACCAAGTGGCAAGGTTAGATTCCATTTTCACGCTAATTTCAATAAATTCCATTCTACTAACTTAATTCTTCTCATATGGAAAAGTTGTTTATATCATACGATTTCCGTCATAATTTTACATTTATATTAATAATCATCGATCTTAAGACGGATACGTATGTGTCATCTGGTCGACGAAAACTGTTTTTAATTACTTAAAACAAGACATATTTCCACGAAGCACAATGAGAAGTCCAAATTGCATTTCTCAGCTACAGGAGCGCCGTCTTATAAAGAATATATGGGGGGCATACCGGGGATCTTGCCTCGGGATATTTTGTAAATTTTAGATAAAAAATAGTGTGTTTTTCAGCAGCGCTGGCCCTCCGGCCTCTGACTTTACCCGGAAAGTTCGCGAACCGCGACAAATTCTAATTGTGCCCGCAGCACCATCATGATTCACACCACTCGTATTCAGTTAACCTGCTTACTACCATAATAATTATTTGTTTTAACTCATTACTGAATTGAGTTTAAAAGGTAAATATCGTCAAAGAAGGAAAATAAAAATACCAACATAATTTTGTGATTTTACAAAACACAATATAACTAATAATTTTCGTGAATTATTGGGGGGCTCCGACGCTCTGTAAACGAAATTTTTTGGGGGGTCGAGCCGCTCAGGCCTTATGGAGCCGGCGCTTATGCTCGGCTATAAACATATATATACGTATATAGGAAACACCCTAAAAATGACATTAGGAGGAACAGAGAGATTTCAAATGCATAAGAATACACTGCAAAGACCACTGGCAGTAATTGACTCACTCTGCCTAGTCCTCTTCCTCCCCAAATGGAAGGTACACAAAATTAGAAAGAAGTTGGTATTATTTGAGGTTTGTAATAAAGCTTTTCCCCCTTAGGGAGGAACCCCGCTTATAAGGTTGATACAATGAATCCGGAAGTGCCGACTAGAAAATTTCGCGTTTCAGAACCCCTAGAGACCGAAAATAACGGTGTTTCAAATTTGTATATATATATATATATATATATGTATATATATATATATATGTATATATATGTATATATATGTATATATATATATATATATATATATATGTATATATATATGTATATATATATATGTGTGTGTATATATATATATATATATTTGTCTGTTCGCTCATTTCTGGCTTCCCTAATGGTCCGATTGTGATGAAATTTGGTACAAAAATCCGTCGTCCAATTTGAAAGGTCAAGTTTGTTAACCAGCAGAATCCGCCCACTGGAAGATAGCGTTTGAGGCGAAATTCGCGCAAAACAAAATCGTAACGCTAACGTTTTTGAGTTCATAAGCTTGTAAGTACTCGTTTTATAGGCTTCTTGAGCTAGGAAAACGAATGAAATCATTTTCAAGGCGATAGCTTTAACCGTTTTCGAGAAAATTGGAAAAATAATTTTTGAATACCGTTTTTGGTTTGGGTACTTAGAATCATGGGATTCAGTTGAAACATTTTCTGCATGTTCTACTTTCATTAAAACTAATATGTTGAATTTTTTGTTATGTTTGGAGTTTAGGAAGGGTTAGAATAAAATATTTTATTAACAGACATAAAAAGTTTTGGTAACTTTGTGTACTTTCCTTAATATTTCGAAAAAGGTTGAGAATCTTGCGAAACGTAAGATTACCATTAGAAAGCTTACTAAATGCTCTACAAAAATGGTTCTGATGAAAGTTTTGATTAGGCGATCTCAATCGGAGAAATAAGAGCTTAAAACTTTAAAGTAATTGATTTCGCTTATTCGAACTGTTCTTTTTGTCTTTGATTTTGGTACATAGAATCATGGGATTCAGTTGAAACATTTTCTGCATGTTCTACTTTCATCAAAACTAATATGTTAAAATTTTGGTTACGTTCGGAGTTAAGGAAAGGTTAGAATAAAATATTTTATTAACAGACATGAAATGTTTTGGGAACTTCGTATACATTCCCTAATATCTCGAAGACGGCTAGGAATATTGGTAAACGGAGGGTTACCATGCGAAAGCTTACTAAATGTTCTACAAAAAAGATTCTGAAACAATTTTTGATTAGGCTATGTCAGTCGGAGAAATAAGTGCTTAAACTTTGAAGTAATTGATTTCGTTTATTCGAACGGTTCTTTTTGTTTGTTTTTATTCCTTGTTGTGTTTCATTGCTTATAGTTGGATAATGTATTTGACAATAAAACAGATTAATTAAAATAAGAAAAACAATTCATTGTTAAAAATATATCAGGCTGTACCGTATGAAATGTCAGTTTTGGATTTGCCGATTTCCTTCAAATGTCTTGAAACTGTCGAGGCTCCTATTCCGAGTTCTTTGGCATATTCCCTAGTGTTTTCAATTGCTTATAGTAGTCAAATGGATATGCCAATAAAACAGGATACGTATAATTAGAAACAATATTTTATTTTTGCGGAATCTTGGGATTCTCAGATGCCGTATGAATATCTATTAGGCCCCTTCGTATATTTTCCTTAATATCTCGAAAAGGAATAGGAAATCGTGGCAAGTGAAATATAACAGTTCGAAAGCTTACTGAATTCTCCACAAAAAATGTTTTGAAGAAATTTTTGATGGGGTCGTCACATTAGGAGAAATAAGTGCTTAAAACTTAGTTTCGTTTATTTAAACGGATCTATTTGTGTATTTACCGCAGTTTTTGTTTTCACTTCTCATTATTTTTGTACTTGCTTATAGCAGTCAAATGTATTTGTCAGTAAACAGGATACTTATAATTAGAATCAATATTTTGTTTGCTAGAATTCGAAGATGCCGTATGAATATCTAGATTACAGTACTGGTGTTGAATTGTTCAAGGAATTCCCTATTTTCATCTGTTGCCCATAGTTTTTTTACTGCTAGTAGTTTTTTCTTATTGATTATAGAATATAAATCTATTTGGCTATAAAACAGGATACTTAAAATTAGTAACAATATTTGGGTGATTTCTGAGCGAAATGCCTTTAAGATTTTCTACCACCACGAACGGCGTTTTTCCTCTATTTTTATCCACTAGATAGGCTTTATTTGGCATATTATTCTATAGTTGTTTTATTTAGCAGGGGATTCTGATGAAATGTCGTGTTTTTGCTGTGGATTTTAATTAGGATGTGTCTAAGATTGGGTAACATTAGCGAGTCTACATAGTTAAGAACCGACGACGGAGGTTGACTTCCTGCTATGATTTAATCTACATATGTACATTAAGTCCTAAATCCAAAAAAAGTCCGTCTCGCAGGAACTGCATCATCTTAGCGCGGTTCCGTTCATATCCCTAGTCTAATTTGGAAAGATTAAAATAGAAGCAGTTATTATTTTGGTTCCACCAGTCTTTTTTTTTTAATTAATTATTATAATGGCGTGTCAACCCTTAAGGTCACTAACGCCATTCCTGTGTGTAGTAAAGTCTTGAAAGGTCATGATTTACAATCTTACCTGGAAGGGTCGGCTACCACTAGAAACTGCCCCGCTAGTTACAAGGTCTTGGAATCCTGGAAATCTATATTTCTAACAATAAATTGTTTTTGTTATTTTACTTAACCAGTTTTATTGTCAAATACATTATCCAACTATAAGCAATTAAAAAATAACAAGGAATAAAACAGACAAAAAGAACCATTCGAATAAACGAAATCAATTAATTTAAAGTTTTAAGCACTTATTTCTCTGATTGACATCGCCTAATTAAAACTTTCTTCAGAACCTTTTTTGTAGAGCATTTAGTAAGCTTTCGAATGGTAATCTTCCGCTTCACAAGATTGTCAACGGTTTTCGAGATACTAACGAAAGTATACAAAGTTACCAAAACTTTTTTTGTCTGTTAATAAAATATTTTATTCTAACTCTTCCTTTACTCCAAACGTAACAAAAATTTCTTGATATTAGTGTTGATGAAATTCGAACATGCAGAAAATGTTTCAACTGTATCCCATAATTCTAAGTACCAAAATCAAAGACAAACAACCCTCCCTAGGAAGGACGCTACGCAGTTGAAAAGCTATATCTTGGAAATCCATATCTCTAACATTAAATTGTTTTTCTTATTTTTCTTAACCTGTTTTATTTTCAAATACATCATCCAACTATAAGCAATTAAAAAATAACGAGGAATAAAAACCAGACAAAAAGAACAGTTCGAATAAGCGAAATCAATTACTTTAAAGTTTTAAGGTCTTATTTCTCCGATTGACATCGCCTAATCAAAACTTTCATTAGAACCTTTTTTTTAGAGCATTTAATAAGCTTTCTAATGGTATTCTTCCGTTTACCAAATTCTCAACCTGTTTCGAGATATTAAGGAAAGTAAACGAAGTTACTAAAACTTTTTATGTCTGTTAATAAAATATTTTATTCTAACCCTTCCTAAACTCCAAACATAACAAAAATTTCAACATATTAGTTTTGATGAAAGTAGAACATGCAGAAAATGTTTCAACTGAATCCCATGATTCTAAGCACCCAAACCAAAAACGGTATTCAAAAACTATTTTTCCAATTTTCTCGAAAACGGTTAAAGCTATCGCCTTGAAAATGGCTTCATTCGTTTCCCTAGCCCAGGAAGCATATAAAACGAGTACTTACAAGCTTATGAACTCAAAAACGTAAGCGTTACGATTTTTTTTTTTGCGCGAATTTCGCCCCAAACGCCATCTTCCAGTAGGCGTATTTTGCTGGTTAACGAACTTGACCTTTCAAATTAGACGAAAGATTTTTGTACCAAATTTCATCAAAATCGGACCATTCGTCTAGAAGGACAGAGCGAATAGACAAATATATATAAATATATATATATATATATATATAAATAAATACATATATATATATATATATATATATATAATATATATATATAAATAAATAAATATATATATATATATATATATATATATATATATATATATATATATATATATACACACACAAATTTGAACCACCGTTATTTTCGGTCTCTAGGGGTTCGGAAACGCGAAATTTTCTAGTCGGCACTTCCGGATTGTTTCATTGTATCAAACTAATAAGCGGGGTTCCTCCCTATGGGGGAAGGAGGAACCGCGCTAAAATAAACTTCACAATGGTTAGATACTATGAGCGAATAGAGAGTCGGTGCCCGTACAAACAGAAGGTCCGCAGGAAATTTACCTGCTAAGAGTGAATCCTCAAGAGCTGTAAATATACCCCAGGTATCTGCCGACACAAATACAAAGCCTAGGCGGAGAGCACACCAAAAACACAGATCCAAACATAGGTTATATACTACATATTCATAAAGACTACTTAGTTGTAACCCGATTCATCAATTAGCAATCAATAGTTTTCAACAAAGGTTATATACTAAATATTGATAAAAAGTATTTAAGTAGAAAAAAAAAAACAAGATTCCTCAAGACTTGTTTTTGGTCCATTTGTATCTACTCCATAGATTTAATTAGGTTTATTATTCTATATATTGACTCGTTATTCGTCAAGACTTGTTATTTGTCCTTCTGTATCTACTAGATAGGCTTTATTCGGCATATTATTCTATATAGGCTTTATTAGGCAGGGTATTCTACTCAATTTTTCTTGTACTTCTTCTTGATCCTTCTGTGTACATGGCGTATATAGAAAACGGGCTGGGCTGGGAAAAGTTCGGGGGGGGGGGCTGAGACCATTTCCAGGGTATGGAATACTAAATATTTAGAGCTTGGAATAGTTTTAGGCAACTAAAACGCTATTAAATGTAAAATAAAATATGTTTTATGAACTAAGTGATCTTATTTAATTTATTTTTACGGGTTTTACGACAAGTTTTTATCATCAATTCAAAATTTCGGGAGGGGCAGCAGCCCCCTCAGCCGCCCCTCATATATGCCCATGCTTCTGTATCCACTAGAAAGGCTTGATTAGGCATATTTTGTATTGATTTATAGAGCTTTGCTTTAGAATGAGAGCCGGATTGTGTAATTTCCGCTTCTGTGTATAAGTTAGGAACTGTCGGTCTCCCTGACGCCTTAATATCACTTTTATTCGAGATGTTCGAGAGGATGTTGACAATTTTCACGTCATATATAAAAAAAAGAAGTTTATTTCTATTCTAAGATTTTCAAATGACATTAGGGAGAAGAACGGAACCACGCTAAGATGATGCAGTTCCTGCGAGTCGGAATTTTTGAATAAGTGGAAGTGGAGTAGAAAGTGTGAGTAATTTCCCTTAGAGCTGGCTGTCAGTGATCTTTGCAGAGTATCCATTTATGCTGCTTAGATCTCGCTTTTCTTAGATATGTCATTTTTCAAAAGTAAAATTAATTAATCAATTTAAATTTTCCAAAAACACAGCAAGAAGGTTGAAAACAAAATATTAAATGTTTCTATTCCAGCCTTCCAAATGTCACTATAGGGAAAAGGGGTTTTTGGAAAAGTATTTAGAGGATGCAGCACTCACTCACACTTTATAATTATTAGTATGTTTCTCAGTCAAACGTAAATATGTACATACATAGCTGGGGATAGTGCAATTTTGACAACCTTTTCTGTTTCTGTGGAAATATTTAGTGGTGTACGTTTTGAACCAGAGAAAGGAAGTTGTAGGGTTACTAATTTAAATTAAATTATTTTTTGTTGTACACAGAAACAAATGCTCCTGAGTGTTATTTGTCAGCCTTAAGAGCCTGATGTGTATTTCCAAAACATATATTAAAAAAAATATCCAACTTGTAGGAACTGTGCCATGTGTTAAAAAAGCGCAGAAGGAATCTACAATTCCTCCCCTGCACATAGAGACTTGTGTTGTCTCAAGTCATAATATATTAGTGCTATATTGTTTTCCTGACAGGAATATGCTTGTCAATAATAATGTTGCACAATAGGCACCTTTTGGTATACATTCCTTAGTACTCCCTATATTATTTATTTATTTTTTTTACAGCACACCAACTTCAAGCTATTAGCGCTGACATCCATGGTACAGCAGGAAATGTTCTCAACAAGCCCGAAATGTGAAAAATCCTTGCTGCAGGCGGGACTCGAACCCCCATCTCTCCTATGAGAAGCCAAAGCATTAGCAACAAGAACACAGGGAGACCCTCCCTATTTTATTATTAGTAAGACCAATAACAAGTATTTCTTGTCTTTTAGGAATATCCTATTTTAGAACATTATTTAAATTGGTCATTCTCTATAATATTAAATTTCAAAATTACCAATTGCCTGAAATATTCATTTACCTGTACAACATGGCCATGTTGATCACCTAAGATAAGCAACATCCGGCGTGGAGAGTATCCGAAAGGGTGACTGCCCACATCCTGTTGGCATTATAAAAGAGTTGCAACCTGTAGGCAGCCCAGTGCTGATAGCTCAGTTGTTGATATGCCAATAAAAAAAATAATAAAAAAAATCTTTAAAGGCTAATCCTATCATTATTATATTAAAGTGATATACTTGTATTATCAGTATTTTTCATTTCCTTTATTTTAAATAAATGATTTGGAAATAAGTGGTTTAAGGCTTAGCTAAAGCTAAGTTGGATGCCAAAATAAAATAAAATCAGAGATTTAGTATTCATGATATATTAATATTTATATAAAAAAGTGAGTTCTTTTGCATTTAAAATGAAATGTTTACACTTCATTTAACTACTCTTTCCTTTTAAAATAAACAGAAGGTAAAAAAATAAAAAATAAAGAAACCAAAACACTTTTACATACTAGTTATTTTATTAAAACTGCCCTTTCGGTTTCACAACCACTGATTAAAACTTACAAGATTAGTTAGAACTTAATTATATGAGGAGCCTGGTATCAAAGTTGGACAACTCCACTTTTGATTTTTTTTACAGGAGAGGTAAAAAACCAGATCCACGATAAGGTTGCCAGTATCATGGTGGTTTTTTATATGTTATTCTTCTATGCCCCAAAAACATTTTTTCAAAGGCATTACAAAATTATATGAGTATTAAGGCCGCAATTACACTTCAAATAGTGGCGTTGTCCATGTTTGAAACCAAGTCATGGAGTTGTCTGTTTTTGAAGCCAAAGGGAGCGATTTTAAAATTGAATCTATCCTCTTTTGGAACCCAAAAAATATGAATTCGAAATGCACGAGAGTGTTTTAATATAATATAATGTTGTCTAATGTATTAAAAAAAAAATCATATAGTTAAAAATTACATGAAAAAAAAATATTTAAATGCAGTTTGACAAAACTGAAGTCTTTGAATTATTCTCACACCTTAGAAAGAACTAGTTCATCAAAATCTGCACTCTTTAACTCAACACACTCACAGTGTCCACTGTTGATAACATTAGCAGTTTCACTCTGTACTGTGAGGTTGCAGTACCACTACAAAATGTCTCTTTCTTGCCAATTTTCTCCTAACACAGTTTTACCTAAAAGTACATGTATTGAAGTTGCTGTGCTACAATTTTCATTGCTGTACTCAGCCATACCTGTACACAGCTTATTAAAATGAAGTTATCAATTAGTGATTCGATTATTTTATGAAAAACGAGATAACCATTATTATTTTCTGCAGAGAGTTGTTGAAAAGTTTGTGATAGCAAATAACTGAACATTAACGGTGAGATATATCTAACATCTAGTGTGAAACTGTCAATATTTATTTGTTATACGTGAAAATTTGAATAAAGAGGATTATGTCGAGAACAGTTACCAGTATTACATTAGTTGTTAATTTATTCACTTCAGGTCTTGAAAATACATTTGGAAGGATACATAGCTCTACCAATTGAGTAAAATATGATTTTTTTAAATTGAATACTTGCTGTTTTTCAAGGTTTTTGTTATATAAAACCCATTTATCTTTGAAATAATTATTCTAAAGAATTGGTATAGTGGTCTCATTCGACTCGGCACAAAAGAAATACTTCAAAAATGATACCTAAATCATAAAGATTCAAGTACCTAGAGGTTTTGTCCCAAAATCCGGGGTTCGGCACCATAGTATGCCGGATAACAGCTAGTTATTAATTAGAATCATCGCTAAATGCACTCATTACAAGTAACTATAAGCATTCAGCCATAATGGATTTGCAGTGCATGTTGGGAGCAGATTGCATGAATGCAAGCTTCTCATTGGCTACTGAAGGAGTTGTCATTTTTTGAAACCAAACTATGTTGGAATTGTCCATATTTTGATTCTGAACATTGCAAATACACGCTATTTTACCAGAGTTCTGTCTGTTTTGAATGCAAAACAGTTGTAAAACCGAATGCAGCATATAATGGAGTTGTACAACTTTGATACCAAGCTCCTCATATAACCTAACTATAGGTAGAGCAACCTTCTACTTTAAGGGCCAGTCCATACTGCTGTAGCAGAAGGTTTGCCTTTCTATAGTCAAATAGTCTGTAGAATTAAGTTTTCTAATATTTTAGCTAAAACATAGAGGTTCATTATTAAAGAAATAAGTGACAAATATGCTAATATAATATTAGGTTTAATTCTACAAACAATTATCACAAAATAGAAAGAAATGACAAAACTCATTTGAAGATATATTTTTTCATATAACTACAAATCACTCCTGGTGATTCTAATTTGTTCACAGACATCTGCAGCTTCATTATTACATACCCTCAGAACTTGGTTCTTTCATTTTTATCTGTACATGCTTCTGATCATTTAAGATCATCATTTAATATTTTTATCCATTTCTACAAGGCAGCTTTCAAATTTATTATTTTCAGATAATTTTTCCTACTTTTTAACATGCCAAGCCATTTAGTGCTACATTCAGTACGAATATCAGAATTGATAATTTTATTAACATGATGATTTTCTTTATTTTATGTGGGTCATTACATAAGTAATGAGACAAATTGATTTAGGTCAACAATGGTTTTATAATTCAATACAAAACTTTTATGACTTCAAGTTGGCATCTTTGTTATTACTTCTGATCAGCTATTTGATAAATATTTGTAAACGTAACCTATAATTTAGTTACTTCAAGTTGTCAAGTCTGATTAAGAATTGCACTGTGAAAGAACAACGTGCTGTGATTAGATTTTTAGTAGCTGAAGGTGTTTAAGTTAGTGAGACCCACACAAGGATGTTAGAAGTGTATGGAGATGATAGTTTAAACCGTTCAAACATTTACAAATGGTTGGAACAGTTTAAAAGTAGTTGCAAAAGTGTTGGGAGGAAAAATTCAAGATGCAGCCATCAGCAGGTAAAGTGATGCTTACACTGTTTTGGTACTCACAAAGCCCTATTTTCCAACATCGTGTATATTAACAGCCAATACTACTGTAACATGCTAGAAACCAAAGTAAAACCTGCCATTTGCACTAAACGTCGTAGACTTGAAAAAAGATGAGATTTTGCTTCATGACAATGCACGGCCGCATAGGGTACAGATAACTCAAGAGTGCATTCAAAAACTGGGCTGGGTGATTCTTCCACACACCCCTTATAGCCCAGATCTTGCTCCATCAGATTTTCATATGTTTGGTACTCTTAAGGAGGCAAAAAAATGGGCTTGAAGAAGTCAAGTTTCAGGTGCAAATTTCGCTCTGACAGCTGTAAAATAATTTTATACCAGTAGCGTAAGAAAGTTAGAGGAATGATGGGGCAAGTGTATAAGTGTTGGGGGGATTATGTTGAAAAGTTGCCAACATTTTGTTTGTTGCACTGAATGAATGAATGGTTTTTTAACTACAACCATTTGTCTCGCTATTTATTGAATGACCATTGTAACATATATTTACTGAGTGGTTACTGTGTATATCGTTTGGATTGATTACAATGTAGAGCATTTTAAGTAAAGAGAAACATGCCAACATACTCTGAAATGGTAAAAAATGTGAGTAAAGCTACTATTTCTTCAAATAACAATGCAATAATCAAAAATAGAAACAAACAATCTTCTGCTGATGAAACAAAAACTATATTTAAACAAGAAATTAATCCAATAAAGATGAAAATTGGATTTCAGAGAATGGTTTCCACCAAAGCAGGACATTTGTTTATTCGAGTCGATACAAAAGATGACCTTGAAAAAATAAAGACCAAAATCAATTCCGATTCTTCAAAACTTTTATTAGAAGAGGTTAAAAAATTTAACCCTCGGCTAATTATAAAAAATATACCAGAGGAAGCTAATGAAGCTAACCTCATAAAAGCTATTCAAACACAAAATGAAATACTCTGTGCTGAGGAAGAATTTTCTCTGAAATTCATCAGAGAACACAGAGGAAGCAAGCGGAGATGGGCAGTGGTGGAAGTCAGCCCTGGAGTTAGAAGAAGCCTTCTGGAGAAGAGAGTGAAGCTGTTCTACTCCATATGTGCTGTAGAGGACTACCTGGCCGTGAGGAGATGTTCAAACTGCTCAAGACTTGGACATGGGAACACCAGTCAGGAGTGCAAGAACCAACTAGCCTGTCCGATCTGCGGGGGACAACACAATCTCAAAGCTTGTAAGTCCAACTTTAATAAATGCATCAATTGTTCAAATTTCAATAACAGATGTAAGCCACACCTCAGAGTTGATTTGAATCATTCTGCTATCTCAAAAGAATGCCCTTCATACAAAGCTGCAATTTCAAGATTAATACAAAATACCAATTATGATTAGATGCAAATATTGGTATAGTCATACTAAATTAAATTCAATTTTATTTTTAGGCACATTTTTGCAGCTTGTTTTTATTATCTTTATTCAGTCCTTCTTAATTTTTAAAATAATTTCAATAATTTACTACTGGAAATACACTATAACCTTCCTTTTATTTGATAACAAACAGTTACTTCATAACTGGTTATTTATTAATGGTTAATAAAACATATGTTAATGTAAACATTGCACAATTTAATAGTAGACATTCTTGGAAGGCTATGAACTATATAAAACATGTGATTGATTCATATAAGCTAGATATTCTATTGTTACAAGAACCTTATGTAAAACATAATAAAACATATGGTTATTCAAATAGATATAGAGTATTTGAATTTGGAAAAAACAAAACACGAGCTAGTACTGTACTAATTAATAAAAATATTAATATTCTATTTTTAACAGATGTATCAGACGACGATATGTGCGCAATTAAATTTAATATCATAAATACAAATTTCATTTTAATAAATATGTATTTTGATATTACTAAAAATGTTGAGGAGGATTTATAAAAATTGAAAAGGTAATGAATAGATATCCTAACCATGGTATTCTAATCGCAGCGGATACGAACTGTCGATCGCCTCTCTGGTTTGATAGAATAAGGAATGAAAGAGGTTGTATATTAGAAAACTTTATTGTATCTAAAAATCTATTTATAATAAACGACAATGACTTAAAACCTACTTTCTCATCCACTAATGGTAACAGCAACATAGACTTAACAATAACAAATAGAACTATGACCAAATATATACATGACTGGACAAATCACGATGAAGAGAATTTTTCAGACCATTCCATATTGACGTACTCACTACAATTATCAACAGGTAATAGACAATTCCTTACAAATGAAAAAGCATATAATACCAAACATGCCAACTGGGATATTTTCCAGGAAAAATTGGAAGATTATATTAAAATAAAATTTGTACCTACCACTAATGCATTACCAAATCTAGAAACATACTTAATTGACTCTCTGGATTCAAGAGGAATTAATATAACCATAAGCTTATTTCATAAGTGCCTAATTAAGACATGCAACAGTCAATTTTTAAGACACAAAAAGCATAGGACTATGAAATCGGCTCCTTGGTGGACTCAAGAACTGACTGAACTAAGACACAAAACTAACACATTAAGACGACAATTCCAACGTACAAAAAACAATCAGGATTTAAGACTAACTCGGAAAAATGCTTACTTACAAATAAAATCTACTTACACAAAAACAATAAAGAGGGAAAAATTAAATTCATGGAAAACGTACTGCAATAACATAGACAAAACTAATCCTTGGACATGGATATATAAACACTCAACTGGAAAATTGAAGACTGATTTACAACTACGTACAATACAGAAAAGTGACGGAACTTTCACGACAGACACTGAGGAAACACTACAACATTTAATGAACAACTTCTTCATAAGTGACGACCCTACTAACGACACTGACATACACATCACCATGAGACGAAACAGTAATCTACTACCGAATACTCAGGACGACAGTACTTTATCAGATATAGAGATAAAAAACTTAATTGAAAACCTAAATCCACGCAAAGCAGCTGGATTTGATTTAATTACTGTTGAAATATTTCAACAAGTATTCAATATTTTTCCAAATTTTATAATAGCATTGTATAAAAAATGTTTCAATAGTGGAATCTTCCCTGATGTATGGAAAATATCTAAAGTAATCCCAGTACCTAAACATAATGGACAGAACTACAGACCTATAAGTATCATTCCAGTCGGAGGCAAAGTTCTAGAAAAAATTATCAACTCCAGACTTTCTTTTCACCTTATGGTGATTCGGGTGCACCACTGCACCCGAATCAATATGGGTTCACGCCTCAAACAAGTACTGTAGATGCTCTTCATAAAATTGTGAATTTATTAAGATTGCAGTTGCAAGAAAAGAAACATATTGTGGTAATTTCGTTGGACATCAAAGGCGCATTTGACCATGCTTGGTGGCCATCGATATTCGAATCACTACACAAACATCAATGCCCCCAAAATATTTACAGATTACTAACAGTAGTGTTGTAAAAGAGCGCGCCTTTGAGGCTAGAAGGCGCGGCTCGTAAAAGCTCGAGCTCTCAGAGCTTGGACAGGGCTCGATAGAAGGCGCGAGCCTTGAAGGCTAGGCTTAGTAGAAGGCGCGAGCCTTGAAGGCTCGCCTCGGGAGAAGGCGCATGCTTTGGAGCCTTTTACTTTTCATTTCCAAAATGGCGGACGGCGGGCAAACAGCTGTTCCATGAAATATACTTTAGTAGATTCGTCCTAAATTCATTCCGCCACATTGAAATTATTCGCTGGCATTTAAATTTACCATTTCATTGATAAACTAATTATATGGATCACTAATTGGGTAAAAATAGTAACTTTTCCTAAAAAATAAACTCTTCTGTGAGACGGTGATGGCAACACTGTCGTACTACAACTATACTACTATAACCGTGCTTGCCAAAGCTCTACCTTCCCAGGGCTCCAAGGCCGAGCCTTCAAGGCTCGATGGAGAACCTTCAGGGCTTGATAAGGTTAGGCTGAAGCCTCACTCCGGAGCCTTCATCGAGCCCTCAGAGCTCCGGCTGTAGAGGTTAGATTCAAGGTTCAGGCGTCAAGCCTCTAGTCAGGGCTCGCTTTTAACAACACTAACTAACAGACTATCTCCATAATAGACATGTATACATGACACTACAAAACACGACGGTACATACATCACAGAACAGAGGTACTCCACAAGGATCAGCTTGTTCACCACTACTATGGAACCTAATTATGGACAGTTTACTTACAACAGAAACCCCTGAAGGGACAGAGATTATAGCATTTGCTGACGACATTTTACTTACAGTAGTTGGGACAAACTTAACTGAAATAGAAGATCGTGCGAATTTAACTTTAGACACAATTAATGAATGGACGAACAGAAACAAACTTACCTTTAACTTGGAGAAATCGACATACACACTATTTACAAGAAGACGAAATATACCTAAATTAGACATTACTCTAAATGGACAAACTATTCCAGAAAAAAATGTTATTAAGTACTTAGGACTTTATATTGACAACAAGTTGAAATGGAACTATCACATTACTAACTTACAAACACGACTATTTTCAATAATAAATGGACTATCGATGGCTGCAAGAGTCACTTGGGGTCTTAATTCTGACGCATTAGCCACAATCTACAAAGGGGCGATTGTCCCCATTTTGACGTACGGGATTGAAATATGGGGCCATGCTTTAAGTGTGAAAAGAAATGTGAAAAAACTAGAACGAGTACAGCGATTAGCTGCGATTAAAATATCCAGGGGATATCGTACATTATCTTATGAAGCATCATGTGTTTTAGCTAACACATTGCCAATTCACATCAAAGCTGAGGAAATGATAAGGCTACATAGGTTATTGAAATTGAAAGAAATTCCAGAAGACTTTACTTATCAGAATATCACACCACAAGACATAGAACAAGACATACGGTTCACGAACTGGTTACACCCTAAAGACAACATTGTACCGGCTGACGATGTAGAAACAACATGGACTTATCACATTTACACGGACAGAAGTAAAAGCAATGACTGTGTTGGTTCTGCATACATAATACTAAAAGACGACATAACTATTGACAGAGGACAATACAGACTATCACCACTATGTACGAATAACCAGGCAGAAAACTTTGCAATTATAAAAGCAGTAGAAACACTATATTCCATCAGTCACGACGGAGACACATGCATAATATACACTGACAGCAAGACAAACATAGCACGAATATACAACAGCCAAAATCATAACGAACAGACTGAAAACATTAGAACACTACTTATTATGTGTAAACAGAAAAATGTGACAGTTACAATAACCTGGATTAAAGGACATTCTGGACAATTAGGGAACGAGACAGTTGATTTACTCGCAAAATCAGCTTCAAAGGACACGACATTACCTATATCTTACTCTAAACTTACATCACAGACTATAAAAACACTACTGCGAGACAAATCAATGCAAAAATGGGACGAACGATGGACAAACACAACTAAAGGAAGACATTACCACAAATTCATACCTACAATACTCAACAGACAAAAATTAACACTAAACAACTTTAAAGTAACACAATTTATATCGGGACATGGACCGACGAAAAGTTATTTATACAGATTTAAACGAATCAGAAATAACACATGTAAATGCGACAATACAACTGAACAGACTTACGACCACCTCCTGTATGACTGTACATTACTGGACGGACCCAGGACAAAACTCATTAAGGACATTACCTTACAGGACGGAACTTGGCCCATTGGCAAACCTGACTTACTACTTACATATTTCAAGGAATTTGATGCATTTATTAAGAATTTGGACCTTGCAACATTCAATGAAATCATCTGATTGTACACATATGTAACTTATTACATATGTATATAATTCTTTATTTGTTTTCTTTACTTGTTTTTTTTTCTTTGTTTTTTTTTGTTAGTTTTTCTTTTTTATTATTTTCAATATTGTGTTAAATATTAAATTAAAATGTCTTATACATCTATGTACGTAATCAAAATACGTGCAGTATCCAAAAGGATGGCACTCGTACTTTAAATAAACTCCCACGATGGAGGGTTACTCCAACGTGGAAAACAGGAAATGTAGAGCATTTTGTAATCATCAAAACTCAAGTACATTAAATTCTGTCATCATATAACATTTTTCTGGCAGTTGATTCTAACATGAGTGGCTGCAATCCCAGAGGAGCCGGCTCATACATCACTAGCCTTCTCTCATAACGTTGATGAGTTATTTTATTTTGGATCCTCAGTAGATTCTATCTGAAGACCACTTATACATTTCATTTTCTTAATGGATACGTTTTTACTTTTTGAAGACTTGCTTCTTTTAACATTAGCTTCGTCCTTTAGACAGTTACTCTCGTCAGAGTTAGAATCTTTAGAGCCAAATTCTATGTCATCTCCTGGGGAACCAGAGCTTGTATTAGTACCATCAGTTTGATCTCCACTGGTGCTTGAATTAGAATCTTCATCATTACTAAGTGGCGAGTCATCACTGCTGTCGGAAGAACCAATTGTTGGAGTTACAAATAGATCTCCTTCATTCTCTTCTTCTTCTGAACTTAAAAAGCCTTCTGCCAAATGGTCCATAAATCTGCAATAAAAATATACAAAAGACAATAGGCAAAAGACCTTACTAAAATTGAAGCTAAAATTAATGACATTTTAATCATTCTCAATTAGAACCACTTCACTATTTTGTGAAATTTTTCATAAATATGATGGCTGGAAAAGTTGAGCCCTACAACTTTAAATTATCAGTTCGAAAAAATCCTCTAAAATAATGAATTTTCCGCAAATAGGTCCAAAGTTGGTGGTTTCAAATATATCCCATTATATCATGGCTCTCACAAATTACCAAACAAGTCTTCTTTGATCAAAGAGGAGAGGAAATCAATTTTCATTAATAGGAGATGTCTCTAAGCTACGAGATAACACGCATGAGAATAATGCAAGAAAGTTGGCTCTGTTTAAAGAAATTCAGAGGCCCGGAAGCCGTGAGCGTTAAGGCGTGAGCACTTATCACTCCGTGCCAAAGGTCGTGGGTTCGATTCCCACTTGGGGTGGTGGCTTTTCTTTCGAAAAAAGAAAATGCATCAGCCCTATCCTGGCTAGAAAAGGGAGGTAGCCTATAGATAACCCGTCCCAAAATTCGTAGTTAATTATAATGGATGTTAAAATTTAAATAAATAAATAAATAAATTCAATGATTTTGGAGGTTAATGGCCTTTTGTGCCCGTTTTTGATATGAGTCTATACAGTACAGTACTCATAAATATGTCAATGAACAGAGATTTTTTTTTTATTGTTTTGAAGGGTGTATTCAACCACGGGAGTCATGCGAGGTCATGGGCACCCAAAGAGAGATATTTTTGAATAAGCACATCAAAGGCCTTAAGCTGGACATTTAGACTATGACCTATTTTCTGGTATATATCTCTACTGATTGAGGAAATCATTTCCGAACAATCATGTAGCTCAGCAACCTTTAGCTTTTCTAATCCTGCTTCTAGTCATTAAGCTTACTTACATATAACACTCAATCAACAATGTGCTTATGATATATATAAAAACAAAATTGCTTTAAATAAAATACTCACTCCATTGTCCTGTGATGCTTCCCAGAATCCTTTGGATCTGGAGAGGAAAATATTAGTATAATTATGGCAAACAGTAACATATCAGCATATACAAATCTAAAAGGTACAAAACAGATATATTGGTAGATACATTATCTTATCATCTTTAGGTTAGAGCAATTTTCAGTTACAAATATATGTAACTAGTTGAATACCCGTGCTTTGTCACAGCAGATAAGTAGTTATTTTATTGCATTAAATAATGTATCATCATAATTAACGCTACAACATAATTTTGTGTAGTTTATTATAGCACGGTTCTCATCATACTATAAGTTATTCATCAATAGATAAGTAATCGAAGTATAGTGTTTCTTGACATTGGGGCGCTCCGGACCAGAGACAAGAAACAGATCACGTAGAGATAACCCGTTATCTATAAGTTATCTGTTATAAGTAACAGCAGTTTAATCAGTACAGGTTAAAATTTGTTTTCAATAATAAATTTACGTTAAAATTTAAAAATGTATGTTTCCAAGATGTCATTTGGAAACACCAATTATATTTGTGAGCATTTATTAGGGATATTATTACCTCGGATGGACTTTCACCAGGTATAGTGTAAACTCACAAGGGGGAGGGACAAAATCACAGTTTTTTTTATTGCAATTCAAGGTCTGCCATCATAGTTGAAATTAACCACAAATAAAAATAATATTATGAAATAGATACAGTACGGTAACAGCTGACCTGTTATCGTCCTAGTACCGCATGCTGCCTAGGCTTGCCTGCTCTAACCAACTAAAAATTCAAACCCCCTCAAAAAATACTGAAAAATTCAAATATCAAAAAATCCTTTCTTAGCTAGTGTTTATGTTATAAAGGGAGTGTCCATGCAACATTTCAAAATTTTCTGTTAAGTGGTTTGGGCTCGGCGATGATAGGTCAGTGAGTGAGTGAGTGAGTGGTATTTGACAAATAAATAGTAGATTAAAATTGCCATCAATGAAAGCCATGTAAGGGATCTGAAATCCATATCGTAGGAAAAAGTGTAAACAGGTATTAATAAACTATTCATATAATTAAAAACAAAATCTATAAAATGTTAACTACCTTGCACACTTTTTTGAGTAAAAGAAGGTTGATATGTTGATTTCTTAAATAGATCTCCTGAAGTATTTTCAAAGTTGCTCTTAGGTTCATCAACTACAACAAAGATTTTCATATTTTAGGTACAAACATAAAAAAATATTATAAAGTAACTAACGTTTAAGGTTAAGGTTGTATTGAAAATATAAGAATCCTAGGCCTGTTATGAAGAACTCTTGAGAAGTTCTCATTTCCTACTTATTTGTTACACATTTATTTGAACAATCATGACCTGGATGGAAATCAATAAAACCTGTATTTGATTCTATATACTCAATAAAGAGCTCTTACACACAGGAAAAGCATCGTCACAGAGTGTTTCTATAATGTCTTTACCACTAGAGGATCAGAATAGACTCCTAAATAATATTATTGTTTCATAGAAAAAGAACATACTGGTGTTTTTCTGAATAGATATATTGCTGAATTATTATTTAATAAATTTGATAACTTTAAAAACACTAATTAATAAGATATTTTGGAGTCCATAGATACACCTAAAGGATAATGGAAAATGAAAGATTTTTAACGGTAAAATAGTTTTGACCATTTCAGTAGTAAAACAAGCCTGACACCAAAAATATCTTGCTTTTATTGAGCATACACAAGTTTAGTTAAATACCTTTGTCACCTCTTGCCCGTCAAACATTGCACTCAAAATAAATAAAAAAAAGTTGTTTCTTATTTTTCCTTGATATTTAAATTGATAAACTCATTGTTAAAGAAATTTGAAAACCTCTAAAAAACCGATAAAGATACTTATGGAACAAAACACCTCTGGATTTAAGGTCTTCTCTGGCTGAGATCTTCCTAGGAGAATTTTCAAATAAACCTTTTACAAGAAAAATTAAATAAGCATTTGAAAGGTCCCTTACTTCTGAACATTTTTAAATATTTAACAAAATATACAGAACCAAAAACTGCTCTGTTGATATATTTTTAAAATAATTCCTCTACTGTGAAAATCATTTCTATCTGATGTTTTTGAGTGCTCAAAACACAAAAATCTAGCGTATACCCTCCTTTTAGCACTTTCCTCCGAAGGAAAGTAGCTATTGAGGTTGCACTCATGACGGAATTTTTGAAAAATTTCTTCAAATCTCCATCGATCCTACCTAGTAGGCACCGAAAATGACCCCCGTTAAAATTGATATATTTATATATATATATATATATATATATATATATATATATATATATATATATATATATATATATATATGTATGTATGTCTGTTAACACGATAGCGGCCAGAGTTTTTGTTTTTTCTTCACGAAACATGGTATATAGCGTTCAATTAGCAAACGATTGAACGAGTTCGTTAACCACCAAAATCGGTCCAACGGGAGGGGGGGTTTACCCCGAACCCAAAACACTAATTTGAACCTGCCAGCCGTAGTTTTCAACGAAACTCGGTATTCGTTATGTTGATCTAAAGAGAGACATACGTTGTAAAAATAAACTAAATCGGTTTATTAGGAGGGGGGGGGGGGGGGTTACTCCGGACCCACATTACCAATTTGCCACTACCAGCCGTAATTTTTGTTACATTTCAACGAAACTCGGTATTCGTGGTGGTAATCAACAGAGAAAAATGGGTTGTAAAAATAAACTAAATCGGCTTATTTGGAGGGGGGGTTTACTCCAGACCTAAAGTATTAATATACTCATACCGGTCGTAATTTCTGCTGTATTGAAACGAAACGCGGTATACGTCATGGGTATCTCATGAGAAAGAATTGTTGTAAAAATTAAGTAAATCGGTCGATTGGAAAGGAGGGTTTACTAGGAACTCTGTTTCATTGGAATTAGCCGGCCAGACGTAGGTTCCCAAAGGTGCCACGAGGAGCGCTATCTCCCACCATGGGGACTGTATCCTGTTCCTGCATCAGATCAAAAGACGGAAAATGAAGTTTTTGTGTATTTATTAAGTAGTACAGTATCATATATTAACATAACTCTAGAAGCAAATTATTTACAAAATTAATAATTGAACAGTTCTCATAAGAAATGCAAATGAGCAGAACTATTCACATTTTTATTTTATTTATATAGGTTATTTACAGCAAATTATTCAGTAATGTAGTCTACACTACAAAAATTCTGAGGAAAGTGCTTAGTTATGCAGCTCCTGCATGACGGACTTTTTCAGATGAACAGTTCAAGATATCGCTTGGCCAATGGTGTCATTTCGTTGACAAAAGTCAACTTTTGTTTCAACAGTGCTAATTATTAAACTCTTTTTATATATTTACAAAGGATGATGATGTCTACCGTAATTTACAAACACCTAAACCACGAAATTAATCAGGCTAATGGATATTTCCATGATACACATTCAACATCTAAAATAATGTGGCTGTTAAAGTTATGGGGAGAATTATTGAAGCTAAGTTACCACCGATACTCTACTCCAACTACCTATTGTCCTCTTTACAATTACCTGGCTCAAGAAGATATAAACCACTTCATAGGTTCATGTAGGCAGCTTAAGGAAATTAGGTTGAAGTGGTTGGGCAAAGATTATCTCTCATTTGGGGAAGTTTGTAGTTTTTTAAATGGGCACAATTGGGAGAATATTGCAGACAGTAGTAGGGATGCATGGAATCGGAGGAGTATAATTGTAAATAAATAATAGGTGTGTATGCATGTAAGTTAGGGTGTAAATATAAATTATTTGTCACTTCTTAATTACCGTAATTTATTGTGATGTAGAAGATGTTTAATTAATAATGTTATATGGTATAATTATATTAAAACTTAGTTATATTATATAGATTATTTTACAATTTTTTTAGTTTTAAGCCAGTAGCTGTAGTATAAGTCTGTAAAATGAATCCTCTTATCTTGTTTTTTTGCTGTTTTGAAGTTTGTTTTTATCATATATTAAGTCTATTATAATGTTCTCTGATGCCAGTTAGCCAAGAGTATTAGTCTTTAGAGTCTTAAGTAGGATTATAGTAATTCTTTTTTGTCTAGTATATATTTCTAGAGGTACTCTTGTATAATTTGTAACGATTTCGTCTGTTGTTATTTGTTGATTAATAAAGACTATTTATCTATCTATTAGAGGATGAGTCAGATTTGGATCACCTATAGCAAGGAGAGCATCTGTAAATATTAAGAAGTGGAGTTGACTCAATTGAAAATCAGGTATTAATGACCTCAAAGGTTGACAAGCCTTAAACCCAACCCAAAAAAAAGGACCCACTTCCAATTTGCATCTCATGTCTGGAAAAATATCTCAGCACAAATTGCAGAGCTTACGAGCAATTAAAAAAACAACACCAGCTCTCTGTCTTCTTACATGAAATTCTAGGTGATCACAGCAACACAGTGAAGTGGCTGTTGAAATTTTTAAAGGCCCCCAAGTAAATTAATAAAATTTAACACTAGAACCGCCGACTGGTGTGCTATACCTAGAACTACCAACACCGGTCTTTTTGACCGACATTTACCAGGATTGCAAGTTTAAAATGTCGTTTTAATTCCAATAGAATGCGCTCTTAGCCTATTGAAGGATTTGCTTATCTCTAAACGCTATCTTGTTTGTTAGTCATTTGTTTACAAAAGTCAGTTGTTTTTAAGTCGTTTACGCAGACGTATCATACCTTTCTTTGGTGTTAAAAATGTCTAATTTTAAGCCAAATAAAGAGCATAACGGCATGTCATGATTTTCTTATTTAATCAAAAGAAAAAGGCATCTGAATGTCATCGAATTCTTGTTGAGACTTATGGCGATCTTGCTCCAACCGTCAAGACATGTGAACGTTGGTTTCAAAGTTTCAAACGTGGTGATTTTGATGTTACTGATAAAAAACGAGAAAATCGACCAAAAAAGTTTGAGGACGTCGAATTGCAATCTTTATTAGACGAAGACAATACCCAAACCCAACAAATGATGGCAGAACAGTTGAATGTCACTAGGCAAGCCATTTCCGATCGCCTGAGAGCTATGGGAAAGATTCAAAAGGTTGGAAAATGGGTTCCACATGAATTGGACGAACGACAGATGGAAAAACGAAAAACTGTGTGCGAAATGCTGCTTTTACGCCACGAAAGAAAGGGTTTTTTGCATCGAGTTGTAACTGGCGATGAAAAATGGATTTATTTTCAGAATCCCAAACGAATAAAATCATGGGTAACGCCAGGACAACCATCCACATCGAGTGCAAGACCGGATCGTTTTGGGAAGAAGACAATGCTGTGTGTGTGGTGGGATCAGAAGGGAGTAATCTACTACGAGCTTCTCAAACCCGACGAAACAGTCAATACCGACCGCTACCGACAACAATTGATCAATTTGAGTCTCGCATTGATCGAAAAACGCCCAGAATGGGCTCACAGGCACGCCAAAGTCATTCTTCAGCATGATAACGCTCCTGCACATTCAGCCAGATTGACTAAGGAAACGATTTCTTCGCTTGGTTGGGAACTCCTACCCCACCCGCCGTATTCACCTGACCTGGCGCCTTCTGATTATCACCTCTTCTCATCGATGGGACACTCATTGGCTGAGCAACATTTTAACAATTTCGAGGATGTAAGAAAATGGCTCGATGAATGGATTTCAAATAAAGATGAAGCATTCTTTTGGAATGGTATCCATAAATTGCCCGAGAGATGGACAAAATGTGTAGAAAGCGAGGGCCAGTACTTTGAATGAAATATATTATAATTTTTTTTTAAATTACTGTGTATATATTTTAAGAAATAAACGACATTTTAAACTTGCAGACCTGGTATTTATATCCATTTTTTGGAAGTGAAGAAAAAGAAGGTCTAAATTACAATTTTATTTGTAACATGAGACAATGTGAAGTGGCTTTTTGAAATTTTTAATGGCCCCAAGTAAATTAACAAAATTTAACACTAGAACCGCCGACTGGTGTGCTATACCTAGAACTACCAACACCGGTCTTTTTGACTGACATTTATTTATATCCATTTTTTGGAAGTGAAGAAAAAGAAGGTCTAAATTACAATTTTATTTGTAACATGAGACAATGTGAAGTGGCTTTTTGAAATTTTTAATGGCCCCAAGTAAATTAACAAAATTTAACACTAGAACCGCCGACTGGTGTGCTATACCTAGAACTACCAACACCGGTCTTTTTGACCGACATTTATTTATATCCATTTTTTGGAAGTGAAGAAAAAGAAGGTCTAAATTATAATTTTATTTGTAATATGAGACAATAAATCACATAAAAAAATGGCACTAATCAAAATGTTAAGTAAATTAATTTGAAAAAAATAGAAAATCACTTAACATTTGCACTGTTTACAAAACATTTTTTGTACAAGAACTCAAAGATCGTTTGCACCAGAAAACATAATCAATACTGAAATATAAGCAAAGACATAAAATTTTGAGAAAAGTCTTATATTTAAAGGATTGTAACTTGACTCCAAATGGACCAATGGACTTTGTTGAGGTCCCATAAAATTTGTATTTTTGAGCCCTGAAAGGCAGTACACAGGAAATAGTTGTTTATTTTGGTAAACAACTTGAATAAAAATATTATAGTATAAAATATCCTAAATTAGGATATTTAGGGGAGGGGGTTCTGACCCTGGATTCAGATTCAGCGACCCCAAAAACATATAGTAAACATGGTCTGCTCTCTGGGTATGAAGTTTTTTTTGTGTGGCTGTGTAAATATTACAGAATAATCACCACCATACAAATGGATAAGGTCAATCACTTTAAGGGGGCACCTCTTCAGGGCAATTCTTGTTAGGAAGTCCTCTCTTTCCAAGTGGAGGTAAGCCCAAAACTGATGGGGCGCCCAAAGAAATACATGTAACATTTTCAGTGTAAATAATAAATGAAATAATTGAAAACCATAAGCCTCCAAAGAATTTATATATATATATATATATATATATATATATATATATATATATATATATATATATATACACCATAATAATTCTTAAATTTGATAAAGTTAAAAAGTTTTTAAATGACCCAACTCACATTCAGAAAGTTTTGATAATATTTCCTTGTACTTATTATGCTTTTTTATAACTCTGTGGGCATTGATTTTCTTCAAAATATCTTTTCTTAGAACAATTTTTTCTACTTCAACCTCATCGTCAGAATCCACTGATGGTTCAATGTTTTCAGGAGATCTCTAAAGCAAACAAACAACAATAAAAATCTTAACACAAAAAACTCTTAATAAGGTGTGAGGTACCATAAGAGAAGCAACAGGTCAGATATCTGATTCTTGACTGTACAGCAGGTGAAAGATATAATGGTCAGTACCTATTTCAGCTAGTGGACTTTCCACATTCCAGGCATGTGTTAATGGCAGGGTGGCAGCCAGGGTGTAACACCCAAAATGGAATGCCATTTGAGCCATTCAGCTAATGACATATTTATGTATGTGTGTATATATATATATATATATATATATATATATATATATATATATATATATACAGAAATGTATTTTAAAAACAATGATAGTGTGGTGGCAACGCAGAGGGAATATCGTAGGCGGTTTGGTTTGACTCATCATGACAGTGTTTCTGGTGCTAAAACCATTAGGAAATGGTTACTAGTGTTAGTGCGACAGGATCTGCATTTCATAGAAAACCAGCTGGCCGACCTAAAAGCGTGAGGACACCTGAAATCATCGTGGCAGAGAGAGCGTCTATTGAACAGTCTCCAACAAACTCTGCGCGGAAACATGCTGCTGCTCTTGGAGTATCATCCAGAACGGTAAGGTGAATTTTACACTCTGACCTGGAGGTTGTTAAGAACTTAGTCCAGAAGACTGGGAGAAACGTTCAGATGCTTGCAATGGAATCTTAGCCTCTCTGCAACCCAACACTATTCTGTGGTCTAGCAATGAAGCGCATTTTCACCTCTCTGGCTAAGTAAATAAGCAAAATTTTCGTTACTCGGGGGGCTGGGAACCCTCGTGCACTTCACCAAAGACCTTAACTTGATAGTTTGGTGCGTTGTGTCATCTATAGGGCATTATTGGGCCTTATTTTTTTTAAGATCAAGGTTCAACTGTTACTGTGAACTGTGTGCACTATAGTGAGATGCTGGATAACCTTTTACTCCCCAAAATGGAAGCATATCGTAGGGAATATGACACAGAAGACTTGGTTTTAACACGATGGTGCCACGGATCAAACCGCCCGTCGTTCACACCAAATTCTGTAAGAACAGTTTCTTGGCCACCTGATCCTTACAAGGGGATGTTCCACGGCCCCCTAGCTCCCCGGATTTGAGCCCCTGTGATTTTTTCTTTGGAGATACCTCAAAGCTGAGGTTTACTAAGTTCAACCAAGGACCTTTGAAGCACTTAAGATGGCAATTTTAGATGTCACCGCTGGAATAACGCAAGATCTGCTGAAAAGAGTTTACAAAAACTTTTTTGAATGGCCTGGCTGATATCATTTTAAAAACCTAATTAAAATAAAATGGCTTTGAATGCAGTTTTCAGAAATAAAAACAGTTTTCAATTATCTTGGTTGTTTTTGTTTTTTTTACAATTCACCCGTCAAATCAGAGAGGCCATCTGCCCCACCTTGTTTATGTTCTTATATTTATGTATGTATGTGTATATGTATATGTAAATATATATATATATATATATATATATATATATATATATATATATATATATATATACACTCAGCTTTGAAACATATTCAGTAAACAAACTACATCAGGTAGTTTGAAATTTTCACTTTTTTTTAATTACTCCTTCATGTATTTATACTTAAAAATTAAAAGAAATATTAAATTATTCATAGTAAGATAATTACAGGTAGAGAAGTAGCAACATAAGAAAATGCCCTCTTTGCACAAAGACGCACAAAGGCATATGCCACATCAGATCTCTTCATTTCTTTAATGAAGCATAGTAACTTCTTGAAATCACTATGCTCAACTCGAATTTTGACTTTGTCCCTGAAAGAAACAGAATCAACTTTTAATTAATGGGGAATTTATACGATGGGTAAAACTGAATTGTTATAGTCTCTATTCAATCAATAAAAAATATTTTTAACTAGCTGACCCGGCGAACTTCGTACCGCCTAACAGTTAATTCTTTAATTTTATTTTATTTTTTCATACTTATTCTGCTATTGGGGACACCGGGTCAGCTTAGTAAGATAAAAAAAAAAGAAAAAAGGAAGTTAATAGGTCAACAATTACATTATGTCAAAAAATAAAAATTATAAAACACTTAAAATTCTTTTAATAGTCACTGAAAAAACAAAATGAAAATTACAATTTCAGATTTCTTATTATGTATTATGATACCTACTTATTATAATTCATTTTATTTTTACTTATTCTAAATTAAGTTTCATTTTTATTGTAATACTTTATGGTACACGATATTTTTTGTTTGATTTCTTCGCGCGTAAACAAACAGAGCAGATAGTTTTCCAACACAGAAACAGGCAACATACAATTGACCATGCGAGAAACATGGGTTTTCTAGATTAATACCACAAACACTTAATGACTGCCCCTGGGATTTGTTTATAGTCAAACTGAGTTCAAAGGTCCAATAGCAACACAGTTGTGGGCACTGTAATCAATTGAAAAATCGTAATAGAAAGCAGCTCGATTCAAACATGCACCATTATTAGTCGAATGTCGCGCTTCACGGGTCTGTCTTAACCGAATTCTTTCATGTTCATAGCGATCTTCACATTCCTGGGCAGTGCGATCAGATTGATAATTAATTTGATTCGTTGCATTTCAGGTTCTTCTCCTTAAATTTGTCCGCCGCCTTATAGGAGGCATATTTAGTAAGTCATAAACACACAACACTTTTGTAATTTTATAGAAATTTGTGGCTTTTAGATTTAGTAACATTATAGATGCACAGCAAAGAGAAGAATGTACATTTCAAGTGACATTTTACCATAGACAATTTTTTTTTGAGTAATGTTAACACTGTATAAATATTGATATTAATATTTATACGATACTAATGTCACTCAATTGTTTTGCCTTCCTGGAACCCCTCCACTAACACTTAAACTTTATGGTATGGTATTAAAGTTCAAATTGGCTTTTAAGTATTATTACGAATCTTTTGGATGGGAATATAGAAAAGTGGGGTCTTTTTAACACCACTTAACTTCGTTAATGCAAATATAAATTAATTTAAATTGCATTATAAACATGTGATTCTATTGTCACCTAGTGATTGCATGTTCTTATTTATTTGAATTTTAACGTCCATTATTATTAACTGAGAATTGTTTCACGTTCAAGGAGGGGTGATCTATAGGATACCACCCTTTTCTAGCCAGGATAGGGCCGATGCCTTTTCTTTTTTCTAAAGAAAAGCCACTACCCCTAGTGGGAATTGAACCCACTCCCCTTGGCACGGAGTGTTGAGTTCTCAAGCCTTAACACACACGGCCACTGGGCCTCCACATGTTCTTATTATTACTGTTATAGTTATAAACTTAAATAAAAACGTATTTATTTTAAAACAATATAAACGAAGAGTGAATTTTTGCTTATACACAAATAACCTAATAAACTGTTAAAAATATTATAATTGAGAACATATGTTTTTATTGAATAATGAATTTGCGTTAACGAAGTAAAAAAGACTCGAAAAGTGTTGTTTTTAGACTTTTTCAGGCATTTTTTTTTTAATTTTTCTCTCTGTAAGAACCGTCCTTGTACTTCAAGGAATAGTATAAAAAAAGAATTAGCAAAATCGGTTCCGCTGCTCTCGAGATTTGCGCTTAGCAACACATTTAGCGATTAATTTTTATATAATTGATATATCCAATTTCTAAATAATTAAAATTGGCGTGTATGTATATATACTGCAAGGCAAGCCCAGATATGGGAATACAAGATCCCCTTCTACACTTTCAAACCCCCAGAACAGTAACTCTAAAGGCCTTTAATAGGCCATAACTGTTATTGCATGTACTTTTTCTCCACTATATTCTTAAAATAGCAAATGACTAGATGGTTTAAGAAAATGTCTATTCCATATTCAGTTTCTTTTTTAAGCCTTTAGTTGCTCAGCATATAGAAGGTTTAGGCAACCCTTGGCTCTCTCAGGCCACCTATTCTCCTGGGCACATGATTCCTGGATATCAGCTGCATTGCATTTTTTTATTGTTTTCCAAGTTTTTGTTTATGTTATACATTTTTTTTCTTTTTTAGCACCATCAAATAATCTTATCGACATTGATTTTTTTCTAGGATACACTAATGCACATGTACATGGCAAACTCACAAGTATATAAAAAATACAGAAAATTAAGAACGTCTTGTCCACTGAGTTATATAGATTCCTTACATTGGGAAAGTCAAAACTATATTTCAAAAATGAAGTGTGAAAGAAAAATCTAACTATTCCAATAGGATATGCAAAGAATAGAATTTCATAAATATTGCATACACTAAAGGTTGGCTGAAGTAAATTATGTAGAGGAGATACAAGGCGCCGACTTGCTCAAACTTATTCCGTCGAGTAACCAAGAGATCTTTGGCAAATATCAGTATTCTCGCAACAAAGAATTCCATTTCCCATTCACTTGATCGTCCACTAAAACATAATAAGACATTAAACAGTAACTTAAAATATAAATTAATAATAAAAAAAAGAGACAAAACAAAATATGATGTTTAATGTTATTACTATCATCTGGTGTGAGTATTTTACTTATAAATTACCAATAAATGGGGGACAAATAGGCCTATCCATTTTTGGCCTAAAACCATTAGATTCCAAATCACTAAAAGTTAACAATTAGAAAATTCATAAATCAAAACTATACTATTGAATGCAAGGTAACACCGACTTTTAGGATGTTTTCTAACACTACATAGGGATTAAACATGCATATCACATCAATACAATGATACAATCAAGCAGTGCCAACTCAAGAAATGTCGATTCTCGAAACACAGAGGTCACAAAAAAATAGTTCAAATTTGTTAATGAATGTAGGTGTATATATATATATATATATATATATATATATATATACTAGATAGATATTTATTTGTGTAAGATATATTTTGTACAAATAATATCAATATTAGACACTGTGTTTCTTTCCATTTTGAGTCTGGTAAATGCTATAATACTTTAAAAATACCACAGTAAATGACAACATAAATTTTATATAATTCTAAAGTTAACTTAATATATTATTTACATTATTCCTATATTTATAGTAAACAAATTGGAAGATTATTTTAATAATATTTTTTAATGATAAAATACTTGTTAATATTATCTTAAATGTATCAGTACCTATTATCCAATTAATGTGCGCTTTAAAACAAAAAAAATTACAAAAAACTAAAATGAAAAATTAGACATTTAAATATTTCAATAAATGTATAGGGCCGATTCATACATATTCCTTGGTTATTATAATATATATATATAAAACAAAACCACATATAAAATTGTCGAGTCGAGTCTACTGAACGAGGAGGTTGGGATTCCTTCAAAATATAATACTAGAAAACCCACTGCTGAAGTTGAAACCCGTATCAGAACACACACACACACACATATATATAGTCATGATTAGGGACCGGATTTTTAGGATAAAATAAGCATCTAATTAGGTTTTTGCAACAGGCATTTTAGGTCTTTTTAGGTTTTTGTTTAAAAAATCGATTTTAGGTTTTTTTAGGTGATAAAAATGTTCTAATAGGTTCGAAAATAGGTTCAATATATTATAATAATTAACCATGAATAATTTTTATTAATTTATCATTGATAAATTAATATGTATATTTTGATCATAGACAAATAAAAATAAACAACAAATAACATTATTTTATAGAATAGTGCCTATATTGAGAAGGGAAAAATATGAGGAAATAAAAATAAAATATGAGTTATTTTTAAAAAAGAGAATAAGCAGTCCAAATATTCAACTTAAATCTATATAAATGAAAAAATAAATTTTATTATTAAAGCAATGTCAAAAAAGAGGAAAAAAAAATTAAATTATGAAATAAAATATACATTAATCAAAAAATATGTTAAAAACAAAATAATGAAATCGTGGAAACGTTTAAAGGGGAAAATATGAAGCTAAAATAGGTATTACCCCTTGTAACAGTAAATTACCATATAGCTGTCCAGATTTTCTACAGTGAAATATTTCCTGTTGGCTCTGAGAACAGACTTAAAAGCAGAGAAAGATCTTTCTATGTCACAAGACGTGATCGGGGCGTATTTCATTGCCGCGACTGCTGCTGGTCCCCAAGGCAATGCGTCGTCAATGGAACATTGCTGACCGGAGAGTACAGAGGATACATTTCTCATTTTATCAAAACCAGGATTTCTCTTTAGAATTTTGCTCAATTTGGAGTTTACAGCATCCCCTATCGGACCAGGAATATCTTTTTCTTACAACGGAGTCGATAATGGTGATCGCATCTATTAGCTCCTTTGTTGACAATTCCAATTTTCCAATGAGATTTGGAAGATCTGAGAAATGTGCTTTTAGGAATGCGAGTGCGCCACGAATCTCCTTGTTCTGGAGGACCATCGAGGCCTTAGAAATGGCAGTTGCTTCATTAATGTCCAAAGCGCCCACAACTTTTTTTATTTTTTCGAAGTGCTCGGCGTAATAAAGCGCTGGCAATAACCTTCCTGTAACTCTGTAACCTACCTACACGCTCAAAGAGGTTTAAACAGGACAGGAAACACACTCCTAAGAACGGAAAGAATTAATAAATACAAAAATTCTCACACCAAATTTTTTTTGTATTGTCTATTTTAAAGATTAGGTATGTCTAGGTCATTACATCGTCAATTAGGTGATTTTAGGTCTTAACATCCAGATTAGGTTATTTTAGGTTTTTTCAAATTTGCAGGAATGATACTACAAGACTCGAATCATATAAGTACCCGATCAGTATCCTGTTTAGATGAAAGGAAAAGAAAAGGTGAAAACCTAAGAATCCGGTCCCTAGTCATGATATTTTACTAGTAAATATTTTAGTCTAGTAGTTATGCAAAGAATTTTAAGATTCTTCATTTTTTCACTATTGATTGTACAAGTCTTAACTAGAACAGTGCCACTTGTCAGCTGGCTAGGTAGCGGTGGGTTTGGCTGCGGGGGCGTTGCAAACTTCGGAAAAATATGAAAATGTGAAACGATTTTAAGATTCATGAAATTTCTTGGAGAGACACCTTATATTATACAATAATCATTGGCACTTGTCAGCTGGCCGGCCAGCGGTGGACTGCTTCTCAGCTGGGGGTCTAAACTTGGCAAAAACACGAAATTCTGAAACGATTTTAAGATTGCTGAAATTTTGGTGGTTACTAGTATTTGTAGTGAGATTAACGAAAGACATTGTCAGCTGCTCATATCTTGGTGGAAAACTTGTCAGCTGGGGGGGGGGGGTTGATGATTCTGAAGGTGCAGAGTCAGAATCAGAAAACGATTGACTTTCTTTTTATTATTATATTATTAAGTGTCTTTAGTATACTATTATTATTATTATGATTAATTGTATAATACTTTTAGCGCGGTTCCTCCCTCCCCCATAGGGAGGAACCCCGCTTATAAGGTTGATACCATGAAACAATCCGGAAGTGCCGACAAGAAAATTTCGCGTTTCAGAACCCCTAGAGACCGAAAATAACGGTGGTTCAAATTTGTATATATATGTATGTATATGTATATATATATATATATATATATATATGTATATATTTATGTATATATTTATATATATATATATATATATATATATATATATATATTTGTCTGTTCGCTCATTTCTGGCTTCCCTGATGGTCCGATTTTGATGAAATTTGGTACAAAAATCCGTCGTCCAATTTGAAAGGTCAAGTTCGTTAACCAGCAAAATCCGCCCACTGGAAGATGGCGTTTGGGGCGAAATTCGCGCAGAAAAAATCGTAACGCTTACGTTTTTGAGTTCATAAGCTTGTAAGTACTCTTTTTATAGGCTTCTTGGGCTAGGAAAACGAATGAAACCATTTTTAAGGCGATAGCTTTAACCGTCTTCGAGAAAATAGGAAAAATAGTTTTTGAATACAGTTTTTGGTTTGGGTACTTAGAATCACGGGATTCAGTTGAAACATTATCTGCATGTTCTACTTTCATTAAAACTAATATGTTGAAAGTTATGTTACGTTTGGAGTTAAGGAAGGGTTAGAATAAAATATTTTATGAACAGACATGAAAAGTTTTGGGAACTTCGTATACTTTCATTAATATCTCGAACACGGTTGGGAAATCGTGGTAAGTGGATAGGAACTATTTGAACGCTTACTAAATTCTCTACAAAAATGATTCTAAAACTATTTTTGATTAGGTTAGGTCAATCGGAGAAATAAGTGCTTAAAACTTCAAATACGTCTGTTTTGTTCTTATGAACGGGGTTTTGTCGTTCTTTTTGTAATTTTTGTCTCTTTCCCTTGGTTTTTTATTGCTTTTTATTTTTGTAATTTATTATGTTAGGAAAATGTATTTGTTTGTAAAACAGTATAGGAAAAATGAGACCAATTTTCTGTTGCTAGAAATAATGAATATTTTGGGAACTTCGTATACTTTCATTAATATCTCGAAAACGGTTCAAAATCTTGGGAAGCGAAAAGTTACCATTCGAAAGCTTACTAAATGGTCTACAAAAAATGTTCTGACGAAAGTTTTAATTGGGCGATGTCAATCAGAGAAATAAGTGCTTAAACCATTAAAGTAATTGATTTCTTTTATTCGAACGGTTTTTTTGTCTGTTTTTATTCCTATTTTTTCATTGCTTATAGTTGGATAATGTATTTGACAATAAAATAGATTAATTAAAATAAGAAAAACAATTCGAACAGGTAGATATCGAAAATAGCTGTGCTTCAAATTAGAATCTATTGTTGAGTAATTATATGAATCTTTGGATAATAATTCCAATAGTTAAAATTATAACTAAATTGGAAAATATGTATTTAATAGAACTCATTAAACCTTTTACAGAGAACTCTATTTTTTATTTTAATTTTATTGATCAACAGGTCTTTCATATATTTATAATATTATTATATATTTATAATATAATAGTTATTTATAACTAACAATCTTTGAAAACGAAGTTTGACTATCCTTGTTATTGTTATTTTCCTTCTGTTTGGCCGAGATTTTCTATTCATGATCTAATTCTCCTTGAATTTTTTGACTAGATCAAGAACCTATTTTAAGCACTCTTAAATTCCTTAATTTAATTGAGGAAGTTTATCAAGCTTGGTATAATCACTTTTGGGTTAATACGGGTTGTCTATACCGAGTCCTTTGTTTGTAAACACAAAGAGCCTTCTGAGTAACGGTAAAGGGCAGTAAAAGTATATGACTTTACCTGGAAGCAGACCCTGCATACAGAGAATTACAATACGAGACCTCATTCTTACTTTCACCAGCTCCCGTGTAACACCTTAGATCTGTTTATATTGTTAGCGCGGTTCCTCCCTCCCTTCATAGGGAGGAACCCCGCGTATAAAATTGATCTCATGAAACAATCCGGAAGTGCCGACTAGAAAATTTCGCGTTTCAGAACCCCTAGAGACCGAAAATAACAGTGGTTCAAATTTGTATATATATATATATATATATATATATATATATTTGTCTGTTATTTGAAAGGTCAAGTTCGTAAACCAGCAAAATCCGCCCGCTGGAAGATGGCGTTTGGGGCGAAATTTGCGCAAATAAAATCGCAACGCTTACATTTTTGAGTTCATATGCTTGTAAGTACTCGTTTTGTAGGCTTCTTGGCCTAGGAAAACGAATGAAACCGTTTTTAAGGCGATAGCTTTAACCGTTGTCGAGAAAATTGGGAACATAGTTGCTGAATAACGTTTTTGGTTTTGGTACATAAAATCATGGGATTCAGTTGAAACATTTTTTGCATGTTCAAATTTTATCAAAACTAATATCTTAAACCTTTGGTTACGTTTGGAGTTAAGGAAGGGTTAGAACAAAATATTTTATGAAGACATGAAAAGGGGGGTAAATGGGCGGGCTAAAGGGTTGCTGGAGCGGACGTGCGGATATGGGAGCCGTCCGACTTCTTTTGGGAGCTCTGCTAAGCTATAGTGCCCTATTCCACTGCTTAGCACCTCCTAGTATACCTGATTCCCGTCAACGCCTACTGCTTTTCCTCCCCGTGGTACTCCCTGGGCAACGTTCTTTTGGTGAACCCATAAGGACGGCGAAAAGCAGAGGCGGGGATCCACGATGAGGCAGGGACACCTCCCCTGCTGAGTGGATCCTCTCCTTCGGGAGGAACTGTGCCGGTCTGCCGGCCTAGGTGGCAGCCCCACCAGCAGACTCGGTGACAAAGATTAGGGGTCTGCGTCACTCAAAAACCCGTACCTACAAGTCAATTAAAGGATACAGCCGGATTGCCCCTACAGGATAACCCAGAGGGAATGCAGGACCCTCTGGGCGACACATGCATGGACATGGACCTACCAAAATCTACGGAATATGTGACCCCAGGAGCACCGGGGACTTATGTATCATCTCAACTGGTTCCTGAAACTAAGATTTTTAACCAGAATCAAGAGAGTCAACTCCCATTGTCCCCAGCTTCTCGGTATACTTTAGAGCCGTATGCAACGCCAACAGGGTCTCCCGAGAAGAAGCGGACAAAAAGAGGAAAAAAGAGAGTGATTGAGGATTTTTCTACCAAGAAAATACAGAAATTTGCAAAATTTATTGTTATCAGTAGGGCAGAGGGACATTCATTTATGAAAGTGTCCCCCTTTCTAATTAATAAACTAATTGCACAGTCGTATGGAAGAGTAAATGGGATTAGCAAAATGTCGAGTGGCTCGTTGCTGGTTGAGGCAGCCAGCAAGGAGCAATCCGACAAAATCATGGGTTCTAAGACTCTGGGTGATTTCAGCGTGAATGCAGAATTGCATAGAACGCTGAACTCGTCCAGAGGTATGATTACATGTTTTGACTTAGAACATTCAACGGACGAGGAAATAAAAGAAGGACTAAGAGATCAAGGTGTAATCGCCGTCCGCAGATTTTTTCGAAAGAGAAAATCTCCGAACGGTGCTGAAGAAAGGCTGGAGTTTACAGGAAGTGTGATGCTCACCTTTGACCAGCCTGAGATCCCTTCCTGTATTCAGGCGGCTTTTTATAAGTTAAAAGTGCGCCCCTATGTTCCTCCCCCCTTGAGGTGTTTCAAATGTCAGAAATTTGGCCATTCGGCTGGAAGATGTAAATCGGTACAGGAGATTTGTACTTGTGGCTACCCATCACACAGTCCTGACCCTTGTCCGTCACCTCCTAAGTGCCCAAACTGCGATGGACCTCATGATTCCCGATCGAGAGAGTGCATCGAATATAAAATAGAGAAAGAAATAATGAAGATGAGAACAGAAATTAAAGAGCTTACTTTCCCTCAAGCTAGGGCTTTAGTAAATAGTACCTCATATGCCTGGAGAGGCACTTACTCCAGTGCTGTTAAAAGTGATGTATCAAAAGACATCCATAAAAATGGCGAGAAAAAGAAAAGTAAAGCCTTACCTATTTCCTCTCAACCTCCCTTAAACGTTACTAACCCCTCCCCTATCCCCATTCCTCCCCCTCCCCTCCCCCCTCCACCGTCATCCCCTCCCATCCTCCCACCCCCATCCCTCCCTTCAACTTCATCCACTTCGGTGGGTGAAAACAATGAAACAGGGAATCAAATTCCCCCAAAATGTGTAGAAAAAGGTGTGCATGGACCCCTGCCTCCTGCCTCGATCTCGGACGCTGATGGCGTTGAGGATACGGGGGAGGAGAGTGGAGGCAAAAAGAAAGGTCGGCCCAAGGGACGAAAACGTGGGCCAAAGTTACAGCTTGCCGAGTCGAAGAAATAACGTATAACCACATATATTTCTACAATGACCCAACTAAACAAATTACTTCAGTGGAATATGCGAGGATTCACGGAACACAGTGACGAACTACGGTTCTTATTAAAAACATACACTCCATCGGTCGTGGCCCTTCAGGAAACTAAATTTTCTGCGGGATGTGCCAGGTCTTTGGCAGGGTACGACTGTGTACATAAAGAGCCCACGGTCCTCCCGGGTGGGCGAAGCCATGGAGGTGTGGCATTGTACACCCTGGAGAACCTTGGTGCTCAGGCTATAAGACTAGACACATGTCTACAAGCAGTCGCTGTCCGCCTGAAATTCCCGATTGATGCTACTATATGTTCGTTGTATCTCCCGGATGGCAGAGCCTACAGCGTTAGAGATGTCAAAAATATGATAAATCAATTACCACCACCTGTGATTGTTCTTGGAGATTTCAACAGCCACCATGTTTCCTGGGGTTCTAGGAGATCTACCCCTCAGGGTCGTCTTTTATATGACATGCTTGAGGAGATGGATCTTCTGACTCTTAATGATGGTTCTCCAACCCACTTCTGTGAAGCATCAGGGTCATTGGATGCTATAGACTTATCCGTGGTAAGTACCTCTGTGTCAAGGCATCTGTCATGGGGGGTTTTGACTGATCTGCACCGATCAGATCATTTCCCTATTTTCATCACCCTTGCCGGCAGATACAACGAACATAGAAGGCCGATGAAGTGGAACGTTAAAAAGGCCAACTGGGATAAGTTCAGAGAATCTTTTATTGCTCCCGACTCGGCGGATACAACAGAAAAATCGCTAGAAATGCTCTCCAAGTCAATTAATAATGCAGCGCTGAAGGCAATCCCCTTTACCTCATCCTGCTCAAGGAAAATTCCAGTACCTTGGTGGGATGAGGAATGTTGGGACGCTAACAAAACTAAAAAAAAAGCTTTTAATCGCTTCAAAAGACATCCTTCAGAAGTAAACTTGATAGCATTCAAGAAAGCTAGAGCAGTCGAGCGTCGGTTGAAACTTAAAAAGAAAAGAGAGTCGTGGGTTTCTTATGTTGGCACTATAACGAAAGAGGCATCTCCATCCGAAGTCTGGAAGAAAATACGAGCGATAGGAGGAAGGTCTACTAAAAGCCAAACCCCTATTTTATTAGATGCAGGGTGTTACGTTAGTGACATACAAGCTGTCGCTGATGTATTTGCCGAATACTTTTCTTCCGCATTCAGCCTGGCGCTTTATAATGAAGACTTTCAGAACAATAAAGCCGTCGAGGAAGCTACTTCTCTAGACTTCGGATCAGTAGATGACATAACAAACGACTATAACGTTCCCTTCAAAATGGAAGAATTAAACAGGGCTCTCAACGCTGCATCCCAGAGGACATCTCCTGGATGCGACGGAATCCCATATGAAATGCTTAAGAATCTCCCAGTTGAAGGCAAAAAAAAGTTGATGGAATTGTTTAATTGGCTCTGGACCAGTGGAGATTTTCCCACTGCTTGGAAGGAATCGATTATAATCCCAATCTTGAAACCCGGTAAGGATCCCATGAACCCAGGGAGCTATAGACCAATCTCACTCCTCTGCTGTATGGGAAAGCTCCTGGAGTCAATGGTAAATTACCGGTTAGTTCATGAATTGGAGAAATGTAATCATTTATCGAAGTACCAGGCAGGATTTAGACAAGGCTTTTCTACTCAAGACCAATTAGCACTAATAGAGCATAACATCCAGATGGCTTTCTATTCTCGTGAGCATGTTACTGCCATTTTTTTCGACTTGAAACAGGCGTATGACAGAGCGTGGAGGCATGATATTCTCCGACGCCTACATGGATGGGGGTTCAAGGGCAGATTGCCTCTCTTTCTGAAGAGCTTCCTTTCAGAAAGGACCTTCAGAGTACGAATTGGCAGCGCCCTGTCCTCCATGAAAGTACAGGAAACCGGAGTGCCACAAGGATCGATCCTCAGCGTTACCCTGTTTCTTGTCGCAATAAATGGCATAGCTGACAATATAAGTCCGGAAATTGGCAGATCTCTCTACGCAGACGATCTGGCCCTTTTTGAGACCCACCCAGGTGAGGCTGCCGAAGCCCACAGATTACAAGAGGCAGTTAATACAGTTTACGCTGTCACAATAAGACGCGGATTCACATTCTCTTTGGAGAAAACTGTGGCCCTACACTTCTGTAGGCTTCGGCGACCTCACAATCACCCTCGCCTAACGCTGGGTGATCGTGAGGTTAACTTTAGTGAAGCACATAAGTTCTTGGGTCTAATAATAGATAAAAAGCTGAGATGGAAACATCACATAAATTATACTATTCAAAGGTGTGAGTCGTCTTTAAATGTTTTAAAGGCCTTGTCTGGATTACAATGGGGTGCGGAGAAATCCGTCTTGTTAAAAATATTTGACGCTCTGATTCGGTCCAGAGTCGATTATGGGTGTGCTATATACGGCTCTGCTCGCAAGTCGTGGCTCAGGCAGCTTGATAGGTTGTACAATGCAGGGCTGCGGCTTGCGTTTGGAGCCTTTCGCACGAGCCCATTAGATTCTATCTATGTGGAGGCAGGCCACCTACCTCCAGAACATCGGAGAAATTTTATGACGCTGTCTTACGCGTCATCACTGCGAGCTAAAATTAATAACTTTATGCACGATATTACGGTAGATAATGATATTCCAGATATTTTCAGATTGAGACGTTCTGCAACCAGACCACTAGTAGTCAGAGCACAGGAAACCCTAAGGTCGTACGGTGGAGCCTGGGGGAATCTGATGGACATGCGCCCATCGGCCGCAAGTCCATGGATCCTCCCAGACCCATATATAGATCTTACACTGGCTCAATTGGGGAAGCAGGACACTGCACCCTCGGTATTTCGAAATATGTTTCTTGAAAGACTACAGGTTTATTCAGAGCACGTTATAATTTTCACAGACGGCTCTAAAACGGAAACAGGAACTGGCTGTGGGATATTCATCCACAATCAAACACAATTGGCAGTCCCCTTAAATCAGTATTCTAGCATATTTCATGCGGAATTACTTGGAATAAAATTAGCTCTAGAAAAATGCCGAAATTTTGGAAAACAAAAAATCCTTTTGTGTACTGATTCCCGTAGTTCTCTTGAGGCAATGAAAAATAAATTCACAAGAGATCCACTACTGATGGAAATATCAGTTTTATTAAGTAATATCATCCGTAGTGGAAGTACTGTGAAATTTCTCTGGGTTCCAGGTCATGTGGATATTGAAGGAAATGAAAAAGCCGATATGTTGGCGAGACAGGCATCTTCGGCAGAAGCAGATCCTGCTTCGCCACTACATATCGATGATCAGAAACGGTTCCTGAAAAACCTGATAAAAAAGAAGTGGCAAGAGCAATATAACAATAAAGACACATTCCTAAAGAGCATCGAGAACACTGTAATGTCTGAGAGTGTTACTGCTAGCATGCTCAGGCGTGAGGACGTGGTAATGACCAGATTGCGGATCGGTCATACCCGCCTTACGCATGGGCATCATCTGGTAGGACGACGCCGACCTCAATGCGAGCATTGTGATATCACCCTCGATGTTAAGCATATCCTAGTGGACTGCCCGGCACTCCAAGAAGCCAGGGAGCGGCACCAACTTCCCATTGGCCTTAAGGATATGCTATCTAAAAATGAGGCCTCTGTGAAAAAAATAATAGGATACTTGAAGGACCTAAAACTTTATAATCTAATATAGTCATAGACTGCATTTTTTATATATAAAAGTTTAAATTTATTTAATGTATATATTCTTTTAGAGTGAATGTATTTATTGTCTGAGTGCGTTTAATATAGATTTAAATGAGTAGTGCGTGAGTATTTATTTTATTCGTTTGTGTGTGTAGGTGTTTGTGTGTGTGTGTGTGTGTGTGTGTGTGTGTGTGTGTGTGTGTGACTCTAACAGTGTAAATATGTAAATAGTTACATTAGGCATAGATTTAGGCTTAAGGTTAGTTCTGATATATGTTAAAAGGAACTAACAAAATTTGTAAATGGAATCTTTAGCTTTAAACTTTAGAATTAAGTTAAATAATAGTGATATACGTAATAAACCACTAAAACTTCTACTAATAATCTACGAATTTCGAATTGAATTGCTTCATCATATGTTAAAAATGAGCAATTCCCAACGGTGCTAATGACCTAAGCAGTAGACGCACCCAAAAAAAAAACAAAAAAAAAAAAAAAAAAAAAAAAAAGACATGAAAAGTTTTGGGAACTTTAAATTTTCATTAATATCTCGAACACGGTTGGGAAATGTTCATAAGTGGATAGAAACTATTTGAAAGCTTTCTAAATTCTCTACAGAAAAGATTCTGAAACAAGTTTTGATTAGGTGATGTCAGTCGAAGAAATAAGTGCTTAAAACTTCAAATACGTCTGTTTAGTTCTTATGAACGGGTGTTGGTCGTTCTTTTTGTAATGTTTGTCTCTTTCCCTTAGTTTTTTATTGATTTTTATTTTTGTAATTTCTTATGTTAAGAAAATGTATTTGTGTGTAAAACAGGATAGGTAAAATGAGACCAATTTTCTATAGCTAGAAATAATGAAATGTTTTGGGAACTTCGTATACATTCATTAATATCTCGAAAACGGTTGAAAATCTTGGGAAGCGAAAGGTTACCATTCGAAAGCTTACTAAATGCTCTACAAAAAATGTTCTGACAAAAGTTTTAATTAGACGATGTCAATCGGAGAAATAAGTGCTTAAACCATTAAAGTAATTGATTTCGTTTATTCGAACGGTTTTTTTGTCTGTTTTTATTCCTTGTTATTTCTTAATTGCTTATAGTTGGATAATGTATTTTACAATAAAACTAGTTAAGTAAAATAACAAAAAAAATTATTGTTAGAAATATAGATTTCCCAGATTCCAAGACCTTATAACTAGCGGGACTCTTTCAAGTGTTGACCGACCCTTCCAGGTAAGATCGTAAATCAAGACCTTTCAAGACTGGTGGAACCAAAATAATAACTGCTTCTATTTTAATCTTCAGGCGATTCGCCAAAGTTGCGAAGCCTTATCAATAAATAAATATTTTAATCTTTCCAAATTAGACTAGGGATAAGAAAGGAACCGCGCTAAGATGATGCAGTTCCTGCGAGTCGGACTTTTTTTATTACCAATACAGTATTTTATACAAATAATTGACATATTTTTTCATCTTAACTTAATGCAAATACATAACATATATTTTAACGTTGATAATAAAAATATTCATTTACAATCAATATATTCAGAAGTTGTAATCAATATAAGCATGTTTTCGCTATTAAATAGTCAAAAACTATATTAAGATTCCTGAAATTTTGTTAGTAGGTAGTATTCGTAATAAGATTGACGAAACAAATTGTCAGCTGCTTATATGTGGGTGGAAAAGTTGTCAGCTGGCGGTATAAAGCGGAGCGCGCGCCATGTGCTCAGCGCTTATACCCCCCCAGCTGACAAGTTTTCCACCAAGATATGAGCAGATATGACAATGTCTTTCGTTAATCTCACTACAAATACTAGTAACCACCAAAATTTCAGCAATCTTAAAATCGTTTCAGAATTTCGTGTTTTTGCCAAGTTTAGACCCCCAGCTGACAAGCAGTCCACCGCTGGCCGGCCAGCTGACAAGTGCCAATGATTATTGTATAATATAAGGTGTCTCTCCAAGAAATTTCATGAATCTTAAAATCGTTTCACATTTCCATATTTTTCCTATGTTTGCAACGCCCCCGCAGCCAACCCACCGCTACCTAGCCAGCTGACAAGCGGCACTGTTCTAGTTAAGACTTGTACAATCAATAGTGAAAAAATGAAGAATCTTAAAAATCGTTGCATAAAATGTACACGGGCCGACGGACTATTTGTTTTGTATATATCACTGCATCATTGATAATAAATCTCAACTGAATTATATCGTTAATACAAACGCAAAGTATTGAATGCGAAAAACTGCATATTTTATTTTCAATCTATACTGATTGATGTTGTACTGATGGACGGCAAACACTATAATCAAAATTCACTCTGTGAAAGGGGAATGTAACCACTGTCAAAAGGTCGAATCTGCCACTATTTGACTGTCCAAAAGCAAAGTAATGAATACAAGTTTTTTCACACTGGAAAGTGGTGATTTTCACATTCGGTACTTTGCATTTGTATCAACGATATAAACATTAGTAATTATTTATTGTTTTAAAATATTTTATCTAATTTGGGGAAGTTTTAATATTGCTTTGGTTATGATAATATAATGAAATAAAATTGAACAACTTTTATTTATACTAAACACAAATTAATATATACATATTTATAATACTATTTGAGTAAAGCAAATGCTGAGGTTTGAGTCCGCTTCATGGACTTAATTATTTTTTAGTCTTTGCTCATAAAAACACACTTGATAGTGAGCAACCCCAAGTCTCTTCCATTTACTTCTCACTTCTGTTATTCGCCTCCATGTCACTCCCCCCCCCCAAGTCCCTCATTGCAGCATCCCACTCATCACTTTATTAATACTAAATTAATACTATATTTTACAAACATTAGTGTTAATTTATTGTTTCATAATATTTGATCTAATTTATAAAGTTTTAATATTTTAAAATAATATCTGCTTTGGTTAAAATAATATATTTGATTTAAATACTTGAATTGATGATTTTTTATAACCAATCTGAGATGTATTTAGTCTTTAAAACTAATATTTTAATTATAAAAAGTTAATTTATGATTATGTAAGGGAATCATCTCTATAGTTTAAAATAAATCATTTATCTTAAAATTGCTTTATTTATTTGTCATATTTCATTGAAAATAATTAGTAAAGTATTAAAAATAGTTTGGAGCATTTTTCAGCAATAATTTTTAATATCTGGAAAATAAATAAAGAAAAAATATAAAGAAGAACGATTTTGTCTAGAACTAGTGGTGCCTGGTTGTCTGGATTAGGTTCAACCATTTAAAACCAGACTAATGTAGCGGTAATGTACCCAGGGCCGCCACATCTCAGAGCCGGGCCCAGGACCAGATCACGGGCCCCCACTTCTCAAACACGGGCCCCCTCTTCTTAGAGCCAGACTGAAAATTCTAGTACTTTGCAATAGGACTTTGGACATTTTAAAATTATTTTCATCTTGAATTTTGAGCGACATGAGAATAAAATCCGACAGTCGGTGCAGCAAAGGTGTAGTTTTATTATGACTCCTAATGAAATATAATATTCTGGGACTGCGCTTATTTTGTCGTTAATGTACATTAAAAAAATATAGATCCCATTCCAATAAATATAGGCAATGCCCGTCTATATTTCTAAACCCCATTCTTTTTACAAGCTCATAACCTATACATTTGTTTTTAATTAGCGAGGCCTGGCCCGGGCCCGGGACAACTGTACCTGGCAGTCCCCTCCATGTGGCGGCCCTGGATGTACCCTGTGTGAGGGGCCAAATCAAGCTTCTCGAATTGTAAAAAATCAAGCAACTGGATGCTTAGTAAGAGGTGTAAACAATTGATTTGATTTAAAAAAGGATGAGAAACATTTGTTTGAAGATTAATAGTTTTATAGTATGTCGAAGGCCTTAGCCAAATCTGGAAGTGAGGCTTGGAGTATTGAATGGGCTTAGCTGAGAAGGTAAGAGCTCAGAGAGGAACCTGAAAATGTATATAATCAGCAGAAGTTATTTTCAAATAGATTCTCAATTAATCTAGAAATAGCAAAAATTTGGAAACAGTAAGAGTAACATTAATAACAGATAAAGAAAAAGACTAAGATGGGATCCTCGAAAAATTCCTGGTTGTGTACAATAACCAAAATTGATGTCAAATTTTGAAGTAACAACAAAACTGGACGGCCGGTGGCCATGAGTGTTAAGGGGTGAGCACTTAACACTCCGTGCCAAAGGTCCCTGGTTCGATTCCCAATAGGGGTGGTGAAAAAGAAAAGGCATCAGCCCTGTCCTCGATAGAAAAGGGTGGTAACCTATAGATAACCCACCCAAAAATTCTTAGTTAATAATGATGAACGTTAAACATTTAAATAAAAATAAAAACAAAACTCTGATATAATAACAAGTTAGCAATGTTTATAAATATTTACGAATGCTCGAAGTCAAAAAGACACAATAAAAATTGGAGTTTGTGAGGGAAATAATAATTTTCTGTTGTTCAATGATACTTTACCTAAACAATTAAAATGTCCTAAACAAAAATCCTTGTTAAGCATTAACATTCATAAGCAAATCAAATCATAATAAGTAATTTTCCAACAAATTCAATTCATTTAAAACAAGCTTAAATAGCCTAATTTACATGCAGGAAAGACCCTTATAGTTTGTCTATGAATAAAAGTAATAATGAGCAAAGCTTATTTCCTTCAGCCTATTCAGAAGAAATAATAAAATAATGTTAATTTTATTAATAGTTATTGTGAAATTATGTAAAAGATGCTAAACTGGTCTGAGAACAAAAAAAAAATGGGAATCATTCTTAGATAAAATAATTTTTAAGATAAAACCTACCTAAAGATGTACTGCATAGAGTTATCTTTCCAAGTATTAACGAAGTCTCGAAAGTCCAGTGATTTCAATTGAGAATAAGTATCAACAAATTCCTCCAAGTCGTCCTTTACAAAATGAAGTAACTTTTCGCCCTTAAGTCTTACTGCGGGAATATTTACATAATCCAATCCTTTCACATCCAACAACTGATCGTCTAGGGATTTCTGTTCATTTCCGTCCGAGTCTCCCTTGTCCATTTTTAAAGTCACTATCAACAAATTAAACAGAGGAAATAGAAATGAACTTTGTAGAAACTGTCATTGTAAAAGGGTAGCTCATTATTTCAAATAATTTCAAGCTATGAGGTACACCAGTCATTCAGTTTGGAGCGTTCAAAATTATTAAAACCAAAGAGATATTTTTCCCCGAACCTTATCCTCATTAGTCATCAAAATAGATTACTGGTGCACCAGAATAAGTAGTAGACGTAGATTCCTGTTTGTAGGGCGTTGAATAACTATCTTATTATGCCTTTCTGAATATACCATTATATTTATAAAGGTTTAGTTTTGTTATTATATGCTGTATGTTGTAGTGTGTGTTGCTTGTTATAATGTACGCTGTGTGTTGTTAAATACTCTCTGTTTTTATTCTTATATATACATAGACTTCATTTGCTATTAAGGATATTGTTTAGTTATATATATTTCATTTTATGCACAACTTATCCAAGTAACCTAGATTATGCCTTTCTTCGCCTTCCACTGAAGCCACCGTCTCGACTCGACATCTAGCACCGCTTGGTGAAGCCCACGATACTGATACACTGAGTAAAGATCTTGAAGCTGAGGCCTTGCCCAAGTCAAATGAAGAAGATGAACCAGGGGAGCCACCACTATTAAGTGAATCACTGGACGAGCCCAGAAATCAGTCTCCAGTAAGAAGAAGCGCCCGAATAAGGAAACCACCTTCTTACTTACAAGACTATGTTCATTATTAGGAGGGGTGAATGTGGTATAACATATGTTAATCATATGTTTCATGATTCAATTGTTTATTGTGCCATGTGGTTTATTGTTTTTGTTAGTAGGCTGTTGTTTTTCTTGTTATGCTGTAATTTAGCTCAATAAAGCCTTTGTTACAAGGTTATGTTTACTCTAAAATCATTCTACACTGTCTAATTAACCTTCATTGTAATTTGTTTCTCCTTCGTCTCTACAATTGTCCTGAACGCGATGTAGGAATAGTTCCATGCTTCCTCTGAAGTTAGGTCTCTCATCATATTTAGAATATCAAACGTCTTGTTGGTAGCCATACTGTAGTCATGCCTGAAGCTTTTCCACCTCGGGCATATAAAAAGCACGTGCTCGACATCATCTACTTCTCCACAGTAGGTACATACTTCAGTACTTGCTCTTCTCCGATCATGTAAATAATTCCTAAAGCATCCATGACCAGATAAAGCTTGAGTAAGGAAATAGTCCAGCTCTCCGGATGGCCTTTCGATCCAGGTTCTTATATCTGGTATTAACATATACAGTTAGTAAAAAAAGTCTACATACACCGCAATATAAATTCATTTATGAAGTAATATTTATTATTTTGTATTAATTAAAGTTAGGTTTTTATTTTTTTCTGTTAAATAAAGAGCTGCAGAAGATTAAATCATGCTTATAATATCATTTCAGAATTGAATTCATAGTAAATGCTTCGAAATAAATGTCTGTCATTGCTTGTTACAACTACTAAGTCTACATACACCTTAATGTAATCCTTTGAATGAAAACAAAGAATTATTTTGTTTACATTCATAGAGGTTTTCTGTGGTTTTAGTTCCTAAACTAATCAGTTAGATTCAAAGTCAAGTGAAAACAACAGCTCAAAATGGAAATTTCTCGTGAGATTAGGCAGTTAATTGTTGATTACAAAACCGCAGGGAAATCATTACACGAAATTGCGAAAATTGTTAATAAAAGTGTTTCGTCGGTTCAGACTGTTATTAGAAATTGTAATAGAACAGGTTGCAGGGGTCTCCCGTGGTCTAGTGGCTAGCGCGCTAGATTCATAAGCGGGAGATGGTGGGTTCGATCCCCACCGGCGACAGGAATTTTCTCATCTCAGGGCTCGCTGAGAAAATTCCTGGCTGCACCCTGGATGTCGGCGCTAATGGCCAAGATTTGTCGATGCGCCTTAAAAAAAAAAAAAAAAAAAAAAAAAAAAAAAAAAAAAAAAAAAAAAAAAAAAAAAAAAAAAAAAAAACAGGTTGCATTGCAAGTAGGCCTAGATCAGGACGGCCAGAAAAGCTTGAGCGTCATCATGAGCGAGCTATTTTAAGAAGTGTTCATGAAAAACCTAAAATAAGTGCTCCTACATTACCTACTAATTTACTGCGGTTATTACAACATTGGAGTAACACCTCAAACGGTACGTAATTTATTGAAAAAAATAATCTCAAATCGCGAAGGGCTCGCAAGAAGCCGCACATTAGCAAAGTTAACCGAGCAAAGTGGTTGGCATTTGCGAAAAGTTACCTTGATAAGCCTACCACTTTTTGGGACAAAGAATTTTTCACGGATGAATCTAAATTTAATATTTTTGGTGCTGATCGCAATGTTAAAGTGTGGAGGAGAAAAAACGAGCCTATGAAATTGAAAAACTTATGCCCAACAGTTAAGCACGGTGGAGGAGGGATCATGGTTTGGGGCTGTATGGCTTCAACTGGAGTAGGCAACTTGAACATCATCGAGGGAATAATGGATCAATATGTACATCTAGATGTCCTAAAAGAAAATCTGCAACCATGTGCTACCAAGTTAGGCCTACGATTAAATCTTATTTTTCAACGAGATAACGATCCTAAACATTGTGCCAGAAGGACCGAAGAATGGTTGCTGTACAATGCTCCACGTCAGTTAAGAACACCACCACAATCCCCTGACCTCAACCCCATAGAGCACCTCTGGCGGGATCTTAAAAGGAGTCTGAGGCATCACAAAATAAGAAATAAACACCAACGCTCAGTGGCCCTTGAGGAGGAATGGCTGAAAACCGATCCAACATTTACAAGAAAACTAGTTGGGACAATGAACAGTCGTCTGAGGGAGGTAATAAAAAATAAGGGAGGTCCCACTGACCATTAGATAATTTTTGTTATATATTTGTATTGATAATTATTATCTGATTTGCCGTGTATGTAGACTTTTTTTGTGAAATTTATTGTTACTTTTTCTATATTATTTTTTATTGGGTTTATAAAATTTTAGAAAATGTACCAAATTAATCAAATGAGCTTATATTTATAAGGAAATAATAAATAAATTGTTTCACGGTTTTTTCTCTTTCGCTTTTAACCCTATTTTTTGATTAAAACAAATTAATTATAAGTGTATGCAGACTTTTTTTACTAACTGTATGTCCACCTTCCTTTAGTCCCACTTGCCAGCTGGCTATGAGATCGTCTCGTGCACTTTCTCTTTGAGTCCCGCTATATATTTTGGCCCTTTCTTTAATCAAAAGATCTATAGGTGGGACGCCCGTTATGACGCTTACTGCTTCTGTCGACACTGTCCTGTACTCGCTTGCTATTCGTAAGCAGGCCAGTCTCTGCAAGCTAGCCAGTTTTCAGCTCAGGCCTCTGCTTTCGGTTACTTTTCGCCATACAGGTGCAGCATAGAGTATCTGTGAGTGAATCACACTTGAAATGATCTTCCTTTTAGAAGCCCTAGGCCCACCAATATTTGGCATAATACAAGACAGTGCGGATATAGTTTTTTTTTTTTTTTTTTTTTTTTTTTTTTTTTTTTTTTTTTTTTTTTTTTTTTTTTTTTTTTTTTTTACGGCGCATCTACATCTACATCTAGTTGAACCAAGAGACCCAGTATAACTTCTCAAACAGTTTCTTACTCTTTGAACAACAAATTTCAATAAAATAAAACCTTTTAAAGTTGTAAAACTACCTATTAAGAAAGTTTTATAGTTTTTTTTTTTTTTTTTTTTTTTTTTTTTTTTTTTTTTTTTTTTTTTTTACGGCGCATCTACATCTAGGTCATTAGCGCCGACATCCAGGGTGCAGCGAGGAATTTTCTCAGCGAGCCGTAGGATGAGAAAATTCCTGCCGGAGGTGGGAATCGAACCCACCATCTCCCGCTTATGAATCCAAGGCGCTAGCCACTAGACTACGGGAGACCCCAAAGCGGATATAGTCTTTCGAACTGCGTGAGGTGTTTTACGTGTTCGGCGAATGTTAGTTTGGAGTCAAGCCATACTCCCAGGTATTTAATAGCCTTGGCAGGATCTATCTCTACATCGTCGATAAGGAAACTTATACGGTTTACCTTTCTCTTCTTGGTGATAATAATAGCCTCAGATATATATATATATATATATATATATATATATATATATATGTATATATATATATATATATATATATATATATATATATATATAAATATATATAATCTTTAAATAGGTTCTGAATTCCTTCAGCTGAATCTTGTAGTGCCGCTGCCGCAATGCGAGAAATCCCATATTTGTCAAATATTTCTTGGAGTAGATGGCAATCGTCTATTAAGTTGTACGATTACAGAACTTGGCAGGTCTTACACTTTTTTGGAGTATCTTTAGTTATTACATGAAAATGTGTCTGGTTAATATGTCCTATTCTCGTCCTTGTTATTACATCCTGTTCCCATCGGTTGCCCGCAAATGCGCTGCTCCATTTTCTTGCAGTTGGCTTTAAATTCGTAAGTTTATTTGTGAATGGCACTTCATACCACATGTATTCCCAGCTGTTACAAATTCTGCGGTTTAACCATGAAATGGTCTGTCCATAAAGGCCGTTTCTTTTCCAGCCTTGTCTGCTTTTTCGTGTCCTGGAATGGTGCTGTGTGGTAGTACCCACAGGAAGTTAATTGTATTTTATTGGGGTTCTACACGTGGTCTAGTGGTTAAGGCCTTGGAATCTGATGGGGGGAGGCCCGGTGGCCGTGAGGGTTAAGGCGTGAGCACTTAACACTCCGTGCCAAGGGTTGTGGGTTCGATTCCCACTAGGGTGGTGGCTTTTCTTTCGAAAAAGAAAATACATCAACCCTATACTGGCTAGAAACGGTTGGTAACCTATAGATAACCCGTCCTAAAATTCGAAGTTAATAATAAATGGACGTTAAAATTTAAATAATAATCTGATGGGATTCAAGTCCCCCTCTGCACCAGGATTTTTTTTCAATTTCAGGGCCCGTTGAGAAATGTTCCTGCTGCACCATGGGTGTTGGCCGAAAATGAGCATGAAGTCGGTGAGCCGTTAAATCAATTTAAAAATTTAATAAATAGTCGAATAAATAAAAAATAAAAACCTGCGTTACGTGTGTGCCACCAAGATCGTTACGTGTGTACCATATGAATTCAAAGTAAAAATTTGCTTTTAAAAATGCACGAGGACAAAAATATAACATGATATTTAAACATTTATACAATAAGTCAATCAATAATTATTTTTATTCATGTTTATTTAACATTGTAAATCAACTTTCAAGTCATGTAAATCACTTCTCATCTGAAGAAAATTAATTATAAAATTGAAATTTTCAGTGAAAATAAAATCACATTCCTTCAAATATTAACTTTTCCCCTACAACCAACAACTGTACGTGGAAAAAATTTTTTTATAACATTTTCAATTGGATACATAACGTCAGTTATTTTGGTCCATTCCAAAAACTTCCAGAAGATAGCAATTATCTCAAACTAAAAGGACGGCCATATGCAATTCTGCATACGTCACTAACCACGTATTAGCAAGTCAAGGAAACCCGTCAAGGCAACTTACAAACTCAGGCAACAATTAATTTAAATAAAACTCAATTTCAGCCTTTTTAGTCACATTAAGTGAAAACAGGTATGAGGGAATTGAAGGCACTTAAACGTAAAATAAGGGGTATAATAATTTAGTTCCTTACCTGAGAGATACACATAATAGAGGTTTACCTGCTAGGATGAGGCAGGGCAAAATCATATTTAACGGTGAAGCATTTACTCTTGAACAAGCTGATAAAATACTTTTAAAAGATGAGAACGCCCAGAAAGATCATAATTGTAAGACAAAAGTCCGACTCGTAGGAACTGCATCATTTTAGCTTGGTTCCGTTTTTACCCTTAGAGTAATTTGCATAGCTTGAAATAGAAACAGTTATTATTTGTATATTTCCACATCGAAGTAACCCTACGATGTGGGAGTTTACTGCACATCCCATGCATTTTTAGTGCAAAATATATAATAATGAATGATTAAACGTGAAAAATTAATTAAAACAAAGAAACAACAAAACTTAACTACATTGTGTCTTAATGCAGACCCTCTTAGCAAAACGTTTTAAGTAGAAAAAATGGTTTTGATAAAGGTCTTTGGGGCTTATGGGCCAATTTTTTAAGTGTTTTTGAATTTCTTTTCGTATATGTGCTGTCTGTCTACAGTCGTGTATTAGATGCGTGTACGTTTGTTCGGTGTAATGATCGCAACAAGTATTTGAGTCTGTCAGTTTAAATCTGTGTAAGTACGAGTTAGTTTTTCCGTGGCCAGTCAGAAGTTGCGTCAGTGTAAACGTTAAATCTGTTGTTTTGTTGTCAATTTTAATGTGTGGAATGAACAGTTTTAGATGTGATCCTTTATCTGTTTGATTCCACCTCTGCTGCCAGTGTTTGATGCTCACTTCCCCCAACAAATCTTCCACATTACTTTATGATATTTTCTCGTAGCATGGCTCGAACTCTTGATTTTTTTATGCACTTTTAACCTGAAAGTCAGCTATTTCGTTGCCTATTATCCAGCATGTGCTTTGACCCAATTAAAATAAATATTTATTTCTTTGTCTTTTAATAGTCTTAAAGATTTTCTAATATTTTCTATAAGGAAGTCGTGGTTATGGGTGGCAAGCAGAAAAGAATTGAGGATATCAATCCCGTTGGGAAAACATCCTACAGTCTTCCAGGCAGAAGTCATTGGCATAAGGACCTGCACGGAGATGCTGCTGAGAAGTGGAATTTCTAGTGCAAGGGTCAACATACACTCTGACAGCCAGGCAGCAATATCAGCCATCGAAAGCACCTGCATTAAATCCAAGATTGTGGATGAATGCAGGAAGATGTTAGATCGTTTGGCTGTCAGTAACCGGGTCAAGTTACACTGGGTGCCAGGACACTCAGATATACTCGGGAATGAGGAAGCTGATAAGCTGGCCAGACAGGGGACCAAGGAGTCCTTTTGTGGGCCAGAACCAGCTTGTGGAATATCGCTAACCCTAGCAAAAGGTATCATTGATGACTGGACGAGGCTACAACATCTAGGCGTCTGGCAAAGAGTCCAAACGCAAAGACAGTCAAAGCGTTCCCTAAATCAAATTGACAGGAAACGTACAAAGATGCTTCTGTCCCTACATAGGAAAGCTATGAAGGAGACCGTGGCTCTTTACACAGGTCATGCTAAAATGAATAAACATCTATACAATTTGGGCCTGGTTACAACCTCTCTATGTAGGTTATGTGGGACAGAGGAGGAAACACCCGCACACATAATATGTGATTGCACGGTGCTCTCACGCAGGCGCTTTATGTACCTAGGATCTGTAAAAATAACTGACCCAGGAAGAGACTCTGAGCTCACACCTCAGAAGATCAGAGGGTTTGTCAGGGACGCAGGGCTGCTATAAGTGACCCAGCAGAGTGTCAGGGGCACAATAGATCTTTGAGGTCGATTTGCTTTCCCCTCCATAGGGGCCCTGAGTATATCTATCTATCTATCTAATGCTGGTCCATTACACCATACAGGTACCACCTTTAAGGTGTGAAATCGCAGTAGCTGCGAAATACTTATAAATAAATAAAAAATAAATGTCTGTTAGTAAAATATTTTATTATAATCTTTCCTTGAAGCCCTGTGGTCGTGAGCGTTAAGGCGTGAGCACTTAACACTCCGTACCAAAGAGTCGTGGGTTCGATTCCCCATTTCGAAAACTTGACATTTCAAATTAGACGAAAGATTTTCTAATTTCATCAAAATCGGACCATTTTTGAGCTGGAGAGAGAGCGAACAGAAATATATATATACACCACCTTTATTTTCGTTCTCTAGTGGTTCTGAAACGTAGAATTTTCTAATCGCCACTTCCGGATTGCGTCCTGAGGTCAACCATATAAGCGGGTTTCCTCCCTGTAGAGGGAGGGACGAACTGCGATAAAGGTCAAAATAGTTCGGACACTGATAATGAGTCAGAAGGAAATGTCCATTTTCACATGAAATTTAAATAATCAAGTATAATTTATATTCAAAGAATGGCAAGTAATTAGATGATCATTACTGCAATGAACACTAAGAAAAATATGCACTTTCTTATAGTCCGATTAATAATGCCCTCCGTCACCCGTTGACTATCCAAGAAAGTAAATTTACATTTTCATTTCTTCCAACTCATACTAGACAATAATTTGTGAGCGATTTGTAAAATATTTTATATGAATTTTGTCCACCTAAAAGGTGATTTACGCCCTCTATGAGATAGACTTATCTTCGATTCCCTTTCAGATGTCGCTCTTTTCTCCTGCTGTCGAGGAAAAATCCAGGGGCAGAGCATGATACGGAAAAATAATGATTTTTCGAAATAAAAAAAACTCAAACTTCAGTTATTTCTATAGAAATTTTCAATAGCCTCCGGCGTTCCTCAAAGCTATTTGCTGCTAGACTAGCCATTTCCTGTTGTCAATATAATTATCCAACTGAGAACATCCAGCCAATATGCCATCAGATTCTGTCCCAAGTCCATCAAATACACCATCAACCCCAGACTCTTGTGCCCTCTATATATTAATGCAGATGAAGAAACCATATACCATACCTTACTCTACTGTCCTGCTTATAGCAATATCCGACAAACATTATTCCCATCAATCATTCCACCCACTGAAGAGAATACACTCCTTGCAGTTCTTAATAGCAACAACAAAGTAACGTTTCTCGGCCTTTTCAATTTTATTTTGAGGGTTATAAAATTAAGGTCAGAAATACTTAATGATGAATGAAATAACGTTAAATAAATAAATAACTATTATTATTAACTATTATTTAATGCAAATAAAAGCGAAGTATAAATAAATATATATATATATATATATATATATATATATATATATATATATATATATATATATATATATATATATATATATATATATATATATATTTTTTTTTTTTTTTCTTTATTTATATATTTTTTTCATTAAAACGTGAAATGAAGAATTTACGTTGTTTATTTTTTTATTACTATTTTATATATATATATATATATATATATACATATATATATATATATATATATATATATATATATATATATATATATAAAACCTTGCCAATGAATTATTTAATATTACTAACATAGCAACTAACGGGATTATATAAGAAATGCTATGAGTTGTGACTTAAAAGCAATTTAAATTTTAAATAAGCTAGTTCCACAAAATGGCATTAAAAATAACCAATAGAATACTTATTGGAACGGCACTATTAATTGCTATTTTTTTCAACAGGCCAAGGCGATCTGAAATTTCGATAACTAAATTCAAAGAAGAGTTCGTTCGTGAAATTATCAAGAAAGAGCCAGCCTTAGCCTTTGAGGCTTTATAGAAAAGAAGGTCCTTTTGATAAATGTAAAAAATATTATCGAGGGTGCCATGTAAAATATCGAGCCGGGTGAAAGGGAAGAAAACTGAATTAAAAAAAAAAGAAAAAAAAAAAAAAAAAAAAAAAAAAAAAAAGACTGCTCCGGTCCTGCCCAGAGGATGAGTGTTTTTTTTTTTTTGTAATGTTCGTCAACGTCAATATAAATTTGAACCTTCTTGATCTATGGGTTCTGAAACGTAAATATTTCTAGTCGCCACATCCGGATTGCATCTTCATTAGCTTTCTTCGCTACGGTAAAGGGGGAAAACGTGTTATAAATGATGGGTTTAGAGTCGTCTCTAACAATCATTTTTAACTTGTTTTAACTTCTATGGTGTTTATTTTATGTAAATTATTTAAAAAGAATAAATAAGTAAGAAAAAAGATCTTATCATTTTTAACTTGTTTTAACTTCTATGGTGTTTATTTTATGTAAATTATTTAAAAAGAATAAATAAGTAAGAAAAAAGATCTTACATTTATAAGATAAGATCATACTCTCGCTAACAGTCCAAGCTTAGAAAAGAGTGAATATTTTCACCCGTTTAAAGAGACTGTTGTGGTGCCTTAAACTTTCTTCATTTCAAGAATTTATATTATATTTTTCACGAAAGTTCAAGACCTACCAATAATTTCTTCTATTACTTTACTCGTACTAGGGATATGAACGGAACCGCTCTAAGGTGACGCAGTTTCCGCGGGTTAGACTTTTTAGGTGTCAATACGAAAATTTAAGTAGAATAGGTTTTATTCATTTTTCTCAAAAACCATCAGATTCCCTCCTTCATAAAAAGGAGTGTGGAAAATCGTTCCACTACTGTATCGGAGAGAAAGCCGGACGTGTCCTAGAAATCGCTCTCCTGAAAAATTACAGGTTTTGTGATATGATGTTGAAATAAGTGTGCGAATTTTTTCTACATATTATAGTAACTCTAGAATGTTAGACTTTATACTCGTACTAAAACCATTTCTTATATTATCATTATTTTCTGACGTTATATTTTTCTTTTCTTCTCTTTTTCTGAGTACATTTCTTTTCATAATTTTACTGATGTATATATTATTTTATTTTGTAAAGACAGTCGTGCAGTGTGGCTAAAGATATGAGGCATGCCAAAAAATAACTGGTCCATAGGGTTACTACGGTCGAGAAAAAAAATTAATTGTAATTTAGTTATATGCCCATGAAATCAAATATGGATGTTTCTTTATTCTTTAAAAGTAAAAAATGAAGAACAACTAAACAAATTGTACAAAGCATGTTTCTAATTCTGCGTTTGTGCTTAATATCAAGCCTAACATTGTTTAAGATAATTTTCGTATTTTTTTAAAGCGGTGCTAAGAACTGGTCCGCTCGTTTCTACAAAAGTCAGTTGAGTCGTTACACATGGAGATGCCTCATAAGATCTCCAGAAAGGAATCTCGTCTCTGCATTTTTTGGAGCGGCCAATTCATTTGTAAACCAGAGATTAATACAAAACAAATTCCACAAAAGCATTTGTTTATCGTGGAAAGACATTAAATGAAACTTTTTCCAACCAATATAAACTAGGAACTTGTTTGTTCTTCGAAGCCAAGCGCGATACAATATTACTCAGGTCTAAAATATTCAAAAGATAATGATAGCCTTTTAGAGGTTGTTCGATAACTTTTCATATCTGTTTCCGAACGATTAGCTCCAAGTAGTTTTCAACATTCACCCTGATTATAGTTTTCATTTTCTGAATTTTCAAATGAGCAATAATCCTTGTTGTTTGGACCTCACTCAAAGAACAATTAATTATTAAAAATGTTTATACTTTTATACATCAATATACTTATTCTATTTTGACTAGCTAGATACACCGTTGAAACAATTGGTTTGAAAGAAGTCGTTGAGGACAGACCTGGCAAAATATTTGATGGTCTCTAGTATTTGAGCACTAATTTACACACAGAGTATGTAATATTTATCTATTATTTTATTGTATTCTCGTAATCCTATTCGTTTTCAGTTTGAAGTAATTAATAGTGATATCGATCTCACACTTCGAAGAGTAATGGGCATGAAAAACTAGCAATCATCACTGATCGGTGCCAAAAATTAAGATGCCAGTGCCCTTTGTAAACTGTCCCTTTAGATAAATTAAATAAAAAACACTGTTCGACAAAAATGAATTTATATTCTTCAAGAATTCATTTCACAAGAACTAGAATAAAATTTTCTAGAAATATTTTTCGTGTTGAATTAAAATATAAATTTTAGTTATTCTCCTTCGGGCAGAAGCTTTGTATGATATTCATTTGAATTTCTATAATATTCGGAAAAGTCGATCTAACTCAAAATTATGACTACTCATTCTGGCATACCTAGAAAGTGGTAGATTTTCGGCATCAGGAGCGTATCTCTTATTGGTCCAACAGTAGTCAGCCAGCATATTGGAACTCCACTTGCCATAGTACCTCTTTTCCATGGTGCTCAAATGAAATTTCCTGACCGTGTTCAACGCTGACAGCTCCAAGATTCTTGGGGAAGAAGTCTATGTGAGAGTCTCAGAAGTGAAATTTTAAAGACTTGTTGAACCCATATCTTTATAAGAATGCAGATCAGTCACTAAGTTAGGATAATTTTCTGCTTTAAGGCTTCTAAGAAAATTGAAACATAAACTTTTGAAAGACTGCCAGGCTTCGTTCTCCAGTGGATTAAACAGTCCTTCGAAATGCTCGTCACCCATTAATGACAGGTTTTGTGGTCCAATAAAAATTCCTCCTTTCAGTTTAGCACCACTGACTTCGGGGAATTTCGATTTCAACTACAAGAATCCATCAGACTGTTTATATATAGCTTTCATGAAATTTTTCGTTACTCCTAACTTAATATGCAATGGAGGTGACAATATTTTTTCAGGATACACTAACGGGACATATGCAACATTTTTCTGGCCAGGGGTAAGAGATTCACATTTAGGCCATGATTTTGTAACATCGTGTGACTTACTACTATCTCTGTTGTTCCAGAGGCACAAAAACAATATTTGGTGAACCCAAGTTGCAAACCAAGCAATAAAGCAATGACCTTTGAATCACCGTAGCTATTCCATTCATATTTTCCATACTCTATTTTCTCTAAAATTAGTTACATATTTTGATGTGTCTCTTTCATATCAGCGGCATGCGCACAGACATTGATGTGAGAAAATTGTGGCGATTTAAATTTTTGAACAAACAGGCTTATATATTTCTATTTACATAGCTTTATCTATATGTATATAGGCATTTCGCTTTATATAGGCATATGGTGTCATTTTTTATGGGAATTATTTTTAAATAAAATAAGAAAAAAAGTTTTAAATTTATAAAATAAGATCATACCGACGGCTAAGATAAACAGGCATTATAAAAGAACCTCTTTGCAAACATATTTTAGGCCTCACAATGTGAGGTATGGTTAAAAATGTTTTGAAAGTTTTAATTTCGTTAAATTTCTCTAATAAATATTAATTTATAAGTGTTTTTATAAGGACACAGATCATTGAATTTTATTGTCATGTCTTTTAAAAACTAATTCGAATTTCTCTTTAGGTTTGAGAAGACTTCTCTGCCATTGAGTAAATCGTCTCTGCCTGGATAATGAGAAATTACTCTTCCTCAGCTGCCAATCAGGATTTTATAACAGTAGGAAAATTGTTCCTTACTTTATCTGGATTTCCCCAATCAAAAAAGTTCGCATACTACCTCTACAGAGGATTCCTCTTGTCCTTCATGATTTACATGCTGCTCATGGAGATTCTAGCATTGATATTACAGCCGGAGAAGAAGATAATCGTAGAGGGCCTTCAGTACCTCTTCCTCACCGCTTTCGGCATTTGGCTTCTGATTAGCAGGTTAATAGTTTTTAGGTGGGTCAGTATATATTATACTAACTTAGCTACATATCGGCACTTAACAATACGATATTGATTTCTCACTCTCTTCTTCTTTGTGATATTCGCGGCATTCCTCTCCTCAGGACTTGCACAATTAAATAATCATTTTTTATTAAATATTTTCTTCTTTACAGATTTCTGCTAAAATCGTTCAGTATTATCGGGACGAAAGTAAATATCTAGGAGAATAGAAGTCAAACTCGCAGGAACTTATCCTTCTTAAAAAATAAAAAAAAAAAATGTTGCTAAAAAACGAAACAAAAATTTTCAAAGCAACGAAACAAACATTTTCAATATTTCAAGGGGTTCATTTTTACATTAAGACAGCCAGATACTTTTTAGCACGAGACAGCCATCCATGTCTCTTTTTTTTTCTTTTTTTTTTTACCACGCACGGGCACGGAGCTTTCTCAACGGGTCCTGGACTCGACCCCCCCCCCCCCCCCCCCGGCTTCCAAAAGGTTACCACTCCTTTCAGGCCAGGTCTGATGCCTTGTCTATTTACCAAAGAAAATCCAACTCCCCGTAGTAGTAATTAAACCAAAAATCTTAGGCTCTAAGTGCCCACGCCTTAGCACTCACTGCCTTCTGGTCAGTAAAATCGGACAGTAGTTTGGCTATAATTGCATTGTTTATAGCAACATTTATTAATTTTTTGAATGTTGAAAATGAATTCTTATTTGCATAGGTCCGTGAACATGATGCGAGCAATGCTGAGTTGTGGTGTTTATCAGTACGATTACAACGAGGAAGAAGATCTGGAGAGAATTCGGATAAAATCTTCTCTACTGACACGGGTTTCTTTTTTATCCAAAGTTTTCATACTCATGTTCCTGATGGGTATTCTGTCAAACTGCTTCATATTCCCGGTGTTGGGACTCCTGATGTTGGATCCAGATACTCTAGACTCTTCAAGTGTTGTCAATCCATATCTGCCACATATAGCTTATCAGCCGTTCAACACGATGACAAGACTAGGATTCATAGGAGGTGTTTTTATTGGCTTCCTCTACTACTACTGCGTATACATCGTCACTGTCGGAGCCAATTGGCTCTACGTCAACTCTACAGTCCACCTCAACGCCCAGTTAAGAACATTGAACCATTCCATCAAGAACATCCATAAGCGCGCCATCTACGTATGTTCCAAGAACGCTAGAAACTCCAATAAGGGACAAAATATGCTAAAATGTACGCAGAACAAAGAGGAGTTTCAGCGGTGTCTGTATCTGTGTCTCAGATCAAACATTGAACACCATCAAGCAATATTGAGGTAAATATGATTTGAAAAAAACAATTAGTCATTTGATTATGCAAAATTTTGTCTTTTCAACAACAAAACTCAAATCTAATGTTAAGACCTTTTAATGCAATATGAACCATACAATTACATCGTTCATTATAGGATGGAGTAGTGTATTAAATAAAAAGTCTAAGACGACAAAATATAATGATGTATTCACTTGTTCCTACTTTTCGTCTAGGACTCCATGGTCCAGGCGATAATGTTTGTTAGCAATAACGGTTTGGGCGATCACCCGGCAAGGGCGTCCCCACTACAAGCAGTGTTTGTTTAGAATATTTGGATGCGATAAACCTCGCGGTCGTCAGGGCTCTACCAAGTAAACTTGTCACACTAATAACCATTCCATGCCATAGGTTGAGGTACACTTTGCTTAAAAAACATTCGTGTCAGGATTTTTTTTTTAATACAAGTATTGTTACCCTTCTGAATAACTTCTACTACCAGTAGTGGTCCTAATATGACAATAAAACCATTTCAAAAGTATCTAATGAGACTTAAGATTTTTGCTTTAATTCTTCTACTCATTAATTTGTATCATAATATTACCCTGCACTTTAATTTCCAATCTAGTCTTTTCAATTCATTATGTTTTTTTTATTTATTTGAGGTATACCAAATAATACGTAAGGTTAACTTATTAATTGACGAACGAAACACCTTTTTTGTATTTCCAGAAAAGTAAAATATTTTAAGATGAATTACCATTTTAAAAGTATTTAAAAATTTAGTAACGGGAATACAATGACACAACTAGATTAAAATTAAAATGTCATAGGTAAGCTTAAATAAATATTTTCACTCCTTAAATGATGTAATTTTCACTTACATACAGGGATGTATGTGAAAGTCACACTTACATCCGAATACACATTTTATACTCACTAATAGACACACTCGCCCGGACCGTATGCCCTGCATTGGCAGCAAGGTTTCTTTTCCGAAAACGACCCTCATTTGCAACAGTTTGTTGAAAAAGGACCCAACGCTATGTAGGTTTAGGATTGGTAGGAACATTTTAGGATAAGAATACTTGTAGTGTAAGTGCAAAAACTGTATAAGCCAAGAGAATTTCTTATAAAGTTGAATTATAAAAACCAGAAGCCAGCAAGCCTATATGCACCTTAAGGGGAGATAAGCACAGAAAAATTAAACTTATTCAAACAACTCCCAGTTATGAAACCTAAATGTTTACCAATAAATGAAATACTTTCTTATTTCATTCAAACTTAATATGTAGTTTGTCTTCTTTCGACTTTTACTATAATACACACTAAAAACACAAATGATTGGTGAAAGGCTCAAATAATTGAAAAAAAATGTATTAAATTGTCTTTTATTTTTGTTAGGTTCATGAAAGCGGCTCTACCTTTTTGTGGTTCCTATTTACTGGCTCTCTTCTTCGTATCTGGCCTTATATTTGGTACTCAGTATTACCTTTTAAACCAGGTAAATGAAAAGTTCTCAACAAGTCCTTTAAGTATTACGAGGTAATATATTTAGAGAATATATTTTTATAATACCTTTTAATATAAAACAAAAATTAAATCGAGGGCATCGTGAACTAAAAACAATTTCACACAAGATGCTATTGTGTTACCGCACCTTTTTGATTTCATACTAATAGTCATGGGTCCCATAAATATATTTTTTAAGGCCTTGTATTCAAGGTATCAAAATTAAGTTGGAATTTCGTCTTAACATTTCTTGCTTATTATTGGTTGGTTATTCTTCCGCTTTGGAAACAAGTAGAAAGCCTCGAGTCGAGGCTTTCTACTTGTTTCCAAAGATTTCCTTGGTCGAGGCCCTCGACCAAGGAAATCGACAAGGAATAAAATTATTTGCTTTTTATTTTAGTATTTGCTGCTTTCTCTTTTTCTTGCTATTTAACACTGAATTCTACATAGTTCTTAATTTTTATAGGTCCCTCCACTTGGTACATTTATAAGTCTTTTTGCATCATTCGTTGCAGAGACACTGACAGCTTTTACTCTTTGTTCGCTTGGAGAAGACATTACCACTGAGGTACGTTGCATTAACGTATTTAGCATTAATGCATCTTAAATTTCTTGTATTTATTAATTGTTTATATGTATTATAACATCTATTATTATTTCAATTTATCCATTGTTATTAATATTAATGTCTATAACAGTTAATTTTTTTGTAGACTGGCCTGTATACAATGATAGTATTATAAATGCTCCTGTATGGAAACCGGTATTACAAAAAGAAAAATTGTTTCTCTTTTAACGTAATACAAATTCATTCGTCATTCATTATTTTAAAAATCCATTTTACTGTGACAAGCAATTACAAAAATAAAAAACAATAAAAAACTGAGGGAAACAAAAAATACGCTCAAATGAACGAAACCAACACTTTCGAAGTTTTAAGCTGCTATTTCTCCAACTAGAATTGCCCCATTAAAAACTACTTTAGAACTGCTTTTGTAGGGAATTTAGTAATTTTTCCAATACTACGATTTCGAAACCACTATTTTTAACTATAAAAAAAAATCAAGAATGCCTACATACTACTTGCAGTTGGTGGTCAAACGAATGATTGACATTTTCGAACGTGGGCTCAGGAAAATCCGAGAACATGCTATTCATGTCGCCACCAGATAGTTCACAGCAGCTGGTTTGGTATGGCCTCTTCTGAATTAAAATAATTGCTCCTAGTTTCTACCGACATCATTTAAATGGAGTTCAGTTCCTAAATTTATTAAGAGAAGAAATATCAACTTGACGAAAAGGATACTGTAAGACGCCTAAAATATTAGTAATCTTTGAGATTTTATTTTATATTTTTCACGGAAGGTCAAAACCTATCAATAAATGATTCTATTGCTTTACTGATGACAGTAGGGTTATGAACGGAAACGCGCTAAGATGGAGCAGTTCCTGCCAGTTGAACATTTTCTCTTTATTGCTACAACTATAAAACTTTCTTAATAGGTAGTCTTACAACTTTAAAAGGTTTTATTTTATTGAAATTTGTTGTTCAAAGAGTAAGAAACTGTTTGAGAAGTTATACTGGGTCTCTTGGTTCAACTATGGGAAGAAGTTTAACCAGACACTCCACATTATGATGTCGAACACAATGAAGCCTTTGAAACTGCAAAGTATTGTATTAAGACTCCCAGCATCTCTTGAAGCCTATGGTGATGTGAGTATAAGCGATTATATTAGTTTGTATAATGAAGTGCATCATGAAGGTGTAAATTTCAATTTAATTTTAATGACCTTGCTATTATGAAACCTAACACGAATTCCCTATTACAATTATGTCTTAAGTGTTCTTTTCAGTTCAATGAGCGAGTTAAATCTCTCTAACTAGGGATGAACCGCTCAAGACCGTGGGGCAACTCAAGGGTTTGAAGCAGAAGTACTTGTATTATTGTTTTCAATTCTCACAGGAGTAATGGTTTTATGGAGAGTAAGCGTTCCTGTATGTCGGAACTCCGAGATCAATTCCTCCAACATCCATGTAGGGAGGAAAACCTGTTCCCATCGATAAATTCCTGCGTTTCACAAATCATTCATGAACAACCAATGGATCAAACTGGTGAATATATTTACAAACACACACATACATATCAGGCCCTGGGTGTCATACTTTCCCGCGTGATGTGTTCTGGTAGTTAGGTGACAGCTCAAGTATGTTACAAAATAAAAGCATTCGCCGCTGTTTGCAATGTTAATGATTTTAATTTCAATGATTTATATATAATCTATCAACATTTCAATATAAAATCCACACTGTAATATACAATATCAAGGCTTCAAATAGCCATTAGATAGATAATATGATGGATTGAGAAGCCAAGGGGTACAAGTGACGTTATAATCATTTTGAGATATTACTGTTTAAAGTTAAATCGTTTTTGTAAATTCCCTGATAAGTGTAAGTCTGTATAATGTTTAAATTATGTTTCTACTATGCATCAATTAAAATTTCAGTAATATAGTTTTAAAAAAAAATTGTGAATGTGTATTATCAATTTATAATTATAACATGCATCACATGTACCCCTTGGCCTCCAAAGCCAAACAATATTGATATTTATTGTCAGGATACTTTTTAAGTATGGCTCAATAAAACAGTATGTAATGGCAGACAATAAGTATATCGGGTCTTCCCGTGGTCTAGCGAACGCCTTAGATTCACATGCGGGAAATGAGGGTTCGAGTCCCTCTGGCGGCAGGAATTTTTCATATCTCAAGACCCATTGAGAAGGTTCCTTGCCTTATCCTAATGGATGTCGGCGCTAAAGGCCCAGATGTCGGTGCGCCAAGAAAGAAAAAAAAATAATTGTGTTGTACAATTATAGCGGTTTTGCTCAAATTATTCAGTAACTGTTCAAAATAAAGCCTCATCTTCCAAAGCTTCATGGTGATCATGAACTGGCTCAACCTCAGCAACTCGTCTACGTGGCTGTTGTCCTCCTTGATTAACACGTAATGTATTGGAGGAACAAATTGGAGCAACTCTCGCAAGTTCTTGTGTTTTTAACAACATACAACCAGAACTTAACAGTATGCCGACTTAACAGTTTTTGCCTCGTAGATCGTCACTGCACATGGTTAACTTTTTAACTGTCGCTGGAATAGCATTGATAAACTTCAGCAAACCAGACAGTATCTCTTCACAACCTCTATTGGCCTGACCCTCAAGCCACATAGAAGCATTGCCAGTCCCTAGGTTGTGTACACAGAAGTTGTAAATCAATGGGCGTATATAAGGGGGGGGGGGCTAAAGCCCCCTAAAATAAATTAAAAAAGATCACTTAGTTTAGAAAAATATTTTATTTTAGATGTAATAGCGTTTTAGTTGCCTAAAACTATTCAAAGTTCTAAATTATTAGTATTCCACACCCCGTAAATGGTCCCAGCCCCCTCCCACCAAAATTTTCCCAGCCCCCCCCCCCAAATGTTTTCCTATAAACGACCATGTGTAAATCGGCAGGTATCGTGAATAATAAACATTTGAGCAAGTCAAAACGGCACATTATTGTTGGAAATTATAAAGATCAAATGTTAAAACTGTGTTCATTTTTTTAAAATTTTAACGTCCATTTATTATTAAAACTGTGTTCAAATACTTCTTTAAATACCCGGGCAACAACAGCTGTGCGCGTGTGTTAACAAGAACGTTGGAAAAAGTTGCCTTCGAGTTTTTCTAGGAATTAATTGAGAAGACAAAGACTTATTGGCCCAAATTTGTGTTTAAGTGAGCATAAACTTATCATTGGTAAGCAAGAAATCAATTTATTGCATCTTAGTGGCCCGAAAATATTAAATTTTTAATATAATGGAATCACAGTTCAACCTAACCTCAGTTGTTCAAATTCCATCAACAAAAGATGCTTCAAAGAAATCTGATTTTACTAATAAAACAACCTACACGGGCGGATCATTGTGTCCCAGCGGAAATTCTATAGTTTTAAAGACTGTGAATGGAATAAAACAGGAAGATTATGTGCTGGGTTTGATTGATTTTGTCGATTCCAAATCTATAACATTTGCTTTTTTTTTTTTTTTTTTTTTTTTTTCCTTTTAAGGCACATCAACCACTAGGGTCATTGGTGCCTGTATATACTTAAATGGAGCCAAAGAATGTACTGTTAGAATAAAAAAATAATCAAATCTATATATATATTTATTAAGTAATTTTAAATAGAGGGTATAACGTAAGGATTAAAACTGGTTACAAAAATACCTAAAAATGTAATTTTAAACGCACACACTCTGAATAAAACCCACACACACACACACACACAGATACTCACAGACGGACACACACATATACATACTCACAGACGGACATACCCATCCACAACTACTTTCTAGTTCTACGTTCTCTTTTAATTTAAATTATCATTTATATTTTTGTGATCAGATCTGTAGCCCTGAGGAATCTCAATGTTCTCCGACACAATTCATGGTCGTCTCCAAGTATATCAAAGAGAGTACCATGAATGTCCAGTTGATTTCGAATCTCCTCGTATGCTCTACAGTCCGTGAAAATATGTTTAATTGTTAGATCTTCACCATATACTGTACATTCAGGCATTTCTTCCCGCTTGAATAAGTAAGAATGGGTGAGATTAGTATGGCCAATTCTTACTCTCGACAGAACCACCTCATCCCGCCTGCTGCCTTTGGATGAGGGTTTCCATGCCGAGGTAGTCGATTTTCTTTCTCTTAATTTGTTATCTCTATTTCCAAGCCATTCGTATTGCCACATTGAGTGAATCAGATTTTTTAGATGAGCCACAGCATCCGACCGTAGGATGTGCGAGTAAGGAATGCCTTCGTTTACTGCTTGTCTTGCTGCCAAATCCACTTTATCGCTGCCGCTTATGCCATTGTGGCTAGGAATCCAGCAGAGTAACATTTGCTTCCTATATTTCTAGAGGTAGATTCTGTATACACTTCAACAGTAAGGATGAAGTTGATCGATTACTAAACCAACATCCTATTATAAATATTGCTGGCCATGATATTGTAATAAAACGTCTCCTAGAGCCAGCTATTCGAGTAATAGTATCGAATGTGTTTCCAGTAATACCTAACGAAGCCATTGAAGATGCCTTACAGAGGTTAGGTATTGCCATAGTAACGCCCTTGGTTTGTTTAAAAGCTAGTCTTCATGATCCACGCTTAGCACACGTGCTTAGTCATAGAAGACAGCTGTTCATTAAACCAGAGCACAATAACAAGTTACCTTCCTCTTTGGTTATAAGAGTTGAGAATAAATCATTTAACATATTTTGTACCACTGAAGGGCTTAGCTGTTTCATATGTAAGGAAATCATTCAGCTTCACAATGTCCTGTAACTCATAAAAATAAAGGTGATGCAAATAATGTAGTTATTACTAATAATGAACTACCTATAAATGCAGAACCTTCTACTCAACAGCCTCAGATGTGATTGAAGAATCTCATGAAACTACAACCCATTCTAAGAATGTTGATGGTCGTTTAAAACATCCTAAAATACCACGATTAAAAGAAAACAAAGAATATAATCCATCAATTTTAGGAGGTGAGTTCTCTGGTGTCCCTAACTCAAGGGAATATCTTGATATAGAAGAAAAGATTATAAGAGAACCAAAGCATGCAATGGAAGGTAATTATGATAATGCTGATTTAAAGTCAACATTGGAAATGTTAACCCAGGAAAGCACTGAGCGTCTGGAATTGATGGAAAACCTCCTGAGAATGATGTCTCCTAAGAGAGATCGTCAAGAAGCTAGGAGCCCTCGAAAGGAGTCTGAGATAAATCCCTAGCCCTTCCTAGAACCTCTTATCTATCCCTACTCCTATATAAGCAGGTGCTTATCTCCCATCACTACTACTGCTCCTTTGGCTTAGACAGTCAGTCCTCTTCCAACTATTGTGTACACACGTCAAAATTCGAAATTGTATAAGTTTATTTTGTGATCTTTAAATAAAGTTAGTTTTTAAAAAGTGACTACCGAAGATTGTGAACTTAACTGGCGACCGTGACGTAGGACTTCCTTCAAAGGTGAAAAAGATACAGTGATAGTGCGTCGTGTGACCAAGAGGATAGTCCAGAGACAGTTCCAGGAGGACAGTTCCAGCGACCACACCCATTCTTTGGCGAACCGGCACATCCACTTTGGAGCCTTTCCTCTTCAGGATTCATTGGAGGAGACCAGCAACAACAAAATTTGTTATGCATTCACGATCAGAGGTCAGACACTTGTAATTATTATTTTTTTTTTTTGTGTACAATATATTTTATTATTAATTTTTTATTATATAAATATATATGTCAGAAGACGATAAGCCCACTTTACAACTGTCATCTGACCAACTAAATACTCTTAGAGATCATAATTATATATTAACAATGACTAACTATCAAATTACTGATAGAGACTATGGGATTATTCCAACTTTTGATGGTTCCCCAGACCAATTAATTTTCTTTTTAAAAGCTATAAAACAAGTAGCAGCTTACACTTTAAATGAAAATAATACCCATGCTCAGGGAAATAGTAAAAGATTATTAGCTGTAATAAATTCTAAATTACAAGGACCAGCCAGAGATAGTACCCTTACCCACGACTTTGAAACTATAGAAGCATTAGTAAAACACCTGAAACAATGTTACCAGGATTCACGGACAATCGAACAAATACTCATAAATATTACCCAGACAACCTCACATTATAACGAACACCCAATCACGTTTCTAGATAGAATTTCACACTCACGAACAATATTATATTCCCGAATATTTACCGACTCAAACATAACAGACAAAAAATCAGAGATGCAAAGGTATGATAATATAATTACCCATCACGTGAAAAATCAATTACATAAGGATTTAGCGGATTTTCTAAATCACATGAAACACGAAAACATTGAGGATTTAAGACACACCCTTCTAAACGAATGCGCATATATAGTAGATAGGATACACTCCAAAAACACTCATAAAGAGCACAAAAACAAAAACCACACCCCTACGTATCCAAAGCAACATTATCAACAGAATTACCCACCTACATATCCGAAACAACATTACCAACAAAATTACCCACCTACATACCCAAAACAACATTACCAACAAAATTACGCACCGAGAAACTCACACTCTCAAAACTATAGACAACCATATAATCATTCTTATAATTACAGACAACCTTATAATCATTCTTATAATTATAGACAACCGACTTCTTATTCCCAATATAGACATAACCATTACGAATCTCAAAATCATCAAAGACAACCAACTTCACCACAAAAAAGCTTAGCGATTGAACCTAAGTACGAGTCACAAAACACAGTTTCCATGAGAACTGCAAAACCAAATCACCCTTTACATTATACGGAAAGACTTGAAAAATTAGAAGAAAAGTTAACTGATAATGAAAAAACTAGACATGATCAAGAAGTAAAATTAAATAAATTTATGGAAGACCAAATCGAATTCCGAGAAACTCTTAAGAATCTTTTTTTAGGAGACGGCTTCGACCCTCATGTCCCGAAAACTTAAAACAATTCTATGAAACTTTACCACATTTTAAAGATACTACAGGTAAAACTTGGCTTATTGATACTGGTTCTTACAAAAACTATATAAACCCAAACGCTATCCCTCGCGACATCAAAATTTCACTTGAAGAATTTTTTATTTCAACACCGACTGGCAATGAAAAAGGTAACGGAAGCGTAGATATTAATATTTCCCCTATGTTAGGATTAGCTGAAGATCATATACTAAAATTTTATGTTTTCCCTTTTAGTACAAAATTTGATATTTTATTGGGATATGAATCCATGCAACTTTTTGATACTATAATTGATTGTGCCAATAATATAATTGCAGTTAAAGATAAAACCATTAAGACAGACGGACAAACAATTAAAGATAATGATAGTGATAATGATAGTGCTAGCCATAAGGAAACCCTAAACAGTAAAAATAAAAATAGTAGTACATGTAAAAATAGTAGAAAAAATAAAAATAATAAAGAGCTAAGAAAAAATAAAAATAGAGTACTAAAAAATAAAAATGATAAGGAAATGAATGATAATGAAAGAAATAAGAGAATTAAAGAATTAATTAAAGATGTGAATTATATTGATGTAATAAATGAAAAGAAAAAAGGATTAATAAATAAATTAATTGATGGTAATAAAATGATAAATAAAATAATTAATAATAAAATAAATGATAATGATGATTTAATGAATATTATAAATAATGTATTGTCTATAATAAAAAATAAAATAATTAAGAATAAAGTTAAAAAACAAATAAAAGAAAAAATTGTAAATAAGGATAAAAAAATTATTAACACGGAGGAAAGATATATTAGAAATAATAAGAAAAAGAAAAAATCAAGAAAACCCGAGAAAACAGAAAATAGCATGAATATGAGTATCGGAGATCATATTCATTACATAGATAATAAACATAGAATAAAAAATTTAATTAGACATGATCATATTAATGAAGAAATTAAAAATAAATTAATAAATCTTTTACAAAAATACCCCACGATGCTAAAAGAAGAAGACGAACCCTTAAAACCCACAAATTTACTAAAACATAAAATAATAACAAAAACAGACAGAACAATTTATACCAGAAATTATAGGTATCCTTCACACTTTAATGAAGACGTTCATAATGAAATTAATAAGCTCTTAAAAGCAAACATTATTAAAGAAAGTAATTCCCCATATAACTCTCCCATTTGGATTGTACCTAAGAAAATGGATGCAAGCGGAAAAAGGAAAGTACGCATGGTAATTGACTATAGGAAATTAAACCAAGAAACTATACCCGACAAATACCCCTTACCAAATATAGAAGACCTTTTAAACAAACTACAAGGATCAAAAATATTTTCATCCATAGACTTAGCTTCCGGATTCCATCAAATAGAAATGGATCCCGACTCTGTTGACAAAACAGCTTTTTCTACAGACACAGGTCATTATGTGTTCCTAAGACTCCCTTTTGGTTTATCAAATTCTCCCCCCACATTTCAAAGAGCTATGAATAGTATTATCAGTAATATTCCAAACGCCTTAGTTTATGTAGATGACATAATTGTGTATTCAAAAACTCCCGAAGAACACCTTCAGCATTTAGAAAATGTCTTTAGACAACTTTGCAAACATTCCCTTTCAATTCAATTAGATAAAACAGAATTTTTTAAAGAAGAATTACCATTTCTAGGACATATAGTTACAAAAAACGGACTTAAACCAAACCCAGACAAAGTCAAAGCTATCTTAGAATTTCCAACTCCAACCAATGAAAAAGAAACTAGACGATTTTTAGGTATGTCAAATTACTATAGGAAATTTATTCAAAATTATGCCAAAATTACCAAACCTTTAACTAATGCTTTAAAAACAAACGACTATACAATTAAAGAGATAAAAATAGCAACAGACGAACTTAAAACAATGATGACGAATGCACCAATATTACAATTTCCAGATTGGAAAAAGACATTTACTTTAACCACAGACGCTAGTGACAAAGCGTTAGGCTCTGTCTTATCACAGACTGACAACAAAGGACAAGAACACCCCATTGCATATGCATCTAGAGTTTTGAACAAAGCAGAACAAAATTATTCTACCATAGAAAAAGAATTACTATCGGTAGTATGGTCTTGTACTCATTTTAAACCTTACCTTTATGGAAAAAAATTTAATTTACAAACTGATCATAAACCTTTAATTTGGATTTTTAAAATGAAAAATGGTAATACTAGACTCATGAAATGGATATGGAAATTATCCGAATTTGATTTCGAAATTAAACATATTGTAGGAAAATTAAATGTTGTAGCTGATGCACTTTCTAGACCCCCTAATAATCATGAAATTAATGCAATTGAAGAAATAGATCCTTTAGAAGAATTAGACAGATTACTGGATAACCAAAACAATGTTACTGATACCCCTGATTATTCTGATTTTATAAACGACCTAGAAAATTTATTAAATACTGACGACACAGACAATATAGAAACTAGAGACAGCGATAGTATGATAACCGTACATTCTCAAAAATCATCAAATGAACAAATTTGGATAATGGATTCTGAAAAAGCAATAAATGTAGAAAAATATCAGATTTTTATTCAAAGAGGAAAACGTAATCTATATACAGAAAGACCCTTTAATAAATTTAGATACACAATTGATACAGCATGCCCATGGAAACAAGATTTAGAGGAAAGTTTTCGCGAAATTCTTAAACCCAACACTACCTATGGTATATATTGTGAACCCAAAACAGAAAATTTTAGACCAATATTTGAAGGTATATTTTCAACAATTTCAAAATTAATTCAAGAAAAATTCCCAACTATAAAACTAAAAAGATATAAAAGAAAAATAATAGATGTCACGGATGAAGAACAACAATTGGAACTTATAGACCAACATCATGTAGGAAAAACAATACACAGAGGAATCATAGAAACTTATGATAGGATAAGAAGAACACATTATTTCCCAAAAATGAGAGATATAATTACAGACTTCATAAATAAATGCGAAATTTGTAGAAAAACTAAATATGACAGACATCCTATTAAAACAAAATTTAGTCAAACACCAACTCCAGAAGCACCGTTTCAAGATTTAATGCTAGACACCTTACATTATGAAAGAAGATATATAGTTACCATAATAGATTCTTTTTCAAAAAAAATATTTGCTAGAATCATTGACACATTAAACGCGACAAATATATTAAAAATACTAATTGAATATTTAGACACATTTCCAGCGCCAATAAGAATAAAAATGGACAATGGAACAGAATATAAAAATCGGTTAATTGAAAATTTTCTTGAAACCAATAACATTGAAGCTTATTATACCACCCCAAATCATTCTAACTCCTTAGGACTCTTAAATAGACATCACTCGACACTCATAGAAATTCTTAGATGTACAAAGGAAAAATTTCCCAACGAAACACTCACGAACCAACTCAGATACGCTATGGTAGCACAGAATAACACGATTAATTCTCACTTAAAATTAACACCGAACGAAATTACTTTTGGTTGCACACAACGGACAGAAGTACAACAACAAACCATTCTAGAAAAATTAGTTGAACAATATCACGAACGAAACAAAATATTACACGAAATCATTGCAGACACAATAAACAAAGAAAAAGAAACCAGGACAGAAAAAGTAAATAAAACTAGGGAGGAACCAATATTTAATGATGAAACAGTCTATATAAAAACACATAAAACAGGAAAGAATAAAAATCCTTATAAACCAGTTAAAATAACAGTAAAAGATTCAAAAAATAAAATATCTGAAATACACTCTGATAATGTACAACGACCTCGAAAAATTCTTAACAAAAATCCTACAATTGTTGTAGATGATGCTGTACCAGGTCCTTCTCATCTTCCTGACATTACAAACAAAGACTAACACCTTGATGATAAAAGACTTAACTACTACCCCTGGAATCACACCAGTTCAACTTCCAGACGCTTACGAAATAAACAAATTCTACACTCTGTACCACTTTATGAATCTTTCTCTTTTACAAAGCGTACTTCAACACATCCAAGAGATCTTACCTTTATTTAACAAAAGTAAAATTTACCCTTTAATTACTAGCCAAACACAGATTATTGCCAACAAATTGTCACTCATTTCAAACAGAAGGACTAAACGCGGTTTAATAAACGGATTAGGCACAGCTATAGGATGGATTACAGGAAACATGGACGCAGACGACAAAGAACACTATGACAAAATTATAGAAGAACTAGAAAGGAATTCATATCACATACAACACAATGTACACTCAGAAATAGACGCTAATCGACAATTAATTGCATCGTACAAAAATGATATATTGATACTTAACGCGAATTTCGAAAGAATAAAATACTTTACAAAGAAAATGGACAAAGACGAAGTAGAAATACAATTAAACAACCTTTACCTACACTTAAACTACATTTCATCCCGGATTAATGACATTGAACTGACACTAGAATTTTGTAAACTTGGAATAATACATTCTTCACTTTTGGCTCAAATTTTAAATTATATAGACCCCTCTATCAGCTTTGTATCGAATGAAACTGAGGTATTATGGTTATTGGGAAAAATCCATTGCTCTATTTATAGAGATGTAATTCATTTTATTGTAAAATTACCGTTGTCATCCGAAACCTTTTCAACATACTATTTACTGTCCACTCCTGTGCGACATCAAAATTTGACGGTGACAACCTTTTCTGAAACAAATTTTGTTTATGTATTAAACGGCAACAAATATATTGCCAACTGTACTTACATTTTAAGTAATTTTTATTGTACTAATTTTAAGGTATATAATACTAACAAATGTGTAAATAATATTTTTAAAGGTAATATTAATAATTGTATAACTTCAACTATTACTAACAATTCATTTATTAAATATATTGAACCTTTAAATTCCTATGTTATATATAATAAAACTATCTTACATTCTTGTACTTCGACTAACCCTATATTTATACCATTTTCAACGTTAATTAAACTTAATTATACAGAATGCTATAAAGAAATTCCAAAAGTCAGTAAACAAACCATTGATAGTACTGTTTACCCCTTTCAGGCACCCATTCTTGAAATTTCAAAATTTAATATTAGTTTTGATAAATTAGAAATTCCAAACATACCCCCTGTGGTAATGGAATCTTTAGAATTATACTCACCTTCAGTGAAAGATTACATACTATACATATCAAGTATATGTACTTGTCTATTAATTCTAAGTTTTATATATATGTTTAAGAAATTATATTTTGTAAAAAACACAAGTGTCTGCACCACCTCATCACCATTAGTGACATCACCATCAGTGACATCACCACAGATCATCCCACTTCAGATCATCAGCCCTGCTGCTTATGACCCATGGGCTCACCCACTTCGAGCATCCCTGTCGCAGGAGCTCCAGACTTAAGGATGGGAGGAGATAAATCCCTAGCCCTTCCTAGAACCTCTTATCTATCCCTACTCCTATATAAGCAGGTGCTTATCTCCCATCACTACTACTGCTCCTTTGGCTTAGACAGTCAGTCCTCTTCCAACTATTGTGTACACACGTCAAAATTCGAAATTGTATAAGTTTATTTTGTGATCTTTAAATAAAGTTAGTTTTTAAAAAGTGACTACCGAAGATTGTGAACTTAACTCTGGTAGTAGCACCACCCGACAAGTGGAGAGCAGTCCGAATGAAGATGAAGATGCAGAAAGTATGGAAAGCTCTGGAAGTAAAGAAAATATGGTAAAAATTCAGTTTCACACCCTCCAAACCGATTTCTTTCAAATTTTGTACAATAACGTATTTTGATGCACTAAACACGGATAAAAAAAAACTTCGCATTTAACTAGGAAAGAAGTTATTAAGCACTTAAGTTCACTGTTATGCAGATTATAAGAGCTAATGTAAACAACTAAATTTGTGACGACTTTAAGGCATACATGCTATGCGTTTCCGCTCGCTAAGCTCGCTCAAGAATATAACAAAACCCCAGTCAATCCAACTCGCTAAAATTCTATTAACCTCTCATAACCTGCATAACAGTGAACTTAAGTGCTTAATAACTTCTTTCCTAGTTAAATGCGAAGGGGTTTTTTTTTTTTTTTTTTTTTTTATCGTATTCGTGTTTAGTGCATCAAAATACGTTATTGTACAAAATTTGAAAGAAATCGGTTTGGAGGGCGTGAAACTGCATTTTTACCGAAAATATTAAGTATCAGCGGCAGAGGCGACCTCGAAAAACAAAAAGAACAAAGAAGAATGTGGCCAGGAAAAAGTAAATAGACTATATGAATCTAATTTTTCGCATGAATTTTTCGTTATTGTAGGCATTAGTTTAATTAAAACAGCTGTTCTTTACAAAAATGTTCCTGATTATTTGTTTTCCCCCCTTATTTCCTTGGTTTCTGAGTTCTAAAATTAGTTTTATTGTATTAGTCATTTTCTTCTTTTGTTTTGTTTTTAATATCTATGTTTATTATTATGTCTTGAAGTAAAGTTTGTTTGTAAAACATTTCAAGGAGACAGTCGTCTGCGTTACGAAGCTCCTCAAATAAATAAATAAATACTCGGTCACTTAACCAAACAATTAAAATAGTGTTGCCCTAAAAAGCTTAAACTGGAAGTAACAGTAAATGATGCAACAACATTCACAACTTAGTTTGCTGCAAAAGGGATACAAGTGTCACTTGTATCCCTTGGCTTCCAAACAAATCTGCTCATTTTTGAAGAACTTGATTTTGTTTTCGCTATTTTTCACCAAATACCAGGCATTTACTTATATGCCTTTGCCACCAATAGTTCGTAAGTATTAACTATCCAGAATTGCACTTAACTCGATTTTTTTATTAATTTCACTTGTATCCCTTGGCTTCTCAACCCGTCATATGTTCTATGATAAATTATTAGATAATTAAAATCAATTCTGAATTATTTATCAATATACGTTATTAATAAGAGCATAGTTAGTAATATCAAATAGTTTTCAGACACAATCTTTATAATTTTGCTTCATTTCCAGATGGTAAGTGCCATGTACAAAATTTCGAACCTGTTACACCAAGCAGACACCTGATCTGAAGTGAAAAGAAAAAGCAAATAGTAATTCTGTAAGTAATTTGTAACTTAAAAAAAAAATAAATAACTAAGTAATTAGAGGTTATTTAATGTGTGCATTCTTTAATAAAGCACCTACATTTATTGATTCATAATTAGGATATAGAATTCTTTGATTTTCAATCCGAGCTGTGTTACCTCAATTAAGATTGCAATTCTACTAATTTATGAAATCATTGGCGCGGCACACAGCTCTGGTGTCGTTTTAGGACAATCATCAAACCATCATCAGCGCTACAAGACATTAGTGGGCCTTGGAAACATAAAATTGGTTCCCGGAGAATAAGACTGACCATACAGTACACTCAAGAATCAGTGCACTGTAGAGAGTCAGTCTCTGCTTTTCCGTGCTGTGTTTTTGTATTTTATATATATATATATATTTTTTTTCTACAGCGCATCGACATAAATCTTGACTATTAGCGCCGGTATTTTATAATTATTATTATTATTGATGTACAAACATTGAAAGCAGCATCTAATAATAAAATATATTTTCTATTAACATGAAATAACAAATTATCTTAATTTAGAATAAAGGATTTATATTTTTACACTAAGAAGAGAAAATTATACGATGAAATGAACATTACACATTTTTCTTTTACATTCCTTGTGCAAGAAAAATTCTCTCATGGGCTGTTTATTTTGTATACATGGTTCAAAATAATAATTGTAAAAGGGTGCATTCAAGAATTACTGCTAAATGTCCAAGTACATCTGATCCTGAAAAGGAATGTAAAAGAGGTAGTCATTATAACCTACATTAAATTTGCTAATTTTTTTTTCAGAATACGCAGACCAAAATACATCTAGCAGGCAAAGACCACAAATAAATTTCAAATTCAAATAATTATGCATTGAGATGGAATAGCCAGCAAATCTAATAAACCAAGAACAATTTTAGAATTTCAAATCACTCTCTTCATTGAAAACTACCTAAAACGAGATCTCATCAAATAGAAATATATTGTACATAGATAATTACAATGTTTAAACATAGATTTGTAATGTTTTAAATTTAACCAAATATTATAGTTTCACAACTACAGCACAGCAGCAATTATTAGCATTGCTTTAAAGACTGTAATAATAGACGAATAAGTTGGCTAAAACTAATATTCTTTTTTTTCTTCTTTTTTTTTCTTTTTTTTTTTTTTTTTTTTTTACAAAGCCAGCTTTGGGGATCAATAATCTTGAGTATACAATTTGTTTGATGTGTTTCCACAAAAGGTGTGTGAAGTTCATGCTAGTTATTCGTTAGGAATAAAATAAAACGGAATTTTGATATTTAATAAATGGGCAGCATCCAGTTACAAGGAGAGCATGCTTCTCGTTCATACGTAATGCAAAAGTATCATTAAGAGTAACTAAGTTGTTACTAAATAATTGGGTGTTAACGCGAGGTGATAAGGGACGCATATTGGAGGTTATGGAGCTTAAGGTGCGTTTACATCTGATAGTTATTGCAGGGCATTTATGTCAGACAGAACTTGTGACTAATGTAAACTCCGAACGATTTATGTCTGGGATATATACTTCTATCACAAGCTGTAAGTGTCGACACTTCTATACTATCAGGTGTAAACAATGTTTATAAAGAGAATTTAATGTCAGAGATAAATATCTTGGCGTCTAGTTGTACTGTCGACACTTCTATACCAACAAATGCAAACAATTAAAAAAATCAATTAAAATTAAAAGCTTGAGGTAAATAGAAAAAAAAACAAAAAAAAACGAGTTCTATAGAACGAAACCAACGGCAGTAGAGTAGTAGAAAATACTCACATGGCATCTTCGAATTCCGTTTGGAAAACTCCATTTCTAACAAGAACAAGAATGTGTTTCTCATTTTACATATCCTGTTTTATTTGGAAATACATGTTCCTACTATACAAAATTAGCAAGCGATAAAAATCTAAAGGAAAGAGACAAAAAGAACAGTTCTAATAGGTAAACGAATCCAACAACTTCAAAGTTTTATTTCTACCACTTTTTTTCCAAATATCGTTGACATAATTAAAGGGTGGCAACTTATAGATAGAGCGGCCCTAATAGCTGAAAAGATTATCACTTTTACCTATTATCAATGTACTCTAGGGAAAGGACATATAAGTTGGTCAATTTGGAAGCCATTTATTGAAAAAATATCGTTTATTTTAAATAAAATAAAGAACAACAAAATAACATATGTATTTGAAAAAGTGAAATCATTTTCTTAAAAAAGTTCACATAATAGGACCTTATTTAACGAAATGAGTACATCAAGTTTTGATTACACTCATGCCTTGCTTCACTGCAACGTCTGCATCTTGCTTCTTTTTCACAAGAGAACTTGGTGTGATGCATCCTCCAACAGTTGATGCAGCGTCTAGGGAGAGGGAAGTACATGCGTACAGGCACTGATATCTAGCCTAGCTTTATTTTCTCAGGACAGTTAGTTCTATTGAATGTGGCTACGTACATTCTCCTGCGAAGAACAGATCTAGTCAAAAATCATCGGATTTCTACTACGTTTTTAGCTTTCAGTTCAAGATATGACTTTATCATCGAATTCTTCGATTTCATAACAGGAAAAAATCCTTTAGAGAAATTCAATGTCTTGTGAGGAAACGCTATTATTTTAAGCTCATAGAAATCCTTCTACTTGATGAGAATCGATGAAATTTCCTCGGGAGGGCTCGTTGCTATTAGGGATCCGTCACTTTTCAATTTTCTTAAATCAATGTTCTTGCCAAATTCGCTATCCATTTCTGAATAAGAAATGGACTTATATTATTAAATGTAATTTTGTCACTACTAACCTTTATTACGAGATAATTCAGGTTAGGTATGTTACTCCAATCGATAGGAAATTTTGACCTATCTTCTTTGAATTTCTATGAATGTGGGTTGATTAGACTTTCAGTATGATTGATTTTATTTCTAAAATCAAACTCGTACTTCAGTGAGCTCTATGGATTTTTCCAAGAGAAAGGTTTTTTAGAAGTTTTCTTCTCTAGATCAACATAACCGATACCTTGTAGTTAAAGTAGATGAAGAAGACAAGAATTTTAATTCTATAAGTCCCTTTCTGATTAATAAATGGATACTTTCTTATTCAAAAGAAATAAAAGCCAAGAAGTCACAAAAAAAAAAAGTTTCCTTTTCCTTGAATGTCCGAATAATAAATTAGTTTTAGAACTCTTGAAGGCAAACGGTTGCCGTCGATTTCCGGGGCAAGAAGCCATGCTGATTTTCAGAGAACTGCAGGTTAAGAACAGCACCCCTCATAGACACACACCCCCCGCATAGTACTGGTTGAGTAATATGGATTCTAATATTTTACTGAAAGCTGAGAGACCAGAGATGGGGCGATAGTTCTCGATATTCTTGTTATTTGTGCTTTTCGGTATAGCCCACTTTCAGTGACGTATTAAACAATATTTCTAGAGGTTCCGAAAGTGCCCTTTTGCATATTTAAACAAAAATATTGGAGGAATGCCATCTGGACCAAGACCTGCCTTTTTATTACATTTACCTATTTCCTCAAGGATATGATCTATAGTTATGACCACTTGGGAGCATACAAATGTCGCTAGAATTTAGGAAGATGCATCCTCATGAAATATCTCTCTAGGCTTTAGATAAACAGAGGTGAAAACATCAGCAAAGCTATCAGCGATTAGCTGTGGATCTGAAATAGTTCTGTCATTGTACTCTACTGTACAAGTTGCATCTGTTCATCTTTTCTTCCTCACAAACGCCAAAAAAAAATTGCATTTTGTGGAAGTAGATGCCCAATCTTCGTGCAGAATTAGGAGTAATCTTCATCAATCATAGTTTTTAATCGACTCCTTAAGGCTGGCTTAGTACTTTCTATGAAGGCGTAGCTTACTTTTCTTGTCATCTTGACAGTAGCAGTGGAAAACGAAATAGGATATCTAGAACCTCAGGTTTTGTAACCTGGCACAGATTTACTAATACCAAATTCCAGAATCCTATAAAAGATGCTGATGTCTTCGTTAGGATCATCACTACTGAGGACCTCACACCAGTTTATTCCAGAGAAATACTCATTCAATGCAGAATAATCTGCTTTATGGACGTTTTGGGAATCTGTTGTCTCTTGGAAACGTCTATTTCTCATGTTTACTGATACTATTAATTGAATTGGAGGATGGAATCGGCCAACGGACAGTAGTGGGTCTACAGCAGAGGACACTTTAACATTATCATTGGAGGAGAAAACTAGATCCAATAATCACAATTTCCAATTGTATTAAATTGTTGAAGCACTTGCATCTTATCGTATAAGGCCTTCACAATATTTATATTGGGGCATTCCTTGCAATATTCACCCAGAATATAATTTGAGAAGCTTCTTAAATTAAAATCGCTACAAATAATAATTTCAGCATTATTATATTAAGTCTGCACCCAAGTTAAATTATTAACTCTGCATGAGAAGTCAACATAGTGCTCGATTGGCGAATTCGGCGGAAAATATACATTGCAGAAAATTAATTTTACCCAGGAAATTTCAAGGGAAATCCCGAACTCTTCAATACGCTTTTCTTGTCATAGAGGCATTTAGAATTAATATCCTTATCAACGGCGATAAGAACTCCTCCTCTTCGTTTCTCAGTCAATTCCTTTTGTATATCATTCCGATAAAGATGAAATTATGAGAGAATTTCGAAATCATCTACAGCTTTGGTAAGCCAAGTCTCTGTAAACAGTAAAATAACAACATCAGATGAGAGCATTTTATTCTGTAATCTTGCAAGTTTGAAATTAATGTCTCTTACGTTTTGGCAATATGCTGACATGAATTTTGATTTACCTGGACATTTAAATTTTGTATCAATGTTTACATAAGTAAGGACTTGCTTCATTGATGTCCGGCGATTAGGCTTGTAAACGTCATTTATGTCCCTAAATGTTGTAGAAGAATCTAATAGGCTACAAGGAAATAAAGATGGTTTATTTTCTAAGATGTCATTAAGCGGATGGCCAAAACCATCCTTGTCATATAAATTAATATAATTCAACCCTGTCTCACTGGGCTTGTCAACTTCGAGGCTTGATGCCATAAAAAGATTGAGCAGTTTTTTCTTAGGTTCCATGCCACGAAAATAGTCACAAACTATTGAGATAGGTCGTCCCTGAGTATATGCAGTAGAACTGTTCAATTTTTTCTTCACAATTAAATCTTTAATATTCATTCCCATGTTTCCAGATGTGTTATCGTTGGTATCTTTAATATTTACAATGATATGACGAGTAGATAACCAAATTAGCATCGTATTTATTTAGTATAGAAATGAATTCATGAATTGTTTTTCGTTTCTCTTATAACATGGAAACGATAATAAAGTCACTTTAGTGTTGCATGCAACAGTAGTCAGATAAAAATACAGTTCTTCAATATCGAATCTCATTGTTCCCCTTAAACAATCAGAGCCTAAGCCAAGAATGAGAAAATATTTTTCATTTAGCCGAGTTGCAGAGGCAATGGCATCTTGAGCCAAAGCTCTAAACCTTGAAAATGGGATCCTGGCATTACGAGGAGGTCTCCTTTCAAGAGATCCCTTAATAATCTTGAAATATTCGTCCCTGTGACTTATTACAACGGTTAGATACTATGAGCGAATAGAGAGTCGGTGCCCGTACAAACAGAAGGTCCGCAGGAAATTTACCTGTTAAGAGTTAATCCTCAAGAGCTGTAAATATACCTCAGGTATCTGCCGACACAAATACAAAGCCTAGGCGGAGAGCACCCCAAAAACACAGATCCAAACGTAGGTTATATACTAAATATTCATAAAGACTACTTAGTTGTAACCCGATTCATTAATTAGCAATCAATAGTTTTCAACACAGGTTATATACTAAATATTGATAAAAAGTATTTAAGTAGAAAAAAAACAAGATTCATCAAGACTTGTTTTTGGTCCATTTGTATCTACTCCATAGACTTAATTAGGTATATTATTCTATATATTGACTCGTTATTCGTCAAGACTTGTTATTTGTCCTTCTGTATCTACTAGATAGGCTTTATTCGGCATATTATTCTATATAGGCTTTATTAGGCAGGGTATTCTACTCAATCTTTCTTGTACTTGTTATTGATCCTTCTGCACATGGGCGTATATAGAAAACAAATTCGGGTGGGGCTGGGAAAATTTCGGGGGGGGGCTGAGACCATTTCCGGGGTATGGAATACTAAATATTTAGAACTTGGAATATTTTTAGGCAACTAAAACGCTATTAAGCGTAAAATAAAATATGTTTTATGAACTAAGTGATCTTATTTAATTTATTTTTAAGGGTTTTACGACAAGTTTTTATCATCAATTCAAAATTTCGGGAGCCCCCTCAGCCCCTCAGCCCCCCCCCCCCCACTCATATACGCCCATACTTCTGTATCCACTAGAAAAGGCTTTAATAGGCATATTTTGTATTGATTTATAGAGCTTTGCTTTAGAAAAAGAGCCCGATTGTGTAATTTCCGCTTCTGTGTATAAGTTAGCTACTGTCGGTCTCCCTGACGCCTAAATATCACTTTTATTCGAGATGTTCGAGAGGATTTTGATGATAATTTTCACGAGATATATAAAAAAAAACAAAAAAAAAAACTTTATTTCTTTTCTAAGCTTATCAAATGACACTAGGGACATGAACGGAACCGCGCTAAGATGATGCAGCTCCTGCGAGTCGGACTTTTTTTTACTATCGGTCTTTCATGACATGTATTCAAGAACAAATGAATTATAAAAAAAAAACTTGATGTTTTGTATAATTGTAAATAAAGATATATAAAAATGAGTGTTTCATAGTCAAAGTCATTCCATGGCTGTGTATATCGCTATCAGAATCAGAATGCTTCTCCAAGGCACTAATTTCCTTGCTGTTTAACTCCTCTAAAAATAAATGAGCTATCTATAAGACTGTTTTGACCGCCAGACACGCTGGCTTCCTAGTAAACGGTATCATACATCCGACAGTACAGTGCTTCAAAAACTAAAAAAGACCGAAAAGTCTAAAAATTATAATTACCGTTGAACGGTTTCTTATTTTTCATTGCAGAAGCGATCACATCAGTTTCCTCTGGAAACCGAGGCAGAATTTTGATGATCTCAAGAACATCAGTTGGGAACTTTTCTTCATGAACTGACATAGAAAACTGTTGCTTATCAACAATAGAGTGTATCTAAATAAATGATAAGTTAGTGGCTAAAATCGTTCTTCGGACAAACCTAAGTTTGGAAGGAATTACAAGAAAACAAGTTCCTTTTAGTAAAGATAAAGCTTAGATTTTTTTCAGCAAATATTCACAAGTCATTCAGAGATATTCAAATTGACTTCTATTCAATCTGTCGGCATAACAGTAAGTGGGATAGTCACATGATAATTTTACCATGGACAAACATTCATCATTTGTACGTGCTCAATTGAATAAGTTTCCCCAATACCCACATCACCTACACGGAGGTGGTTTCATGTATATAATTCATTTAAAGTGTCCATCATTGATAAATTGGCACATTATTAAAAGAAAAATCATTTCATCCCCAACTGATACATTTTTTACTGCATTAGGCCATTAAATTATATACATAAATCACATAACAACACAAAATTCCCCAATACCCACATCACCTACGCGGAGGTGGTTTCATGTATATAATTCATTTAAAGTTTCCATCATTGATAAATTGGCACATTATTATAATAAAAAACAATTCATCCCCAAATGATAATTTTTTTACTGCATTAGGCCATTAAATTATATGCACTAATCACATAACAACATTCCCCAATACACACATCACCTACGCGGAAGTGGCTTCATGTATATAATGCATTTAAAGTTTCCAACATTGATAATTTGGCATTTCATTAAAAGAAAAATAAATTCATCCCCAACTGATACATTTTTTACTGCATTAGGCCAATAAATTATATACATAAATCACATAACAACACAACATTCCCCAATACCCACATCACCTACACGGAGGTGGTTTCATGTATATAATTCATTTAAAGTTTCCATCATTGATAAATTGGCACATTATTAAAAGAAAAATCATTTCATCCCCAACTGATACATTTTTTACTGCATTAGGCCATTAAATTATATACATAAATCACATAACAACACAACATTCCCCAATACCCACATCACCTACACGGAGGTGGTTTCATGTATATAATTCATTTAAAGTTTCCATCATTGATAAATTGGCACATTATTAAAAGAAAAATCATTTCATCCCCAACTGATACATTTTTTACTGCATTAGGCCATTAAATTATATACATAAATCACATAACAACACAACATTCCCCAATACCCACATCACCTACGCGGAGGTAGTTTCATGTATATAATTCATTTAAAGTTTCCATCATTGATAAATTGGCACATTATTAAAAGAAAAATCATTTCATCCCCAACTGATACTTTTTTTTACTGTATTAGGTCATTAAATAATATGCATAAATCACATAACAACATTCCCCAATACCCACATCACCTACGCGGAGGTGGTTTCATGTATATAATTCATTTAAAGATTCCATCATTGATAAATTGGCACATTATTATAATAAAAAACAATTCATCCCCAACTGATACTTTTTTTACTGCATTATGCCGTTAAATTATATGCATAAATCACATAACAACACAACATTCCCCAATACCCACATCACCTACACGGAGGTGGTTTCATGTATATAATTCATTTAAAGTTTCCAACATTGATAATTTCGCACATTATTATAATAAAAATCATTTCATCCCCGCCTGAGACTTTTTTTTACTGCATTAGGCCATTAAATTATATGCATAAATCACGTAACAACATTCCCCATTTCCCACATCACCTAGGCGGAGGTGGTTTCAAGTATATAATTCATTTAAAGTTTCCATCATTGATAAATTGGTATTTTATTAAAAAAAAATCATTTCATCCACAACTGATACTTGTTTTACTGCATTAGGCCATTAAATTATATGCATAAATCACATAACAACATTCCCCAATACCCACATCACCTACGCTGAGGTGGTTTAATGTATATAATTCATTTAAAGTTTCCATCATTGATAAATTGATATTTTATTAAAAGAAAAATCATTTCATCCCCAACTGATACTTTTTTTACTGCATTAGGCCATTAAATTATATGCATTAATCACATAACAACATTCCCCAATACCCAAATCACCTACGCTGAGGTGGTTTAATGTATATAATTCATTTAAAGTTTCCATCATTGATAAATTGGCACATTATTATAATAAAAATCACTTCATCCCCAACTGATACTTTTTTTACTGCATTATGCCGTTAAATTATATGCATAAATCACATAACAACACAACATTCCCCAATACCCACATCACCTTCACGGAGGTGGTTTCATGTATATAATTCATTTAAAGTGTCCAACATTGATAATTTCGCACATTATTATAATAAAAATCATTTCATCCCCGCCTGAGACTTTTTTTTACTGCATTAGGCCATTAAATTATATGCACTAATCACATAACAACATTACCCAATTCCCACATCACCTAAGCACAGGTGGTTTCATGTATACAATTCATTTAAAGTTTCAAACATTGTTAATTTGGCACATTATTAAAAGAAAAATCATTTCATCCCCAACTGATACTTTCTTTAATGCATTAGGCCATTAAATTATATGCATAAATCACATAACAACATTCCCCAATACCCACATCACGTACGCTGAGGTGGTTTAAAGTATATAATTCATTTAAAGTTTCCATCATTGATAAATTGGTATTTTATTAAAAGAAAAATCATTTCATCCCCAACTGATACTTTTTTTACTGCATTAGGCCATTAAATTATATGCATTAATCACATAACAACATTCCCCAATACCCACATCACCTACGCTGAGGTGGTTTAATGTATATAATTCATTTAAAGTTTTCATCATTGATGAATTGGCACATTATTATAATAAAAAACAATTCATCCCCAACTGATAATTTTTTTACTGCATTAGGCCATTAAATTATATGCACTAATCACATAACAACATTACCCAATACCCACATCACCTACGCGGAGGTGGTTTCATATATATAATTCATTTAAAGTTTCCATCATTGATAAATTGGCACATTATTAAAAGAAAAATCATTTCATCCCCAACTGATACTTTTTTTTACTGCATTAGGTCAATAAAGTATATGCATAAATCACATAACAACATTCCCCAATGCCCACATCACCTACGCGGAGGTGGTTTCATGTATATAATTCATTTAAAGTTTCCATCATTGATAAATTGGCAAATTATTATAATAAAAAACAATTCATCCCCAACTGATAATTTTTTTACTGCATTAGGCCATTAAATTATATGCACTAATCACATAACAACATTACCCAATTCCCACATCACCTAAGCACAGGTGGTTACATGTATATAATTCATTTAAAGTTTCCATCATTGATTAATTGGTATTTTATAAAAAAAAAATCATTTCATCCCCAACTGATACTTTCTTTACATCATTAGGCCGTTAAATTATATACATAAATCACATAACAACACAACCTTCCCCAATACCCACATCACCTACGCGGAGGTGGTTTCATGTATATAATTCATTTAAAGTTTCCATCATTGATAAATTGGTATTTTATTAAAAGAAAAATCATTTCATCCCCAACTGATACTTTTTTTACTGCATTAGGCCATTAAATTATATGCATTAATCACATAACAACATTCCCCAATACCCACATCACCTACGCTGAGGTGGTTTAATGTATATAATTCATTTAAAGTTTCCATCATTGATAAATTAGCACATTATAAAAATAAAAATCTTTTCATCCCCAACTGATACTTTTTTTTACTGCATAAGGCCATTAAATTATATGCACAAATCACATAACAACATTACCCAATTCCCACATCACCTAAGCACAGGTGGTTACATGTATAAAATTCATTTAAAGTTTCCATCATTGATAAATTGGCATATTATAAAAATAAAAATCTTTTCATCCCCAACTGATACTTTTTTTACTGCATTATGCCATTAAATTATATGCATAAATCACATAACAACATTCCCCAATACCCGCATCACCTACGCGGAGGTGGTTTCATGTATATAATTCATTTAAAGTTTCCATCATTGATAAATTGGCACATTATTATAATAAAAAACAATTCATCCCCAACTGCTACTTTTTTTACTGCATTATGCCGTTAAATTATATGCATAAATCACATAACAACAAAACATTCCCCAATACCCACATCACCTACACGGAGGTGGTTTCATGTATATAATTCATTTAAAGTTTCCAACATTGATAATTTCGCACATTATTTATTTAAATTTTAACGTCCATTTATTATTAACTACGAATTTTAGGACGGGTTATCTATAGGTTACCACCCTTTTCTAGCCAGGATAGGGGTGATGCCTTTTCTTTTTTCGAAAGAAAAGCCACCGCCCCTAGTGGGAATCGAACCCACGACCTTTGGCACGGAGTGTTAAGAGCTCACGCCTTAATCCTCACGGCTACCGGGTCTCCTTCGCACATTATTATAATAAAAATCATTTCATCCCCGCCTGAGACTTTTTTTGCTGCATTAGGCCATTAAATTATATGCACTAATCACATAACAACATTACCCAATTCCCACATCACCTACGCGGAGGTGGCTTCATGCATATAATTCATTTAAAGTCTCCATCATTGATAAATTGGCATTTTATTAAAAGAAAAATCATTTCATCGCCAACTGATACATTTTTTACTGCATTAGGCCATTAAATTATATACATAAATCACATAACAACAATACATTCCCCAATACCCACATCACCTACGCGGAGGTGGTTTCATGTATATAATTCATTTAAAGTTTCCATCATTGATAAATTGGCACATTATTAAAATAAAAAACAATTCATCCCCAAATGATAATTTTTTTACTGCATTAGGCCATTAAATTATATGCACTAATCACATAACAACATTACCCAATTCCCACATCACCTAAACACAGGTGGTTACATGTATATAATTCATTTAAAGTTTCCATCATTGATAAATTAGCACATTATAAAAATAAAAATCTTTTCATCCCCAACTGATACTTTTTTTACTGCATTATGCTATTAAATTATATGCATAAATCACATAACAACATTCCCCAATACACACACCACCTACGCGGAAGTGGTTTCATGTATATAATGCATTTAAAGTTTCCAACATTGATAATTTGGCATTTTATTAAAAGAAAAATCATTTCATCCCCAACTGATACATTTTTTACTGCATTAGGCCATTAAATTATATACATAAATCACATAACAACACAACATTCCCCCATACCCACATCACCTACGCTGAGGTGGTTTAATGTATATAATTCATTTAAAGTTTACATCATTGATAAATTGGAACATTATTATAATAAAAATCATTTCATCCCCGCCTGAGACTTTTTTTACTGCATTAGGCCATTAAATTATATGCACTAATCACATAACAACATTACCCAATTCCCACATCACCTAAGCACAGGTGGTTTCATGTATACAATTCATTTAATGTTTCAAACATTGTTAATTTGGCACATTATTAAAAGAAAAATAATTTCATCCCCAACTGATACTTTCTTTACTGCATTAGGCCATTAAATTATATGCATAAATCACATAACAACATTCCCCAATACCCACATCACCTACGCTGAGGTGGTTTAATGTATATAATTCATTTAAAGTTTCCATCATTGATAAATTGGTATTTTATTAAAAGAAAAATCATTTCATCCCCAACTGATACTTTTTTTACTGCATTAGGCCATTAAATTATATGCATTAATCACATAACAACATTCCCCAATACCCACATCACCTACGCTGAGGTGGTTTAATGTATATAATTCATTAAAAGTTTTCATCATTGATGAATTGGCACATTATTATAATAAAAAACAATTCATCCCCAACTGATAATTTTTTTACTGCATTAGGCCATTAAATTATATGCACTAATCACATAACAACATTACCCAATACCCACATCACCTACGCGGAGGTGGTTTCATATATATAATTCATTTAAAGTTTCCATCATTGATAAATTGGCACATTATTAAAAGAAAAATCATTTCATCCCGAACTGATACTTTTTTTTACTGCATTAGGTCATTAAAGTATATGCATAAATCACATAACAACATTCCCCAATACCCACATCACCTACGCGGAGGTGGTTTCATGTATATAATTCATTTAAAGTTTCCATCATTAATAAATTGGCAAATTATTATAATAAAAAACAATTCATCCCCAACTGATAATTTTTTTACTGCATTAGGCCATTAAATTATATGCACTAATCACATAACAACATTACCCAATTCCCACATCACCTAAGCACAGGTGGTTACATGTATATAATTCATTTAAAGTTTTCATCATTGATAAATTGGCACATTAATATAATAAAAAACAATTCATCCCCAACTGATAATTTTTTTACTGCATTAGGCCATTAAATTATATGCACTAATCACATAACAACATTACCCAATTCCCACATCACCTAAGCACAGGTGGTTACATGTATAAAATTCATTTAAAGTTTCCATCATTGATAAATTGGCATATTATAAAAATAAAAATCTTTTCATCCCCAACTGATACTTTTTTTACTGCATTATGCCATTAAATTATATGCATAAATCACATAACAACATTCCCCAATACCCGCATCACCTACGCGGAGGTGGTTTCATGTATATAATTCATTTAAAGTTTCCATCATTGATAAATTGGCACATTATTATAATAAAAAACAATTCATCCCCAACTGCTACTTTTTTTACTGCATTATGCCGTTAAATTATATGCATAAATCACATAACAACAAAACATTCCCCAATACCCACATCACCTACGCGGAGGTGGTTTCATGTATATAATTCATTTAAAGTTTCCAACATTGATAATTTCGCACATTATTATAATAAAAATCATTTCATCCCCGCCTGAGACTTTTTTTACTGCATTAGGCCATTAAATTATATGCACTAATCACATAACAACATTACCCAATTCCCACATCACCTACGCGGAGGTGGCTTCATGCTTATAATTCATTTAAAGTCTCCATCATTGATAAATTGGCATTTTATTAAAAGAAAAATCATTTCATCCCCAACTGATAATTTTTTTACTGCATTAGGCCATTAAATTATATGCACTAATCACATAACAACATTACCCAATTCCCACATCACCTAAACACAGGTGGTTACATGTATATAATTCATTTAAAGTTTCCATCATTGATTAATTGGTATTTTATAAAAAAAAAATCATTTCATCCCCAACTGATACTTTCTTTACATCATTAGGCCGTTAAATTATATACATAAATCACATAACAACACAACCTTCCCCAATACCCACATCACCTACGCGGAGGTGGTTTCATGTATATAATTCATTTAAAGTTTCCATCATTGATAAATTGGTATTTTATTAAAAGAAAAATCATTTCATCCCCAACTGATACTTTTCTTACTGCATTAGGCCATGAAATTATATGCATTAATCACATAACAACATTCCCCAATACCCACATCACCTACGCTGAGGTGGTTTAATGTATATAATTCATTTAAAGTTTTCATCATTGATGAATTGGCACATTATTATAATAAAAAACAATTCATCCCCAACTGATAATTTTTTTACTGCATTATGCCGTTAAATTATATGCATAAATCACATAACAACAAAACATTCCCCAATACCGACATCACCTACACGGAGGTGGTTTCATGTATATAATTCATTTAAAGTTTCCAACATTGATAATTTCGCACATTATTATAATAAAAATCATTTCATCCCCGCCTGATACTTTTTTTACTGCATTAGGCCATTTAATTATATGCACTAATCACATAACAACATTCCCCAATACCCACATCACCTACGCTGAGGTGGTTTAATGTATATAATTCATTTAAAGTTTTCATCATTGATGAATTGGCACATTATTATAATAAAAAACAATTCATCCCCAACTGATAATTTTTTTACTGCATTAGGCCATTAAATTATATGCACTAATCACGTAACAACATTACCAAATACCCACATCACCTACGCGGAGGTGGTTTCATATATATAATTCATTTAAAGTTTCCATCATTGATAAATTGGCACATTATTAAAAGAAAAATCTTTTCATCCCCAACTGATACTTTTTTTTACTGCATTAGGTCATTAAAGTATATGCATAAATCACATAACAACATTCCCCAATACCCACATCACCTACGCGGAGGTGGTTTCATGTATATAATTCATTTAAAGTTTCCATCATTAATAAATTGGCAAATTATTATAATAAAAAACAATTCATCCCCAACTGATAATTTTTTTACTGCATAAGGCCATTAAATTATATGCACTAATCACATAACAACATTACCCAATTCCCACATCACCTAAGCACAGGTGGTTACATGTATATAATTCATTTAAAGTTTTCATCATTGATAAATTGGCACATTATTATAATAAAAAACAATTCATCCCCAACTGATAATTTTTTTACTGCATTAGGCCATTAAATTATATGCACTAATCACATAACAACATTACCCAATTCCCACATCACCTAAGCACAGGTGGTTACATGTATAAAATTCATTTAAAGTTTCCATCATTGATAAATTAGCACATTATAAAAATAAAAATCTTTTCATCCCCAACTGATACTTTTTTTACTGCATTATGCCATTAAATTATATGCATAAATCACATAACTACATTCCCCAATACCCGCATCACCTACGCGGAGGTGGTTTCATGTATATAATTCATTTAAAGTTTCCATCATTAATAAATTGGCACATTATTATAATAAAAAACAATTCATCCCCAACTGCTACTTTTTTTACTGCATTATGCCGTTAAATTATATGCATAAATCACATAACAACAAAACATTCCCCAATACCCACATCACCTACACGGAGGTGGTTTCATGTATATAATTCATTTAAAGTTTCCAACATTGATAATTTCGCACATTATTATAATAAAAATCATTTCATCCCCGCCTGAGACTTTTTTTACTGCATTAGGCCATTAAATTATATGCACTAATCACATAACAACATTACCCAATTCCCACATCACCTACGCGGAGGTGGCCTCATGCATATAATTCATTTAAAGTCTCCATCATTGATAAATTGGCATTTTATTAAAAGAAAAATCATTTCATCCCCAACTGATACATTTTTTACTGCATTAGGCCATTAAATTATATACATAAATCACATAACAACACAACATTACCCAATTCCCACATCACCTAAGCACAGGTGGTTTCATGTATATAATTCATTTAAAGTTTCAAACATTGTTAATTAGGCACATTATTATATTAAAAAACAATTCATCCCCAACTGATAATTTTTTTACTGCATTAGGCCATTAAATTATATGCACTAATCACGTAACAACATTACCAAATACCCACATCACCTACGCTGAGGTGGTTTAATGTATATAATTCATTTAAAGTTTCCATCATTGATAAATTAGCACATTATAAAAATAAAAATCTTTTCATCCCCAACTGATACTTTTTTTTACTGCATAAGGCCATTAAATTATATGCACAAATCACATAACAACATTACCTAATTCCCACATCACCTAAGCACAGGTGGTTACATGTATAAAATTCATTTAAAGTTTCCATCATTGATAAATTGGCATATTATAAAAATAAAAATCTTTTCATCCCCAACTGATACTTTTTTTACTGCATTATGCCATTAAATTATATGCATAAATCACATAACAACATTCCCCAATACCCGCATCACCTACGCGGAGGTGGTTTCATGTATATAATTCATTTAAAGTTTCCATCATTGATAAATTGGCACATTATAATAATAAAAAACAATTCATCCCCAACTGATACTTTTTTTACTGCATTATGCCGTTAACTTATATGCATAAATCACATAACAACACAACATTCCCCAATACCCACATCACCTTCACGGAGGTGGTTTCATGTATATAATTCATTTAAAGTTTACATCATTGATAAATTGGAACATTATTATAATAAAAATCATTTCATCCCCGCCTGAGACTTTTTTTACTGCATTAGGCCATTAAATTATATGCACTAATCACATAACAACATTACCCAATTCCCACATCACCTAAGCACAGGTGGTTTCATGTATACAATTCATTTAATGTTTCAAACATTGTTAATTTGGCACATTATTAAAAGAAAAATAATTTCATCCCCAACTGATACTTTCTTTACTGCATTAGGCCATTAAATTATATGCATAAATCACATAACAACATTCCCCAATACCCACATCACCTACGCTGAGGTGGTTTAATGTATATAATTCATTTAAAGTTTCCATCATTGATAAATTGGTATTTTATTAAAAGAAAAATCATTTCATCCCCAACTGATACTTTTTTTACTGCATTAGGCCATTAAATTATATGCATTAATCACATAACAACATTCCCCAATACCCACATCACCTACGCTGAGGTGGTTTAATGTATATAATTCATTTAAAGTTTTCATCATTGATGAATTGGCACATTATTATAATAAAAAACAATTCATCCCCAACTGATAATTTTTTTACTGCATTAGGCCATTAAATTATATGCACTAATCACATAACAACATTACCCAATACCCACATCACCTACGCGGAGGTGGTTTCATATAAATAATTCATTTAAAGTTTCCATCATTGATAAATTGGCACATTATTAAAAGAAAAATCATTTCATCCCCAACTGATACTTTTTTATACTGCATTAGGTCATTAAAGTATATGCATAAATCACATAACAACATTCCCCAATACCCACATCACCTACGCGGAGGTGGTTTCATGTATATAATTCATTTAAAGTTTCCATCATTAATAAATTGGCAAATTATTATAATAAAAAACAATTCATCCCCAACTGATAATTTTTTTACTGCATTAGGCCATTAAATTATATGCACTAATCACATAACAACATTACCCAATTCCCACATCACCTAAGCACAGGTGGTTACATGTATATAATTCATTTAAAGTTTTCATCATTGATAAATTGGCACATTAATATAATAAAAAACAATTCATCCCCAACTGATAATTTTTTTACTGCATTAGGCCATTAAATTATATGCACTAATCACATAACAACATTACCCAATTCCCACATCACCTAAGCACAGGTGGTTACATGTATAAAATTCATTTAAAGTTTCCATCATTGATAAATTGGCATATTATAAAAATAAAAATCTTTTCATCCCCAACTGATACTTTTTTTACTGCATTATGCCATTAAATTATAAGCATAAATCACATAACAACATTCCCCAATACCCGCATCACCTACGCGGAGGTGGTTTCATGTATATAATTCATTTAAAGTTTCCATCATTGATAAATTGGCACATTATTATAATAAAAAACAATTCATCCCCAACTACTACTTTTTTTACTGCATTATGCCGTTAAATTATATGCATAGATCACATAACAACAAAACATTCCCCAATACCCACATCACCTACGCGGAGGTGGTTTCATGTATATAATTCATTTAAAGTTTCCAACATTGATAATTTCGCACATTATTATAATAAAAATCATTTCATCCCCGCCTGAGACTTTTTTTACTGCATTAGGCCATTAAATTATATGCACTAATCACATAAAAACATTACCGAATTCCCACATCACCTACGCGGAGGTGGCTTCATGCATATAATTCATTTAAAGTCTCCATCATTGATAAATTGGCATTTTATTAAAAGAAAAATCATTTCATCCCCAACTGATACATTTTTTACTGCATTAGGCCATTAAATTATATACATAAATCACATAACAACACAACCTTCCCCAATACCCACATCACCTACGCGGAGGTGGTTTCATGTATATAATTCATTTAAAGTTTCCATCATTGATAAATTGGCACATTATTATAATAAAAAACAATTCATCCCCAACTGATAATTTTTTTACTGCATTAGGCCATTAAATGATATGCAGTAATCACATAACAACATTACCCAATTCCCACATCACCTAAGCACAGGTGGTTACATGTATAAAATTCATTTAAAGTTTCCATCATTGATAAATTGGCATATTATAAAAATAAAAATCTTTTCATCCCCAACTGATACTTTTTTTACTGCATTATGCCATTAAATTATATGCATAAATCACATAACAACATTCCCCAATACCCGCATCACCTACGCGGAGGTGGTTTCATGCATATAATTCATTTAAAGTTTCCATCATTGATAAATTGGCACATTATTATAATAAAAAACAATTCATCCCCAACTGCTACTTTTTTTACTGCATTATGCCGTTAAATTATATGCATAAATCACATAACAACAAAACATTCCCCAATACCCACATCACCTACACGGAGGTGGTTTAATGTATATAATTCATTTAAAGTTTCCAACATTGATAATTTCGCACATTATTATAATAAAAATCATTTCATCCCCGCCTGAGACTTTTTTTTACTGCATTAGGCCATTAAATTATATGCATAAATCACGTAACAACATTCCCCATTTCCCACATCACCTAGGCGGAGGTGGTTTCAAGTATATAATTCATTTAAAGTTTCCATCATTGATAAATTGGTATTTTATTAAAAAAAAATCATTTCATCCCCAACTGATACTTTCTTTACATCATTAGGCCGTTAAATTATATGCATAAATCACATAACAACATTCCCCAATACCCACATCACCTACGCTGAGGTGGTTTAATGTATATAATTCATTTAAAGTTTCCATCATTGATAAATTGGCATTTTATTAAAAGAAAAATCATTTCATCCCCAACTGATACTTTTTTTACTGCATTAGGCCATTAAATTATATGCATTAATCACATAACAACATTCCCCAATACCCACATCACCTACGCGGAGGTGGCTTCATGTATATAATTCATTTAATGTTTCCATCATTGATAAATTGGCATTTTATTAAAAGAAAAATCATTTCATCCCCAACTGATACAGTTTTTACTGCATTAGGCCATTAAAGTATATACATAAATCACATAACAACACAACATTCCCCAATACCCACATCACCTACGCGGAGGTGGTTTCATGTACATAATTCATTTAAAGTTTCCATCATTGATAAATTGGCACATTATTAAAATAAAAAACAATTCATCCCCAAATGATAATTTTTTTACTGCATTAGGCCATTAAATTATATGCATTAATCACATAACAACATTCCCCAATACCCACATCACCTACGCGGAGGTGGTTTCATGTATATAATTCATTTAAAGATTCCATCATTGATAAATTGGCACATTATTAAAATAAAAAACAATTCATCCCCAAATGATAATTTTTTTACTGCATTAGGCCATTAAATTATATGCATTAATCACATAACAACATTCCCCAATACCCACATCACCTACGCGGAGGTGGTTTCATGTATATAATTCATTTAAAGTTTCCATCATTGATAAATTGGCACATTATTAAAATAAAAAACAATTCATCCCCAAATGATAATTTTTTTACTGCATTAGGCCATTAAATTATATACACTAATCACATAACAACATTACCCAATTCCCACATCACCTAAGCACAGGTGGTTACATGTATATAATTCATTTAAAGTTTCCATCATTGATAAATTAGCACATTATAAAAATAAAAATCTTTTCATCCGCAACTGATACTTTTTTTACTGCATTATGCTATTAAATTATATGCATAAATCACATAACAACATTCCCCAATACACACACCACCTACGCGGAAGTGGTTTCATGTATATAATGCATTTAAAGTTTCCAACATTGATAATTTGGCATTTTATTAAAAGAAAAATCATTTCATCCCCAACTGATACATTTTTTACTGCATTAGGCCATTAAATTATATACATAAATCACATAACAACACAACATTCCCCAATACCCACATCACCTACGCGGAGGTGATTTCATGTATATAATTCATTTAAAGTTTCCATCATTGATAAATTGGCACATTATTAAAAGAAAAATCATTTCATCCCCAACTGATACTTTTTTTTACTGCATTAGGTCATTAAATTATATGCATAAATCACATAACAACATTCCCCAATACCCACATCACCTACGCGGAGGTGGTTTCATGTATATAATTCATTTAAAGTTTCCATCATTGATAAATTGGCACATTATTATAATAAAAAACAATTCTTCCCCAACTGATACTTTTTTTACTGCATTATGCCGTTAAATTATATGCATAAATCACATAACAACACAACATTCCCCAATACCCACATCACCTACACGGAGGTGGTTTCAAGTATATAATTCATTTAAAGTTTCCATCATTGATAAATTGGTATTTTATTAAAAAAAAAATCATTTCATCCCCAACTGATACTTTTTTTACTGCATTAGGCCATTAAATTATATGCATTAATCACATAACAACATTCCCCAATACCCACAGCACCTACGCGGAGGTGGTTTAATGTATATAATTCATTTAAAGTTTCCATCATTGATAAATTGGCACATTATTATAATAAAAAAACAATTCATCCCCAACTGATAATTTTTTTACTGCATAAGGCCATTAAATTATATGCACTAATCACATAACAACATTACCCAATTCCCACATCACCTAAGCACAGGTGGTTTCATGTATATAATTCATTTAAAGTTTCAAACATTGTTAATTAGGCACATTATTAAAAGAAAAATCATTTTATCCCCAACTGATACTTTCTTTACTGCATTAGGCCATTAAATTATATGCATAAATCACATAACAACACAACATTCCCCAATACCCACATCACCTACACGGAGGTGGTTTCAAGTATATAATTCATTTAAAGTTTCCATCATTGATAAATTGGTATTTTATTAAAAAAAAAATCATTTCATCCCCAACTGATACTTTTTTTACTGCATTAGGCCATTAAATTATATGCATTAATCACATAACAACATTCCCCAATACCCACAGCACCTACGCGGAGGTGGTTAAATGTATATAATTCATTTAAAGTTTCCATCATTGATAAATTGGCACATTATTAAAAGAAAAATCATTTCATCCCCAACTGATACTTTTTTTACTGCATTAGGCCATTAAATTATATGCATAAATCACATAACAACATTCCCCAATACCCACAACACCTAGGCGGAGGTGGTTTCATGTATATAATTCATTTAAAGTTTCCATCATTGATAAATTGGCACATTATTAAAAGAAAAATCATTTCATCCCCAACTGATACATTTTTTACTGCATTAGGCCATTAAATTATATACATAAATCACATAACAACACAACATTCCCCAATACCCACATCACCTACGCGGAGGTGATTTCATGTATATAATTCATTTAAAGTTTCCATCATTGATAAATTGGCACATTATTAAAAGAAAAATCATTTCATCCCCAACTGATACTTTTTTTTACTGCATTAGGTCATTAAATTATATGCATAAATCACATAACAACATTCCACAATACCCACATCACCTACGCGGAGGTGGTTTCATGTATATAATTCATTTAAAGTTTCCATCATTGATAAATTGGCACATTATTATAATAAAAAACAATTCATCCCCAACTGATACTTTTTTTACTGCAATATGCCGTTAAATTATATGCATAAATCACATAACAACACAACATTCCCCAATACCCGCATCACCTACACGGAGGTGGTTTCAAGTATATAATTCATTTAAAGTTTCCATCATTGATAAATTGGTATTTTATTAAAATAAAAATCATTTCATCCCCAACTGATACTTTTTTTACTGCATTAGGCCATCAAATTATATGCATTAATCACATAACAACATTCCCCAATACCCACATCACCTACGCGGAGGTGGTTTAATGTATATAATTCATTTAAAGTTTCCATCATTAATAAATTGGCAAATTATTATAATAAAAAACAATTCATCCCCAACTGATAATTTTTTTACTGCATTAGGCCATTAAATTATATGCACTAATCACATAACAACATTACCCAATTCCCACATCACCTAGGCACAGGTGGTTACATGTATATAATTCATTTAAAGTTTTCATCATTGATAAATTGGCACATTAATATAATAAAAATCTTTTCATCCCCAACTGATACTTTTTTTACTGCATTATGCCATTAAATTATATGCATAAATCACATAACAACATTCCCCAATACCCGCATCACCTACGCGGAGGTGGTTTCATGTATATAATTCATTTAAAGTTTCCATCATTGATAAATTGGCACATTATTATAATAAAAAACAATTCATCCCCAACTGCTACTTTTTTTACTGCATTATGCCGTTAAATTATATGCATAGATCACATAACAACAAAACATTCCCCAATACCCACATCACCTACGCGGAGGTGGTTTCATGTATATAATTCATTTAAAGTTTCCAACATTGATAATTTCGCACATTATTATAATAAAAATCATTTCATCCCCGGCTGAGACTTTTTTTACTGCATTAGGCCATTAAATTATATGCATTAATCACATAAAAACATTACCCAATTCCCACATCACCTACGCGGAGGTGGCTTCATGCATATAATTCATTTAAAGTCTCCATCATTGATAAATTGGCATTTTATTAAAAGAAAAATCATTTCATCCCCAACTGATACATTTTTTACTGCATTAGGCCATTAAATTATATACATAAATCACATAACAACACAACCTTCCCCAATACCCACATCACCTACGCGGAGGTGGTTTCATGTATATAATTCATTTAAAGTTTCCATCATTGATAAATTGGCACATTATTATAATAAAAAACAATTCATCCCCAACTGATAATTTTTTTACTGCATTAGGCCATTAAATGATATGCACTAATCACATAACAACATTACCCAATACCCACATCACCTACGCGGAGGTGGCTTCATGTATATAATTCATTTAATGTTTCCATCATTGATAAATTGGCATTTTATTAAAAGAAAAATCATTTCATCCCCAACTGATACAGTTTTTACTGCATTAGGCCATTAAATTATATACACTAATCACATAACAACATTACCCAATTCCCACATCACCTAAGCACAGGTGGTTACATGTATATAATTCATTTAAAGTTTCCATCATTGATAAATTAGCACATTATAAAAATAAAAATCTTTTCATCCCCAACTGATACTTTTTTTACTGCATTATGCTATTAAATTATATGCATAAATGACATAACAACATTCCCCAATACACACACCACCTACGCGGAAGTGGTTTCATGTATATAATGCATTTAAAGTTTCCAACATTGATAATTTGGCATTTTATTAAAAGAAAAATCATTTCATCCCCAACTGATACATTTTTTACTGCATTAGGCCATTAAATTATATACATAAATCACATAACAACACAACATTCCCCAATACCCACATCACCTACGCGGAGGTGATTTCATGTATATAATTCATTTAAAGTTTCCATCATTGATAAATTGGCACATTATTAAAAGAAAAATCATTTCATCCCCAACTGATACTTTTTTTTACTGCATTAGGTCATTAAATTATATGCATAAATCACATAACAACATTCCCCAATACCCACATCACCTACGCGGAGGTGGTTTCATGTATATAATTCTTTTAAAGTTTCCATCATTGATAAATTGGCACATTATTATAATAAAAAACAATTCATCCCCAACTGATACTTTTTTTACTGCATTATGCCGTTAAATTATATGCATAAATCACATAACAACACAACATTCCCCAATACCCACATCACCTACACGGAGGTGGTTTCAAGTATATAATTCATTTAAAGTTTCCATCATTGATAAATTGGTATTTTATTAAAAAAAAAATCATTTCATCCCCAACTGATACTTTTTTTACTGCATTAGGCCATTAAATTATATGCATTAATCACATAACAACATTCCCCAATACCCACATCACCTACGCGGAGGTGGTTTAATGTATATAATTCATTTAAAGTTTCCATCATTGATAAATTGGCACATTATTATAATAAAAAAACAATTCATCCCCAACTGATAATTTTTTTACTGCATAAGGCCATTAAATTATATGCACTAATCACATAACAACATTACCCAATTCCCACATCACCTAAGCACAGGTGGTTTCATGTATATAATTCATTTAAAGTTTCAAACATTGTTAATTAGGCACATTATTAAAAGAAAAATCATTTTATCCCCAACTGATACTTTCTTTACTGCATTAGGCCATTAAATTATATGCATAAATCACATAACAACATTCCCCAATACCCACATCACCTACGCGGAGGTGGTTAAATGTATATAATTCATTTAAAGTTTCCATCATTGATAAATTGGCACATTATTAAAAGAAAAATCATTTCATCCCCAACTGATACTTTTTTTACTGCATTAGGCCATTAAATTATATGCATAAATCACATAACAACATTCCCCAATACCCACAACACCTAGGCGGAGGTGGTTTCATGTATATAATTCATTTAAAGTTTCAAACATTGTTAATTAGGCACATTATTAAAAGAAAAATCATTTTATCCCCAACTGATACTTTCTTTACTGCATTAGGCCATTAAATTATATGCATAAATCACATAACAACATTCCCCAATACCCACATCACCTACGCGGAGGTGGTTAAATGTATATAATTCATTTAAAGTTTCCATCATTGATAAATTGGCACATTATTAAAAGAAAAAACAATTCATCCCCAACTGATACTTTTTTTACTGCATTATGCCGTTAAATTATATGCATAAATCACATAACAACACAACATTCCCCAATACCCACATCACCTACACGGAGGTGGTTTCAAGTATATAATTCATTTAAAGTTTCCATCATTGATAAATTGGTATTTTATTAAAATAAAAATCATTTCATCCCCAACTGATACTTTTTTTACTGCATTAGGCCATTAAATTATATGCATTAATCACATAACAACATTCCCCAATACCCACATCACCTACGCGGAGGTGGTTTAATGTATATAATTCATTTAAAGTTTCCATCATTGATAAATTGGCACATTATTATAATAAAAATCATTTCATCCCCGCCTGAGACTTTTTTTACTGCATTAGGCCATTAAATTATATGCATAAATCACATAACAACAAAACATTCCCCAATACCCACATCACCTACACGGAGGTGGTTTCATGTATATAATTCATTTAAAGTTTCCAACATTGATAATTTCGCACATTATTATAATAAAAATCATTTCATCCCCGCCTGAGACTTTTTTTACTGCATTATGCCGTTAAATTATATGCATAGATCACATAACAACAAAACATTCCCCAATACCCACATCACCTACGCGGAGGTGGTTTCATGTATATAATTCATTTAAAGTTTCCAACATTGATAATTTCGCACATTATTATAATAAAAATCATTTCATCCCCGCCTGAGACTTTTTTTACTGCATTAGGCCATTAAATTATATGCACTAATCACATAAAAACATTACCCAATTCCCACATCACCTACGCGGAGGTGGCTTCATGCATATAATTCATTTAAAGTCTCCATCATTGATAAATTGGCATTTTATTAAAAGAAAAATCATTTCATCCCCAACTGATAATTTTTTTACTGCATAAGGCCATTAAATTATATGCACTAATCACATAACAACATTACCCAATTCCCACATCACCTAAGCACAGGTGGTTTCATGTATATAATTCATTTAAAGTTTCAAACATTGTTAATTAGGCACATTATTAAAAGAAAAATCATTTTATCCCCAACTGATACTTTCTTTACTGCATTAGGCCATTAAATTATATGGATAAATCACATAACAACATTCCCCAATACCCACATCACCTACGCGGAGGTGTTTAAATGTATATAATTCATTTAAAGTTTCCATCATTGATAAATTGGCACATTATTAAAAGAAAAATCATTTCATCCCCAACTGATACTTTTTTTACTGCATTAGGCCATTAAATTATATGCATAAATCACATAACAACATTCCCCAATACCCACAACACCTAGGCGGAGGTGGTTTCATGTATATAATTCATTTAAAGTTTCCATCATTGATAAATTGGCACATTATTAAAAGAAAAATCATTTCATCCCCAACTGATACTTTTTTTTCTGCATTAGGCCATTAAATTATATGCATAAATCACATAACAACACATCATTCCCCAATACCCACATCACCTACACGGAGGTGTTTTCATGCATACAATTCATTTAAAGTTTCCATCATTGATAAATTGGCACATTAATGAAAAAAAAATCATTTCATCCGCAACTGATACTTTTTTTACTCCATCAGGCCATTAAATTATATGCATAAATCACATAACAACATTCCCCAATACCCACATCACCTACGCTGAGGTGGTTTAATGTATATAATTCATTTAAAGTTTCCATCATTGATAAATTGGTATTTTATTAAAAGAAAAATCATTTCATTCCCAACTGATACTTTTAGCACTTTCCTCCGAAGGAAAGTAGCTATTGAGGTTGGACTCATGACGGAATTTTTGAAAAATTTCTTCAAATCTTTATCGATCCTACCTAGTAGACATCGAAAATGACCCCCGTTAAAATGTATATATATCTATATATATATATATATATATATATATATATATATATATATATATATATATATATATATATGCATTTATATATATATATATGTGTCTGTTAACACGATAGCGGCCAGAGTTTTTGTTTTTTCGTCACGAAACTTGGTATATAGCATCCAATTAGCAAACGATTGAACGAGTTCGTTAACCACTAAAGTCATTCCACCGGAATCGGGGGTTTACCCCGAACCCAAAACACTTATTTGACTATGTCAGCCGTAATATTTGTTATATTTCAACGAAACTTGGTATTCGTAGTGGTAATATAGAGAGAAAAGTGAGATATAAAAATGAACTAAATCGGTTCATTAGAAGGGGGGGTTTACTCCGGACCCACAATACCAATTCGCCACTACCAGCCGTGATTTTTGGTATATTTCGACGAAACTCGGTATTCGTAGTGCTAATCCACAGTTAAATATGTGTTGTAAAAATAAACTAAATCGGTTCATTAGAAGGGGGGGTTTACTCCGGACCCAAATTCCTAATATACTCATACCGGTCGTAATTTCTGCTGTATTGTAACGAAACGCGGTATACGTCGTGGGTAACTCATGAGAAAGAAGTGTTGTAAAAATGAGCTGAATCGGTCAATCGGAAAGCGGGGGTTTAATTTGTAATATATTTGAATAGAAAAGCCGGCAGACGTAGGTTCACAAAGCCGCCGCAAGGAGCGCTTTCTACCACTAGAGTGACTGTATCCTGTTCCTGCGTTAGATCAAAATACGATAATATGAGGATTTTTGTATTTATTACGTAGTTGATCAGTTACTCATAACAAAATGAGAACTATTCACGTTTTTATTTTATTTATGTAGGATATTTTAAGCAAATTGTTCTGGAAAGCAGTCTACACTACCCAAATTCTGAGGAAAGTGCTTAGTTATGCAGCTCCTGCGTGACGGACTTTTTTACTGCATTAGGCCATTAAATTATATGCATTAATCACATAACAACATTCCCCAATACCCACATCACCTACGCGGAGGTGGTTTAATGTATATAATTCATTTAAAGTTTCCATCATTGATAAATTGGCACATTATTATAATAAAAAACAATTCATCCCCAACTGATAATTTTTCTACTGCATAAGGCCATTAAATTATATGCACTAATCACATAACAACATTACCCAATTCCCACATCACCTAAGCACAGGTGGTTTCATGTATATAATTCATTTAAAGTTTCAAACATTGTTAATTTGGCACATTATTAAAAGAAAAATCATTTTATCCCCAACTGATACTTTCTTTACTGCATTAGGCCATTAAATTATATGCATAAATCACATAACAACATTCTCCAATACCCACATCACCTACGCGGAGGTGGCTTCATGTATATAATTCATTTAAAGTTTCCATCATTGATAAATTGGCACATTAATAAAAAAAAAAATCATATCATCCCCAACTGATACTTTTTTTACTGCATCAGGCCATTAAATTATATGCATAAATCACATAAAATTCCCCATTACCCAAATCACCTACGCTGAGGTGGTTTCAAGTATATAATTAATTTAAAGTTTCCATCATTGATAAACTGGCATATTATTTTTTTTTATTTATTTTTTTATTTATTTTTTTTTTTTTACGGTGCATCTACATCTAGGTCATTAGCGCCGACAACCAGGGTGCGGCGGGGAATTTTCCCAGCGACCCCTGAGATGAGAAAATTCCTGCCGGAGGTGGGAATCGAACCCACCATCTCCCAATTATGAATCCAGCGCGATAGCCACTAGACAACGGGAGACCCCATGGCACATTATTATAATAAAAATCATTTAATCCCCACCTGATGCTGTTTTTACTGCACTAAGCCATTAAATTATATGCATAAATCACATAACAACATTCCCCAATACCCACATCACCTACGCGGAGGTGGCTTCATGTATATAATTCATTTAAAGTTTCCATCATTGATAAATTGGCATTTTATTAAAAGAAAAATCATTTCATCCCCAACTGATACATTTTTTACTGCATTAGGCCATTAAATTATATACATAAATCACATAACAACACAACATTCCCCAATACCCACATCACCTAAGCGGAGGTGGTTTCATGTATATAATTCATTTAAAGTTTCCAACATTGATAATTTGGCACATTATTATATTAAAAATCATTTCATCCCCGCCTGAGACTTTTTTTTACTGCATTAGGCCATTAAATTATATGCATAAATCACGTAACAACATTCCCCATTTCCCACATCACCTAGACGGAGGTGGTTTCAAGTATATAATTCATTTAAAGTTTCCATCATTAATAAATTGACACATTATTAAAAGAAAAATCATTTCATCCCCAACTGATACTTTTTATACTGCATTAGGCCATTAAATTATATGCATAAATCACATAACAACATTCCCCAATACCCACATCACCTACGCGGAGGTGGTTTCATGTATATAATTTATTTAAAGTTTCCAACATTGATAAACTGGCACATTGTTAAAAGAAAAATCATTTCATCCCCAAGTGATACTTTTTTACTGCATTAGGCCATTAAATTATATGCATTAATCACATAACAACATTCCCCAATACCCACATCACCTACGCGGAGGTGGTTTCATGTATATTATTCATTTAAAGTTTCCAACATTGATAATTTGCACATTATTATAATAAAAATCATTTCATCCCCGCCTGAGACTTTTTTTTACTGCATTAGGCCATAAAATTATATGCATAAATCACGTAACAACATTCCCCATTTCCCACATCACTTAGGCGGATGTGGTTTCAAGTATATAATTCATTTAAAGTTTCCATCATTCATAAACTGGCACATTATTACAAGAAAAATCATTTCATCCCCAACTGATACTTTTTTTACTCCATTAGGCCATTAAATTATATGCATTAATCACATAACAACATTCCCCAATACCCACATCACCTACACTGAGGTGGTTTAATGTATATAATTCATTTAAAGTTTCCATCATTGATAAATTGGTATTTTATTAAAAGAAAAATCATTTCATCCCCAAGTGAAACTTTTTTTACTGCATTAGGCCATTAAATTATATGCATAAATCACATAACAACACAACATTCCCCAATACCCACATAACCTACGCGGAGGTGGTTTAATGTATATAATTCATTTAAAGTTTCCATCATTGATAAATTGGCACATTATTATAATAAAAAACAATTCATCCCCAACTGACAATTTTTTTACTGCATTAGGCCATTAAATTACATGCACTAATCACATAACAACATTACCCAACTCCCACAACACCTAAGCACAGGTGGTTTCATGCATATAATTCATTTAAAGTTTCAAACATTGTTAATTTGGCACATTATTAAAAGAAAAATCATTTCATCCCCAACTGATACTTTCTTTACTGCATAAGGCCATTAAATTATATGCATAAATCACATAACAACATTCCCCAATACCCACATCACCTACGCAGAGGTGGTTTCATGTATATAATTCATTTAAAGTTTCCATCATTCATAAACTGGCACATTATTAAAAGAAAAATCATTTCATCCCCAACTGATACTTTTTATACTGCATTAGGCCATTAAATTATATGCACAAATCACATAACATCATTACCCAATACCCACATCACCTACGCGGAGGTGGTATCATGTATATAATTTATTTAAAGTTTCCATCATTGATAAATCGGCACATTATTAAAAGAAAAATCATTTCATCCCCAACTGATACTTTTTATACTGCATTAGGCCATTAAATTATATGCACAAATCACATAAGATCATTCCCCAATACCCACATCACCTACGCGGAGGTGGTTTCATGTATATAATTCATTTAAAGTTTCCATCATTGATAAATTGGCACATTATTAAAAGAACAATCATTTCATCCCCAACTGATACATTTTTTCTGCATTAGGCCATTAAATTGTATCCATAAATCACATAACAACACATCATTCCCCAATACCCACATCACCTACGTAGAGGTGGTTTCATGCATAGAATTCATTTAAAGTTTCCAACATTGATAATTTGGCACATTATTATAATAAAAATCATTTCATCCCCAACTGATTCTTTTTTTACTGCATTAGGCCATTAAATTATATGCACTAATCACATAACAACATTACCCAATTCCCACATCACCTAAGCACAGGTGGTTTCATGTATTTAATTCATTTAAAGTTTCCAACATTGATAATTTGGCACATTATTATAATAAAAATCATTTCATCCCCAACTGATTCTTTTTTTACTGCATTAGGCCATTAAATTATATGCATAAATCACATAACAACATTCCCCAATACCCACATCACCTACGCGGAGGTGGTTTCATGTATTAATTTATTTAAAATTTCCAACAGTGATAAATTGGCATATTATTATAATAAAAATCATTTCATCCCCAACTGATTCTTTTTTTACTGCATTAGGCCATTAAATTATATGCATAAATCACATAACAACATTCCCCAATACCCACATCACCTACGCGGAGGTGGTTTCATGTATTAATTTATTTAAAATTTCCAACAGTGATAAATTGGCACATTATTAAAATAAAAATCATTTCATCCCCAACTGACACTTTTTTTACTGCATTAGGCCATTAAATTATATGCATAAATCACATAACAACAATCCCCAATACCCACATCACCTACGTAGAGGTGGTTTCATGCATAGAATTCATTTAAAGTTTCCAACATTGATAATTTGGCACATTATTATAATAAAAATCATTTCATCCCCAACTGATTCTTTTTTTACTGCATTAGGCCATTAAATTATATGCACTAATCACATAACAACATTACCCAATTCCCACATCACCTAAGCACAGGTGGTTTCATGTATTTAATTCATTTAAAGTTTCCAACATTGATAATTTGGCACATTATTATAATAAAAATCATTTCATCCCCAACTGATTCTTTTTTTACTGCATTAGGCCATTAAATTGTATCCATAAATCACATAACAACACATCATTCCCCAATACCCACATCACCTACGTAGAGGTGGTTTCATGCATAGAATTCATTTAAAATTTCCAACAGTGATAAATTGGCACATTATTAAAATAAAAATCATTTTATCCCCAACTGACACTTTTTTTACTGCATTAGGCCATTAAATTATATGCATAAATCACATAACAACAATCCCCAATACCCACATCACCTACGCAGAGGTGGTTTCATGTATATAATTCATTTAAAGTTTCCATCATTCATAAACTGGCACATTATTAAAATAAAAATCATTTCATCCCCAACTGACACTTTTTATACTGCATTAGGCCATTAAATTATATGCACAAATCACATAACATCATTACCCAATACCCACATCACCTACGCGAAGGTGGTATCATGTATATAATTTATTTAAAGTTTCCATCATTGATAAATCGGCACATTTTTAAAAGAAAAATCATTTCATCCCCGCCTGATACTTTTTTTTACTGCATTAGGCCATTAAATTATATGCACAAATCACATAAGATCATTCCCCAATACCCACATCACCTACGCGGAGGTGGTTTCATGTATATAATTCATTTAAAGTTTCCATCATTCATAAACTGGCACATTATTAAAAGAAAAATCATTTCATCCCCAACTGATACTTTTTTTTACTGCATTAGGCCATTAAATTATATGCACAAATCACATAAAATCATTCCCCAATACCCACATCACCTACGCGGAGGTGGTTTCATGTATATAATTCATTTAAAGTTTCCATCATTGATAAATTGGCACATTATTAAAAGAAAAATCATTTCATCCCCAACTGATACTTTTTTTTCTGCATTAGGCCATTAAATTGTATCCATAAATCAAATAACAACACATCATTCCCCAATACCCACATCACCAACGTAGAGGTGCTTTCATGCATGGATTTCATTTAAAGTTTCCATCATTGATAAATTGGCACATTATTAAAAGAACAATCATTTCATCCCCAACTGATACATTTTTTCTGCATTAGGCCATTAAATTGTATCCATAAATCACATAACAACACATCTTTCCCCAATACCCACATCACCTACGTAGAGGTGGTTTCATGCATAGAATTCATTTAAAGTTTCCAACATTGATAATTTGGCACATTATTATAATAAAAATCATTTCATCCCCAACTGATTCTTTTTTTACTGCATTAGGCCATTAAATTATATGCACTAATCACATAACAACATTACCCAATTCCCACATCACCTAAGCACAGGTGGTTTCATGTATTTAATTCGTTTAAAGTTTCCAACATTGATAATTTGGCACATTATTATAATAAAAATCATTTCATCCCCAACTGATTCTTTTTTTACTGCATTAGGCCATTAAATTATATGCATAAATCACATAACAACATTCCCCAATACCCACATCACCTACGCGGAGGTGGTTTCATGTATTAATTCATTTAAAATTTCCAACAGTGATAAATTGGCACATTATTAAAAGAAAAATCATTTCATCCCCGCCTGATAATTTTTTTTACTGCATTAAGCCATTAAATTATATGCACAAATCACATAACATCATTCCCCAATACCCACAACAGCTACGCGGAGGTGGTTTCATGTATATAGTTCATTTAAAGTTTCCATCATTGATAAATTGCACCATTATTAAAATAAAAATCATTTCATCCCCGCCTGATACTTTTTTTTCTGCATTAGGCCATTAAATTGTATCCATAAATCACATAACAACGTTCCCCAATACCCACAACAGCTACGCGGAGGTGGTTTCATGTATATAGTTCATTTAAAGTTTCCATCATTGATAAATTGGACCATTGTTAAAATAAAAATCATTTCATCCCCAACTGATACTTTTTTTACTGCATTAGGCCATTAAATTATATGCATAAATCACATAACATTCCTCAATACCCACATCACCTACGCGGAGGTGGTTTGATGTATATAATTCATTTAAAGTTTCCAACATTGATAATTTGGCACATTATTATAATAAAAATCATTTCATCCCCACCTGATACTTTTTTTACTGCATTAGGCCATTAAATTATATGCATTAATAACATAACATTCCCCAATACCCATATCACCTACGCGGAGGTGGTTTCATGTATATAATTCATTTAAAGTTTCCATCATTGATAAATTGGCACATTATTAAAAGAAAAATTATTTCATCCCCAACTGATACTTTTTTTACTGCATTAGGCCATTAAATTATATGCATAAATCACATAACTACATTCCCCAATACCCACATCACCTACGCGGAGGTGGTTTCATGTATATAATTCATTTAAAGTTTCCATCATTGATAAATTGGCACATTATTAAAAGAAAAATCATTTCATCCCCGCCTGATACTTTTTTTTACTGCATTAGGCCATTAAATTATATGCACAAAATCACATAACATCATTCCCTAATACCCACATCACCTATGCGGAGGTGGTATCATGTATATAATTCATTTAAAGTTTCCATCATTTATAATTTGGCACATTATTAAAAGAAAATCATTTCATCCCCAACTGATACTTTTTTTACTGCATTAGGTCATTAAATTATATGCATAAATCAAATAACAACATTCCCCAATACTGACATCACCTACACGGAGTTGGTTTCATGTATATAATTCATTTAAAGTTTCCATCATTCATAAACTGGCACATTATTAAAAGAAAAATCATTTCATCCCCAACTGATACTTTTTTTACTGCATTAGGCCATTAAATTATATGCACAAATCACATAACATCATTACCAAATACCCACATCACCTACGCGGAGGTGGTATCATGTATATAATTTATTTAAAGTTCCCATCATTGATAAATTGGCACATTATTAAAAGAAAAATCATTTCATCCCCGCCTGATACTTTTTTTTACTGCAATAGGCCATTAAATTATATGCATAAATCACATAACAACATTCCCCAATACCCACATCACCTACGCGGAGGTGGTTTCATGTATTTAATTCATTTAAAGTTTCCAACATTGATAATTTGGCACATTATTATAATAAAAATCATTTCATCCCCAACAGATTCTTTTTTTACTGCATTAGGCCATTAAATTATATGCACAAATCACATAACATCATTCCCTAATACCCACATCACCTATGCGGAGGTGGTATCATGTATATAATTCATTTAAAGTTTCCAATATTGATAATTTAGCACATTATTATTATAAAACCCATTTTATCCCCACCTGATACTTTTTTTACTGCATTAGGCCATTAATTTTTTATGCATTAATAACATAACAACATTCCCCAATACCCACATCACCTACGCGGAGGTGGTTTCATGTATATAATTCATTTAAAGTTTCCATCATTGATAAATTGGCACATTATTAAAAGAAAAATCATTTCATCCCCAACTGATACTTTTTTTACTGCATTAGGTCATTAAATTATATGCATAAATCAAATAACAACATTCCCCAATACTGACATCACCTACACGGAGTTGGTTTCATGTATATAATTCATTTAAAGTTTCCAACATTGATAAAAAGGCACATTATTAAAATAAAAATCATTTCATCCCCAACTGATACTTTTTTTACTGCATTAGGCCATTAAATTATATGCATAAATCACATAACAACATTACCTAATACCCACATCACCTACACGGAGGTGGTTTCATGTATATAATTTATTTAAAATTTCCATCATTGATAAATTGGCACATTATTAAAAGAAAAATCATTTCATCCCCAACTGATACTTTTTTTACTGCATTAGGCTATTAAATTATATGCATAAATCATATATCAACATTCCCTAATACCCACATCACCTACACGGAGGTGGTTTCATATATATAATTCATTTAAAGTTTCCATCATTCATAAATTGGCACATTATTAAAATAAAAATCTTTTCATCCCCAACTGATACTTGTTTTACTACATTAGGCCATTAAATTATATGCATAAATCACATAACAACACAACATTCCCAAATACCCACATCTACTACGCGGAGGTGGTTTCATGTATATAATTCATTTAAAGTTTCCATCATTCATAAACTGGCACATTAATAAAAGAAAAATCATTTCATCCCCAACTGATACTTTTTTTACTGCATTAGGCCATTAAATTATATGCACAAATCACATAACATCATTACCCAATACCCACATCACCTACGTGGAGGTGGTATCATGTATATAATTTATTTAAAGTTTCCATCATTGATAAATTGGCACATTATTAAAAGAAAAATCATTTCATCCCCGCCTGATACTTTTTTTTACTGCATTAGGCCATTTAATTATATGCACAAATCACATAACATCATTCCCCAATACCCACATCACCTACGCGGAGGTGGTTTCATGTATATAATTTATTTAAAGTTTCCATCATTGATAAACTGGCACATTATTAAAAGAAAAATCATTTCATCCCCAACTGATACTTGTTTTACTACATTAGGCCATTAAATTATATGCATAAATCACATAACAACACAACATTCCCAAATACCCACATCTACTACGCGGAGGTGGTTTCATGTATATAATTCATTTAAAGTTTCCATCATTCATAAACTGGCACATTATTAAAAGAAAAATCATTTCATCCCCAACTGATACTTTTTTTACTGCATTAGGCCATTAAATTATATGCACAAATCACATAACATCATTACCCAATACCCACATCACCTACGCGGAGGTGGTATCATGTATATAATTTATTTAAAGTTTCCATCATTGATAAATTGGCACATTATTAAAAGAAAAATCATTTCATCCCCGCCTGATACTTTTTTTTACTCCATTAGGCCATTTAATTATATGCACAAATCACATAACATCATTCCCCAATACCCACCTCACCTACGCGGAGGTGGTTTCATGTATATAATTTATTTAAAGTTTCCATCATTGATAAACTGGCACATTATTAAAAGAAAAATCATTTCATCCCCAACTGATACTTTTTTACTGCATTAGGCCATTAAATTATATGCATAAATCACATAACAACGTTCCCCAATACCCACAACAGCTACGCGGAGGTGGTTTCATGTATATAGTTCATTTAAAGTTTCCATCATTGATAAATTGGACCATTGTTAAAATAAAAATCATTTCATCCCCAACTGATACTTTTTTTTACTGCATTAGGCCATTAAATTATATGCATAAATCACATAACATCATTCCCCAATACCCACAACAGCTACGCGGAGGTGGTTTCATGTATATAGTTCATTTAAAGTTTCCATCATTGATAAATTGGACCATTGTTAAAATAAAAATCATTTCATCCCCAACTGATACTTTTTTTACTGCATTAGGCCATTAAATTATATGCATAAATTACATAACATTCCCAAATACCCACATCTACTACGCGGAGGTGGTTTCATGTATATAATTCATTTAAAGTTTCCATCATTTATAAACTGGCACATTATTAAAAGAAAAATCATTTCATCCCCGCCTGATACTTTTTTTTACTGCATTAGGCCATTAAATTATATGCACAAATCACATAACATCATTCCCCAATACCCACGACAGCTACGCGGAGGTGGTTTCATGTATATAGTTCATTTAAAGTTTCCATCATTGATAAATTGGACCATTATTAAAATAAAAATCATTTCATCCCCGCCTGATACTTTTTTTTACTGCATTAGGCCATTAAATTATATGCACAAATCACATAACATCATTCCCCAATACCCACATCACCTATGCGGAGGTGGTTTCATGTATATAATTTATTTAACGTTTCCATCATTGATAAATTGGCACATTATTAAAAGAAAAATCATTTCATCCCCAACTGATACTTGTTTTACTACATTAGGCCATTAAATTATATGCATAAATCACATAACAACACAACATTCCCAAATACCCACATCTACTACGCGGAGGTGGTTTCATGTATATAATTCATTTAAAGTTTCCATCATTCATAAACTGGCACATTATTAAAAGAAAAATCATTTCATCCCCAACTGATACTTTTTTTACTGCATTAGGCCATTAAATTATATGCATAAATCACATAACATCATTCCCCAATACCCACAACAGCTACGCGGAGGTGGTTTCATGTATATAGTTCATTTAAAGTTTCCATCATTGATAAATTGGACCATTATTAAAATAAAAATCATTTCATCACCGCCTGATACTTTTTTTTACTGCATTAGGCCATTAAATTATATGCACAAATCACATAACATCATTCCCCAATACCCACATCACCTACGCGGAAGTGGTTTCATGTATATAATTTATTTAAAATTTCCATCATTGATAAATTGGCACATTATTAAAAGAAAAATCATTTCATCCCCAACTGATACTTTTTTTACTGCATTAGGCTATTAAATTATATGCATAAATCATATATCAACATTCCTTAATACCCACATCACCTACACGGAGGTGGTTTCATATATATAATTTATTTAAAGTTTCCAACATTGATAATTCGGTCCATTATTATAATAAAAATCATTTCATCCCCGCCTGATACTTTTTTTTACCGCATTAGGCCATTAAATTATATGCATAAATCACATAACAACGTTCCCCAATACCCACATCACCTACGCGGAGGTGGTTTCATGTATATAATTCATTTAAAGTTTCCATAATTGAAAAATTGGCACATTATTAAAAGAAAAATCATTTCATCCCCAACTGACACTTTTTTTACTGCATTAGGCCATTAAATTATATGCATAAATCACATAACAACATTCCCCAATACCCACATCACCTAAGCAGAGGTGGTTTCATGTATATAATTCATTAAAAGTTTCCATCATTGATAAATTGGCACATTATTAAAATAAAAATCATTTCATCCCCAACTGATACTTTTTTTACTTCATTAGGCCATTTAATTATATGCATAAATCACATAACAACATTCCCCAATACCCACATCACCTACGCGGAGTTGGTTTCATGTATATAATTCATTTAAAGTTTCCAACATTGATAATTTGGCACATTATTATAATAAAAATCATTTCATCCCCAACTGATTCTTTTTTTAGTGCATTAGGCCATTAAATTATATGCATAAATCAAATAACAACATTCCCCAATACCGACATCACCTACACGGAGGTGGTTTCATGTATATAATTCATTTAAAGTTTCCAATATTGATAATTTGGCACATTATTATAATAAAAATCATTTCATCCCCACCTGATACTTTTTTTACTGCATTAGGCCATTAAATTATATGCATTAATAGCATAACAACATTCTTCAATACCCACATCACCTACGCGGAGGTGGTTTCATGTATATAATTCATTTAAAGTTTCCATCATTGATAATTTGGCACATTATTATAATAAAAATCATTTTATCCCCGTCTAATACTTTTTTTACTGCATTAGGCCATGAAATTATATCACATAACAAAATTCCCCAGGAGCCAAGTCCATATATTTCATTTAAAGTGGCCAGTACTAATAATTTTTTTAAATAATATGGGAAAATGTACTTCATATCCCAATTTAAACACTTATTGGCTTTTTGTAACTATATTTGGCCTTAAACCCCCATTAAAAAGCAATAAATTGTATGCAGTATCAAGATTTGATCAGTCTTCCCCGAGTGTAAGTAAAAGAAGAGGCAGAAGGAGGGTACTTTCCCACCAATATCTTAGTGGTGCCAACTTACGTGACTTTTTTTCTAGTTTAGTTTCGAGAATTTTGTAATCTTATACATAACCTCTGGTAAATATTTTTTCTTTAGAGGAGTTTTTATCCTTTATATTCGTCACATTCTATAAATGATATGTTTATTTCCTATTAAGAAATGTACTATATTTTAATTGCTGTATTGTATAATTTTTAGTACTAGTTATCAGAAATCCGAATAAATAATATTGCTAGAGCGCATAGATAAAATTATATTATTTAGTTTTTATTAGCACAGAAATAAATAAATAAAAATTAATATGGTTTTTAACATTTCTTTTTTTTTTTTTACTCGCTCCTATCTGTGCGCTCTAGCGGATTCTTATCTATTCAAGTTTCTGACATTTTGACTAATGGTACTTATTTACGTTCATTTGCTTGGACAATTTTCGAGTTATTTTAACTTTCTTAAATTATAGTTATGATTATCCACTTCTGTTTCTTTTAAGTCAATCAAGTAATAATAATTGTTTTGATAGAAATTGTTAGTAATAATATATTGTTGGTTCACTTCCGATAGCAGTTTGAAGTTTGAATGTATATTTATTGTAGGTTTCTGTATTTTATCAAGAACTTTTACTTCACCTTAAAGGTAGGGGACTCATGTTTCTGCATTGTATATTTCTGAATAGCCTTTTTGAGTATAGTTTTTCTTTTATTTTTAGTAAGCATAAAGTCGAAGCTTATAAAATTCAAGTGACATGAACATTTTCAGGATTCGCTGCCCGTAAATCCAATCTTTTGGAAATTCGTTGTAAATATAATTTAATCGAAATAATGATAATTATAAATTCGTCCAAAATGAACAATCTTTTAAATGTCTCATCACTGGGAACAAAAGAAAGAAAACATGATGTAAGCTATGCATTCATTCTTCTATCCCTCTCTAAGAAAATCAAGAATAAGCATCTAACAAAAGATTGGTAAGCCAAGTATTAGTCAAGCTGGTACATTAATAAATTCAAAGTCAATTCTTATTTTTTAAATTGACTACAAATTTGACAACACTTAGGCTCTTTTCTTAACTTCTTTTTATGATTAAGGTATAATAACAAATTATTTTGATCCCTAAATGATTTTAATGTTGTAATGAGCGTGAGAGGGCCATTCCAAGCCAAATCATCCAGCCAAAAGGCATTTTGACACCCAAGGTTGATAGATTTTAATGAAACTTGGTGAGTATATTCTAGTACTGGACATGAGTACAAATACAAAATTTTATGTTGTTCTGTTCATTAGTTTCTGAAATGCAGCACTTTAAAAATTCTTTAAAATGTGCAAAATATCGTTGATCATACATCTGGCAACAATCTTTTAGTAGAACCTCTAATTTCTGTTTTATATCTCACTACCTAAGACAATGGATTTTATTAAAACCCAATTTCCACACATAAACAGAATAGAGTTTGTTACAGGGGGGTGTAGTGCCCAATACAAACATTTTAAGAGCATTATGAATTTGTGTCATCACAAAACAGACTTCTAGATGGATGCTTGTGGGTCTTGCCATACTAAAAGTCATGGAAAAACAGTTTGTGATGGAATTGGTGAAACTGTAAAAAAACAGTTACTAAGAAATATCTTCAGAGTATTTACAAATCAAAAGAAATCACAAATGCTACCAAATGCATTTGTATTTTATTGGTCTCCTTTCTAAGATATCCTTTTTTTTTTAATCCTCCGTCGACCACGTGGGAGAGAGTTACACTGTCGCCCACGTGGGGTCCACCAGGACCCCACTTACATTTATAGTCGTAATGTGCTATGACAAATTAAGTTTTATCTTGATACCAGATACTACCATGATGCAAACTACTGAAATAGGGGAAAAAAATACATGTTAATATTTATAAAAAAAAAAATTATCACGGAAGCCCATGTGAGGTCCACTCAGACCCCAAAGCCGCTTTTCAACAAAACATAATCAATTTGAGGTGTGGACTATCATGTATGAAAAATTTGACATTGCCGTTCTTTGGACCACTACTGATTAGGAGGCTACTCAAAGAGCAGGAAGCTAGAGATACGGTGGCTCTAAGGGAAAGGGTAATAGTGTACAACGGGTCCGCCTAGACCCCACCTGGTCGAGGGAGGGTTAAGTGAAGTAGAAATTCGAAACATTTGAATTAAAGTTAAAGAAAGATCTTCAAGTGGGAAAACCATTATAGGGATATGACTTTTTCATTTTTTCAGTCCGCAATCAACTGATGAAATAATAGCAAAATGCTCGAGTCTGGATCCTGACATACGTATTCGATGGAATTATATTAAAGGCATAGAAAGTTAAACAATTTTTCAGCGCTTAAAACCGTATCTTCATCATTTTACTGCCTGTGTTCATGAAGACAAATGGTGGATTGGACTGGTCAGCCAACTGACTGAAGAAGAAGGTAACTACAAAATTGTTTTTATGCATCCACATGGGCCTTCTAAAACATTTTACTGGCCTAATCAACAAGATGATTGTCCTGTTCCTTCTGAACATATTTTATGACTAAACATATTTTATTGAAATTATTAATGAGTCTCTTTAAGTAAATTAGAGGCTCTACTAAAAATCCAATTCATCACAAACTGTTTTTCCATGACTCTTAGTATGGCAAGACCCACAAGCATCCATCTAGAGGTCTGTTTTGTGATGAGACAAATTCATAATGCTCTTAAAATGTTTGTATTGGGCACTACATCCCCCTGTAAAAAACTCTATTCTGTTTATGTGTGGAAATTGGGTTTTAATAAAATCCATTGTCTTAGATGATGAGATATAAAACAGAAATTAGAGGTTCTACTAAAAATTTCAGAGACTGTATTGAACAGCCAGTATTATGTGTGGAAGGATACTTGGCGGCCTCTGTCTACTATGTTGCCCCCCCCCTCCATCCGGTTAAGTGAATATGTCCTGTCTGTTAAATAAATATCACTATCCAAATCTGAATTTTCTTAATTAATCCTGGTTCAGACATTATTTGTCTGACATAAAGTGATTTTAATTTCAATCACGTATTTTTTTTTTATTATTATAAAACCCTAATTTAGGCCCTACATTATCAAGACGAATATTTATGTTTTACTTTAGTTATTAATATCATATAAATAGCCAGCAAAATTATAATGGTACTTTTCTATGTATTAGTGGGGTATGTTTAGAGTTAATAGAGGCAGTCTAATAGCGGATTTATGTACTTTTTCATAGTATAACTTTGATCAACTCTTAACTTATTAAAAACTCAAAAGCCCACTAATTTTATTACACCATTTTTTTGCATTTTTAATCTAGTTTTTGGTGATATAATTGGTTTAGGTGTTCTTGGAGGTAGACTCATGTTATTAAGCAATTTATGGATGCATATCAATGTTCAGATCAATCTCAATTTTGCTATTCAAGAATTTTTTAAACTATTTCTATGGCTCTAAATCTTATATCTAGCAATATATTTCCATTGACAATTTAATGCTGAACAAATTAAAAAAAAAAATTAACTCTCTATCATTAAAATTAACAGTTTTAGAGCAAAAGTTGTAAAAGTATAGATTGTTGCCAGATGTATGATCAACGATATTTTGCACATTTTAAAGAATTTTTAAAGTGCTGCATTTCAGAAACTAATGAACATAACAACATAAAATTTTATATTTGTACTCATGCCCATTACTAGAATATACTCACCAAGTTTCATTAAAATCTGCCAACCTTGGGTGTCGACCCCTGGATGATTTGGCTTGGAATGGCCCGAAAACAGGATTTAAGTAAATGTATCTAACTCTTAATTTCATGGATATCAAAACAAAATAAACTCTAAAATCATCAGAACAATATGCTCTTGATTTTTGTTCTTGCGTTGTTTTATCTTAATAGTGTGGAAAGTAAAGAAAAAAATCTCAAAAATTGATTGAAATTTAACTTATAATGGGAGTTTTAGCACTGCAAATTTATTATAAGAGAGAAAGACTCATCTTCCATTTTTTTCTTTCTTAGATTTATTATAGAACTACTTGCTGCAGAAGTTTCAAGCTTGAGAACTTTTTCCTTTTTATTATATAATTTTCCAAAGTTTGCCATAATCCTATTTTTTGCTTAAAGTAGAATATTTCAAATGGGCCTCAGTAGAAAACTATGAAATCTATACATATAACACTCCTTAATGACATAAACAAATTATGTTAATTTGGTGAAGGAGAATCAACCAGTTCCTGAGTTATAGTGCATCAAAGTTGGACAAAAATTATGTTATACGTACACATTTAATGAAAATTCATAGTATAAATGGATTTAATTAGTATTTAAAAGGAACATAACATTAATAATGCAATCAGTAATGTTTGCTATTACAACAGAATTAAATATTTAGAAAAGTTTAACGACATATTTGGAAGAAAATGTTGTCATTTAATGAGTTGGATCAACTCTATAGGCGTACCATGAAGAAAAGAACCAGGTAATGTGCACGTGCTGCCTCCAGCCCATGTGGGGAATGCCTAGCTCCCCTCCGGCCAGGTACCTTCTGGTTCTTTTGTTTGCAGTCGGACTATAGTTAATTTTACAAGATACACCAAATTCCTTTTCTTTTTTTTTTATTTCTTGACCATGGATTAGGCAAGAGGCTGATAATGTTGATTTTATCCTCATTATTAGGCAAGGTGCATTTTTCTTAACGTTTCTGTGTCAAAATATATATATTTTTTTTTTTTGTTTTTACGGCGCATCGACAAATCTGGGCCATTAGCGCCGACATCCAGGGCGCAGCCAGGAATTTTCTCAGTGAGCCCTGAGATGAGAAAATTCCTGCCGCCAGTGGGGATCGAACCCACCATCTCCTGCTTGTGAATCTAAGTCGCTAGCCACTAAACCACGGGAGACCCCTGTCAAAATATTATATTTATTTTCTGTAGAGTCGTTACTGGCCAGGACATCATCTAAATATTCATGAAAGGACTCTTTTATTTGCACCTTATCAGCATTTGTTATTTGAGCACTCTTTTTTTTCTTTAAGGCTGAATGACTTTGTTCTTTATTTAATTTAGTTACCTTACATGAAGTTCTAAAATCTAACGATTTATATAATGTAATTTCACAGAATACCGCATATGCTTCAGGCATGAAGTCCATGTTCTTTTCCTTTTGAACATCTGAAGCTTCAGATAAAATAAAAACTTCTAAAAGGTTTTAGATTCGGAACTTAGAAAGCAGGTAACATTGCATAGTTGTCAACAAGGCTTTGTCAGGGGTCTTCCCGGAGCGCATGTAAATGCACAAGTGATAGATGCCATCCTAAAAGACGCAAATAACAAAAATGGTGACTGCGCCATTGCAATGCTTGACGTAACTGGGGCCTTTGATAGCATTGGTCATGAGCACATTCTGAGGACAGTAGAATCTAGAGGAGTATCTCCTGACTTAGTCAATGTTATAGCTGCTCTCTTGACAAGAAACAAAATAAAAGTTAGAGTTGGACTCCATAAAAGTAATTATATTAATGTACTCAAGGTGGTTCCTCAAGGAGGTCCTTTATCACCTACATTATTCAATCTTGCGATTGATCACCTTTACCGCGAGATCTGTGACCAACAATTTGCTGAAACTTATGGCTATAAGCTCGAGAACGCCAAGAGAACAGTCATGCTGAATGGGTTTGCTGACGATCAAGCTGTCTGCTGTCGAGATGTAAAATCAGCTGAAAGGGTCATAAATAAAGAGAATTTTTGAAGAGATCAGCCTTGCAGTCAATCCTAAAAAAAGCACAGGCATTGTGGTTTCGGAAGGATTTATAAAGACCACGGTGCTACAACTGGAGAATGATGATCGAATACATACGATTGATAAAGGCGAAAAAATTAAATATTTGGGTTGCACATTCTCAGGTGAACTGGAATTAAATGAAAACGTAATCCAAAAATTAAAAGAGAATCTGGATAAGATGATAACCTCCAGCCTCCTGAAACCTGACCAGAAACTTAATATAATCAATCAGTATGTATTCCCCATCTTGACCTACTCACTTCAGACTGCTCCCCTAATCAAACTTCGTCCTGCTATTCTTGAAGGTGTGGACACCATGATCAGAAGGAGCGTCAAAGCTATCATTGGTCTTCCTGCAGCAACCTCAATCCATGATGTATGCCCCTAGGAGATATCGGGGCTTAGGGCTAGTCAGGTGTGTGTGGGAAGGTCCCCTTCAACATTGGTCCGTAGCCCAGCGTCTGTCTATGGTCAGTGATGATTTATTTCAGTCAGTGTTCAATTACAGCGATGAAGTAGCCAATTGTGCAGGACGACTTGATGTCCCAACGTCCTCCAACACCAGCATTAGGAAAATAAGACAATCCCTCCGAGAGGGGGCATTTGAAGAATGGGCATCCTGCAAAGGCAAGGTGTTGGAGTCAGGCATTTCAAAGACTCTCCGAAGGCGAACAAGTTCATGACTGAAAAACAAGTTTTGGCAGGCTCGGAATGGACCAATGCAATTAAACTAAACGTAAATTACGCACCTCTTCGTGATGTGCCAGGTGTAAGTGGACGAATTTTGGGTGAAGTAGGGCCCCTCTGCCGCAAATGTAGTAGAGAGACTGAAACACCAGCTCACGTGCTGGGAAAGTGCCCCTACAACTCCCTTCTCGTCACCAGGCGGCACCACAATGTCAAAAAAGAAATTCAGAACCTCTTGGAAAAAAAGGACTATACCTGTTTCGACGAGGTTTACTGCATCGACTCGGAGGGTTCAACTAGATTTATAGATGTTTTGGCATTCCATAAGAAGAGTAGGAAAGCCCTAATCGTTGACCCTACAGTGAGATACGAATGCAATGACCTCGACCAGGCCTCAAAAATCGACGAAGAAAAAAAGGCAATTTACGAAAAATGCATCCCTTACCTAAAGGAGAAGTTCCTAGAAACCTACGGAGAAAGGGATTTCGAGGTAAGAGGACTTTGGTTCGGGGCAAGGGGTGCTATTCCTAGAAGTACAGAGGCATTCTTCCAAGAGTGCGAAATCGAATTGGAACATTTGCCCAAACTAGCTGAGTCTATCATTGTAGACTCGCTAGGAATCCTTCATCACCACTTGTATAATTAAGCTAAAGGAAGATAAACATGAAGGACCATCACAGGAGAAGATTCTCTCGGAGTTACCGATCTGTCTTTTTCTTTCTTTTCTTTTCTTTTTTTACAAATATTGGGAATCCTTTTTTTTTTTTTTTAAACGGATGAATCTCCTACAAGGAGTGATAAGTATGCTGTGTTGTAGCAACCCATTGCACATGGGCAGCATTTCATTAATAAAAATGATTTCTCTCTGGTTTATAAATATGTTTTAAATGCATATTGGACAGAGAGCTTCTCCAGGTATTAAATCAACATAAACTTTTTTTCCTTGGAGAAATGATCAATAAGAATTTTTCTTAATACTTTTTTATCCCCTAATAAAGACAATAGAGATAAATATAATTGCATAAACTGTATTAGAATGAGCAAGTATGAGAAAATAGAAAGCCTTAGTGTAAATCATACTTCTTTAAGTCCATTATCACCATGTTTTATTAAGTTTGTAAATAATAGAAAAGCAAATACTGAATACACATGTTAAATTGCATTCAAATTAACCTTAGAAGATCAAAAATAGATACAGCTTGTTTGATGGAGGTTATATACAGGCTTGATGTAGATTTAATATTCATTCAAGAACCATATGTTATCAATAATAAAATAATAGGATTTCCTAAAGACTTAAAGATTTATTATGTAGGATCAAATCGACCAAAAGCAGCCATTGTTTTAAGAAGAAAACATTTAAAATGTTTCTTTATTTCCGAACTGTCATCTGAAACAATAAGTCTCATCAAAATTGAATACAATGGGTTTAAATTGTTTGCTGTTAGGTGTTATTTGGAGAGAGATGCAAATTTAAACAATGACTTAAATTTAATTGAAAAAATATTAACTTATGTGAAGAGTCCAAATCGTAACATTTTATTTTGCTCTGACACTAATTGCAGATCAAAATTATGGTTTGACACTAAGACAGATTCTCGAGGGAAAGCTGTGGAAGCGTTCTTAGCTTCAAGTAACCTTTCTATTCTGAATAATAATATTAATGGGCCTACAACATATGAGAGTATGTGTGGCCAAAGTAACATAGATTTGACAGCTGTGTCTTTATCTCTTCTTAATATTATCTCATCATGGACAATTTTAGACGATGAAGAAAGCTTATCGGATCACAGATATATAAACTTCAAACTTTCTGTAAATATAATTAACCGTCAAATAAAGAAGAATGAATTTAAAAAATGTCATTATAAAAATCCAGATTGGACTACATTTCAGAGTACTTTAGTTTCGTCTTGGCACAATTTTGAAAACTGTAGAGATTTTGATGATTTAAATAGTAGATTAATCGAAACCATCGATACTGCCTCAATAAATTCTGGCCGAGTACTGAAAGAATCAACTAATTCTAAACAAAATGTAAGTTGGTGGTCTGAAGAATTAACTGTCTTACGAAAAGAAGTGAATCGCCTTCGAAGGTTGTACCAAAGAACAGATTCAGCAGAGTTAAGACTGAAGCGAAAATATGCCTACTATAATAAAGCGGAAGCTTAGAAAACTAAAATTCAAGAAGCCAAGATGAATTCGTGGAGTAAATTCTGTACTGAAAAATTAAACGAAAACCATTGGGGTGTTGTATATAAACAGCTATCCGGAAAATCAAAAAGCAGGCCTGAAATAATTTCGGTTAAAAAAGATGATGGTTCGTACACAGAAAGCAAAGAAGAAACACTGGAGTTGATGCTGAGTACTTAATTCCCTGATGACAACCCTCTGAAGATTCTGAAGAGCATCGAAGAATCAGACATCGAGTGGACGATGATATAACCACAGGAGATGATGTACCATTGACAATAGATGAAATATTGGAAGCAGCACGTACCTTCAGCAAGAAGAAAGCTCCAGGAGAAGATGGTATTACAGTAGAGATGAAGATAGAATCTTGTAAAGCTATTCCACATGTTTTCCACGTTGGAGTAACCCTCCAGTGTGGGAGTTTATTTATCTACGTATGCCATCCTTTCTGGATACTACACGTATTTTGATTAGGTATGTACATAAAATAATGAATTCTTTTACAATTAATATGAATACTGAAATTAAATTACAAAAATAAAAATAAAACTAAAACTCATAAAAAAAAAAAAAAATGGAAATAAACAAAATTATATACATATGTAAATAACATAATACATATGTGGGCATTCAGATGAGTTCATTGATATTTTTTAGGTCCAGTTGTTTAATAAATGCATCAAATTCCTTAAAATATGTAAGTAGTAAGTCAGGTTTGTAAACGGGCCAAGTTCCGTCCTGTAAGGTAATGTCCTTAATGAGTTTTGTCCTGGGTCCGTCCAGTAATGTACAGTCGTACAGGAGATGGTCGTAAGTCTGTTCAGTTGTATTGTCGCATTTACATGTGTTAGTAGTTATAAGTTTAAATTTTTGTAAATAACTTTTCGTCGGTCCATGTCCTGATATGAATTGAGTCATTTTAAAGTTGTTAAGTGTTAATTTTTGTCGGTTGAGTATTGTAGGTATGAATTTGTGTAAATGTCTTCCTTTAGTTGTGTTCGTCCGTCGTTCGTCCCATTTTTGTATTGATTTGTCTCGCAGTAGTGTTTTTATAGTCTGTGATGTAAGTTTAGAGTAAGATATAGGTAATGTAGTGTCCTTTGAAGCAGATTTTGCAAGTAAGTCTACTGTCTCGTTCCCTAATTGTCCAGAATGTCCTTTAATCCATGTTATTGTAACTGTCACATTTTTCTGTTTACACAGAATTAGTAGTGTTTTAATGTGTTCAGTCTGTTCGTTGTGGATTTGGCTGTTGTATATGCGTGCTATGTTTGTCTTGCTGCCAGTGTGTATTATACATGTGTCTTCGTCGTGACTGATGGAATATAGTGTTTCTATTGCTTTTATGATTGCAAGGTTTTCTGCCTGGTTGTTTGTACATAGTGGTGATAGTCTGTATTGTCCGCTGTGAATAGTTATGTCGTCTTTTAGTATTATGTATGCAGATCCAACACAGTCATTGCTTTTACTTCCGTCCGTGTAAATGTGATAAGTCCATGTTGTTTCTACATCGTCAGTCGGTACAATGTTGTCTTTAGGGTGTAACCAGTTCGTGAACCGTATGTCTTGTTCTATGTCATGTGTGGTGTGATGTTCTGATATGTAAATTCTTCTGGAATTTCTTTCAATTTCAATAACCTATGTAGCCTGATCATTTCCTCAGCTTTGATGTGAATTGGCAATGTGTTAGCTAAAACACATGATGCTTCATACGATATCCCCTGGATATTTTAATCGCAGCTAGTCTCTGTACTCTTTCTAGTTTTTTCACATTTCTTTTCACACTTAAAGCATGGCCTCATATTTCAATCCCGTATGTCAAAATGGGGACAATCGCCCCTTTGTAGATTGTGGCTAATGCATCAGAATTAAGACCCCAAGTGACTCTGGCAGCCATCGATAGTTCATTTATTATTGAAAATAGTCGTGTTTGTAAGTTAGTAATGTGATAGTTCCATTTCAACTTGTTGTCAATATAAAGTCCTAGATATTTAAGAACAGTTTTTTCTTGAATAGTTTGTCCGTTTAGAGTAATTTCTAATTTAGGTATATTTCTTCTTCTTGTAAAAAGTGTGTATGTCGATTTCTCCAAGTTAAATGTAAGTTTGTTTCTGTTTGTACATATATGTATTGCATACAGGCTCTTGTTTTTATTATTAAATTTACAAACAGATGTTATAGAATTTATAATGTAACAGTGTTGTGTTTGTTCCATAAATATATATTTCTTTAATATAACATGGCGCTGCGGGTATAGAACCAACTGAAGATGGAGTTCAATAAGCCTGGTAAGCTGAGAACTGATGGAAGTCTCAGTGAAAACTTCCATGAATTCAGGGAAGAAGTTTTAAATTATTTCGAAGCCATTGAGAATGGGAAGAAATCACGAGCTGTACAAGTCGCCCGACTGAAGAACTTGATAGGCCCTGAAGGTATGAAGTTGTACCGAGCTATCACAGTCATAAAGCCAGAAGATGAATCCGTGGTCTCTATCTTAATGATATTAGAGCGACATTGCATGCATAAGAAAAATTAAACCATGGCTGTGTTTGCATTTTTTAATAGAAAACAGCGGATCGGTGAGCCATTTGAAACATTCTTTATGGAACTCAAATCATTGGCAAAGAGTTGTGATTTCAAGGATCAAGAAGAAAAACTGCTTAAGGCACAAATTGTTTTAGGCATCCAGTCTGAATCGCTGAAGGAAAAACTTTTGAGGGAGTCAATCTCATTAGAAAAAATCATTGCCTGCTGCAAATCATGGGAATTGGCAAGGAAAAATATGGACACACTAGCAAGAGAAGTCACAAATGTGTCACTGGATGAAGTGAAACGGGAGAATGCTCCACCCTGGAGAGCCAGACCACGCCAATCGTCAAACCAGAAGAAGATGACACTGTGCCCGAGGTGCGGGAGAGACGAGCATGCTGAAGTTGCTGACTGTCCAGCAAGATATAGGACCTGTTTCAGGTGTTGTAGAAGAGACCACTATTCCAGAGTCTGCAGGTCTGTCCGTACCTTCCAGCAGCCAGTCAGTAGGAGAGGAGGCAGAGTTCACGAGGCAAGGACCACCGGCGAGGACAGCAGTCACCAGAGCGACGATGAAGCCCACTACACAGTGAGTTCTGTATGCAATATAGGAGGTAAAACGGGGCAAAAATCTTGGTTTTGTGATATTTTAGTGAACGGGGGGTCCAAAATTTCTTTTAAACTAGACACTGGGTCAGAGGTCGATATTTTACCTCTAAAGTGTATTAAAAAATTAGGGATTGAAAATAAATTAGTTTAGTTAGTAGAAAGCAATGCTACTCCACTGCTGGGTTTAAAAACATGTGTTGATCTAGGCTTGATATCCCGAATTAATGAGGTTAAAAACAATATTAAAAGTAAAGAACAATTTTTCATTGAATATAGGGACTTATTTGAGGGTTTAGGTTGCTTTCCCGATAAGTGTACTATTAAACTTACTCCCGACGCTTTGCCCCATGCCAGCTCAGCGAGACGAATACTGCTTAAGCTCAGGGATAAGTTGAAAAAGCATTTAGATGATCTTGAATCAAAGGGAATTATTGAAAAAGTAGATAGTCCACAAGAGTGGGTTTCGAACATTGTAGTTCTCGAAAAACCGAACGGTTCTCTCCGTATGTGCATTGATCCAGTTCATTTAAATAAGTATATTGTTAGAGAGAGGGTCACTATCCCTACTCTTGAGGATCTTGCTCCGAACTTAGCTAACAAAAAGTTTTATAGTATTTTAGACATTAAAGATGGGTTTTACCACATCCCTTTAGATGAGAAATCTAGTTCTTATTGTACAGTCAGTACCATATTCGGATCTTACAGGTTTTGGATTAAAAAATTTACCCGAAAAATTTCAAAAGTTGACACACAAATATTTCGGAGATATTAAAGGGACAACTGTATATTTTGACGACATTTGTATGAATGCTAATTCTGAGGAGGAGTTAAACTCAATCGTACAATCAGTTTTGAATATGGCACGGGAACTAAATATAAAATTCAATTTTTTAAAATTCCAGCACGGACTTAAGGAAATAAAATATCTCGGGACGGTCTTCAATGAACAGGGAATGCGCCCAGATTCTTCTAAAATTGATGTTATTAATAAGTTTAAAATTCCAGAAAATAAAACTGAGGTTCAACGGCTCTTGGGAGTTCTAAATTACTTAAGAGCATTTATTCCGGAGATGTCCAAAATTGTTCTTCCTTTTCGTGAATTACTAAAAAAGGGCGTTGAGTGGCAATGGTCAGCTGCTCATGACTATGCTTTACAGATTATCCGTAATATCCTGACGGGTGATAATGATGTTTTAGCACCTTTTGATCCTAAATTGCCAACTTCTATACAATGTGATGCTTCTAAAGACGCTCTCGGTGCATGTCTTTTGCAGAACGCTCGCCCTGTTGCGTACGCGTCCCGATGCCTAAATTCTTGTGAAGCTGAGTATGCTCAGATTGAGAAGGAGCTGCTTGCTATAGTATTTGCTCTAAAGAGGTTCCATACCTATATATATGGAAGCCCTGATCTGACAGTATTTTCAGATCATTTACCGCTGGTTTTCATTATGTATGGATAAAATAGAAAATAATTGAATTCGCCGGATGCGATTAAAATTATTAGTTTACCAATTTAATTTAAAGTACTTGCCAGGAAAAGAGATGCATGTAGCAGATTTTCTTTCTCGGTGTGGAGTTAAAACAGATGAGGAGGTCTATGATTCCATGAAAGATGTGGTTCATTGTAATAAGTACAAGCTTTAGCACCACAATGAATATATTTATTTATCATATGCAATTCTATTAACCTTTAGAACCACCTGTTAACCAGGTTAGTTCTATCTGATTTATGTAAGACAAGCCAACCATTACACCCTTTCTTCTCTCAAAGATTGAGACGGCTTGGCTGTCTGATTCTCCTTCCACTCCTAGTCCTAACTCCTTCTTCTCTTCCTTCATTATCTTGTCTTCTATTCCCTTCTTCCTGGCTCTCCTTCTCTTCTGATCTTCTTTGTACCTCTTTAGATCTACTATTTACATCAATTTTTTCACTCCTTTTCTTTGCATCTTCCTGTTTCTGACAATCCAAAGGCGAAAATCGTGATTCACAGGGTACTATAAACACCCGGTTTCTCCTAAAAATTCGCCCAGAAACATCTATGAGATATTCTCTTTCATTAATGCCTTGGTCTAAAATGGTCCCATATTTCTTTAAATTTTTCACCCATACCTTCTCACCCTTCCTTAAGTGTCGAAGGTTACAGGCTCGATGTCTGTTATCAAAATTTTCCTTCTGCCGGGCTTTTGAATTCTCCCACCATTTTCTATACCAGTCCAAATCTGGCCAAGCAGGGATCAATTGTTCCTCTATGATTGGTAAGGTTGTCCTTATCCTCCGCCCAAATAAAAGCTGAGCAGGACTAAAGCCACACTCCAGCGGTGTTGATCTATATGCCAATAAGCCATCGCTGAAATCTTTATTCTTTTTAAGAATATCTTTAGCGATCCGTACAGCACGTTCTGCCTGACCATTCGAAGACGGATACCTTGGGCTTGATGTAATTATCTCAAAGTTATATTCCTTTGCAAAATTGTTTAGTTCCTTGCTGTTGAAAGGGCTGTTGTCTGCTCTAACTGTAGATGGAATACCATGCCGAGAAAATATTAATTTGAAGGCTCCTATAATGGCGCTAGAATCAGTTCTACTCAACTGCAATAATTCTATGTATTTTGAAAAATAGTCTTGCATGACAAGGTAGTTGTTACCTTTAAAGTTCAAAAGGTCAACCGCAACCTTTTCCCATGGTCTCTTAGGCATATCGCTTGGTATCAGTGGCTCACGAAGATTAACGGAATTTTCAATACACGGTAAACAGTTTTCTATCTTCTTCTTTATGTCCACCGTAATTCCCGGCCACCAAACAGTGTTCTGTGAAAGAGCGATGCATTTTGTAACTCCTTGGTGTCCTGAATGTAAGCTGTCCAGGACTTCTTTTTTTTGAGATTTCGGCACAAAAACTCTAGTATTGTACAGAATTAACCCCTCTTGGTAGACAAAAGATCCTCTCTCTTTGTAGAATGGGCTATTCTCTAATCTAGTCCAGTCACCGGAGAGTATCGCTTCTTTTAAAAGTTGGCTTACTGCGTCTTCTTCTTGCGCTTTCATGAGTTTCTTGAGTCTTGAATCCCTAATTCGTAAAGACGAAACAAGTTCTGAAACATGAAGTACGATTTCGTCTAGAACATCTTTATCCCCAGGCTTTTCTAACGGATTTCTAGAAAGCAAATCAGGAGTTGTAAATTCTTTTCCTTTTATATATTGAACACGGAAGGTAAATGGTAACAACCTCATTCTAAATCTCTGTAGTCGTGCCGACAAGCTTGCAATAGGTTTCTGACCTAGAATTTCAACCAGAGGTTTGTGGTCTGTCAACAAATCAAATTTCATTCCTAAAATGAACTGCGAGAACCTTTCGCAGGCCCAAGTTAGTGCTAAAGCTTCTTTTTCAATTTGAGCATAGCGTGTCTCGACTGAACTTAAAGTTCGCGATATGAATTGAACTGGCATCCAGCCCTTAGCAAACTTCTGTTCTAGAGTTCCCCCGATTCCAAAGCTGGATGCATCAGCGCAAACACGTGTTTCCCTCTGTGGGTGAAATGTCGCTAAAGAGACGGCATCACTAACAAGTGATTTTAGTTTATTAAAATTTGTATCGTGTATGTTGGTCCACATCCAAGTATTTTTGCTACTCAATAATTCTCTCAAGGGTTTGGCATGATCGGAAAGGTGAGGGATAAATTTCATCAAATAATTAATCGTACCTAGAAAAGACCTTAAGTCTTTCTGATCCTTAGGTTTTGGCATTGCCGAGATTGCTTTAACCTTTTCTGGATCGGGTTTAATGCTGCCATTTTCCAAAACATGTCCTAGAAAGTTTAGCTTATTAACTTTAAAAATACACTTTTCTCTATTAAGTGTGATCCCATACTCTTCTAGGCGATGTAAAAACTTGGTGAACCTATTATCATGTTCAGCTTCAGTTTCACCATAAACCAGAAAATCATCCGCTAAGTTAATAACACCTTCTAGGCCTTCAATTGCCTCAGACATTCTCCTTTGGAAGTGTTCAGGAGCAGATGATATACCAAATGGTAAACGTTTAAAATAATATCTGCCGAATGGTGTAATAAATGTAGTCAACTTTTGACTTCTTTCGTCCAAAGGGATCTGCCAGAAACCGCTATTGGCATCTAATTTAGAAAGAAATTTAGCAGAATTAAGCTTACACAGTAACTCATCAACAGAGGGTAATATAACCTTTTCTCTTACAACGAATTTGTTTAATTCAGTAAAGTCTACACAGAGCCGTATCGTGCCGTTTTTCTTAGGCACAACTACTATTGGCGAGCACCATTCTGTTGCTGCCGAAATAGGAACGATGATGTTTGACTTGACCATTCGGTCTAATTCAATTTGTAGTTTCCTCTTGAGAGGAATCGGAACTCGCCGGGGACAGGAAACAGAAAAAGGTTTAGCATTTGGAGCAAGCCGGATTAAATATGGGTCACCTTTGACCTCCCCAAGGCTTTGGAAAACTTTTGGAAATTCGTTTAAAATCTTATAATCATTTGGATGATTTGTTACTTCATCTACCATAAGCTTGAGTAGTTTAAAATTTGCTATGGCAGCCTTCCCTAGAAGTGGTTCTTTTTGTCCTTTTACAACATACACAGTTTCTGTATGGTCTATTCCATTTTTAGACATCACAACTTTAACTTTACCAAGCACTTTTAGTTGGCTACTGCCTGCCCCATGAAGCTTTCTAGACGTTTTGTGCATCTCCAAACGCAGTTGTTCGATCATATTTGGACCACAGATGCATACGTCAGCTCCTGAATCGATTTTGAATCTGATGTCTTTCCCATTGACTTTTATATTTGTATAAAATAAATCATCTACCTGAGATATTGCTGTAAAATGTACATCCCCAAGACTGCCGCAGCTGGAACTGGAACTCCGTCTGTCCACCTCGTTGACCTTCTTGGCAAAACGACAGGCTGACTTCCAATGGCCCCTCATCTTGCATGAAAAACAAATAGAGTCCTTAGCTGGACATTTCTGACGATGCTCATCACTGTAAGCTGCTCCGCATCTGTAACAAGATCTATTAAAATCTTTTCTTTGGCTCTTTACTCGTTCTGGTCCCTTAGAAAGACGGCGATCTTTATTAGGATATTTCCTAGAAACAGCATCACACTCTACGATTCCAGGATTGTTATTTGATTGGCCACGGATCATGTCTTGTTGCGCCTCTATGACAGAAGCTTAACGGATGCGTTCAACAGCCTCATCTATCTTCAACTGTTGACGTAACTGTAGTTCAGTAGAAAGATGTCTATCGGCTAGGCCAGTAACTAATTTCAGCAATAACAAGTCTTTTCCGAAATTACAATGTTCACAAGCCCAGTCACATTTGGCTGCTAATTTGTACAAGTCCTGTATATAATTGTCTATCTGTTCAGTCGGTGCCTGTGTTCTCAAAAGAAATTTTGAACGTTCGTAAAATAAGTTTTTTCTTAGCCTGAAATGATCGTCAATATGTTTCTTCACCTGGGCATAAGTGTTTCTTTTATCCGGAGGTAAACCAATCTTGGTTAGAAATTCATCTCCCTCCAAGCCCAAAGAATAAATAAAAAAATTAATTTGTTGGCATTCACCTTTGTTACTGAGACCGCTTGCTGACCTGTAAATTTCAAACCTTCGTATCCATTGCGGCCATTTCGAACAATCTTGGAAGTTAAATTCTTCAGGAGGCTTAACTTCAAAGCCAGTAGTTCCTTCCTCTCTTGAAGACTTCAAAGCTTCCAAAAAAGCTTTTGTAATTTCTTCAATTGAAGACATTTATTTTATTTTTTTAATTTACCGCTGCCACCATGTAATAAGTACAAGCTTTAGCACCACAATGAATATATTTATTTATCATATGCAATTCTATTAACCTTTAGAACCACCTGTTAACCAGGTTAGTTCTATCTGATTTATGTAAGACAAGCCAACCATTACATTCATTGTTTAGAACAAAGAGTAGAATTTTCTAATGAGAAGTTGGTCGAATTTCAAAAAGAGACACAAAAAGACATGGTCCTAAGCCAAGTCATTGAATTTTGTAAAAGCGGTTGGCCAGTAAAATTTAAGGAATTTGGAGAACTGAAAAATTTATTTAAAATTCGGAATGATTTAGAACTTAGCAATGGCCTATTATATTTTTCAAAGAGGGTTGTAGTTCCCATTAAATTGAGAAAATATTCTTTGAATTTATTACATGAAACCCATTTGGGCTACAAAAAAATGAAAAAACTCTCTGATAATTACTTTTATTGGCCAAGTATTAATTATGATTTAAAAAATTTCGTTGACTCTTGTACCGTATGCACCAAATATTCTCGGTCAAATATAAAAAATCCATTAATAAATCATGAGATTCCAACAGTTCCATTCATCAAAATTGCCGCTGAAATTGCAGAATGGGCAGGAAACAGTTATCTCGTAGTAATAGATTATTTTTCCAGGTGGATTGAGGTTTGAAAACTGCATGCAAAAACTAGCACTGCAGTTATATCAAAATTTAAAGAGATATTTGCCAGGTTTGGGATTCCACGTGAACTAGTTGCAGATAACATGCCCTTTGGTAGCATAGAATTACAAAACTTTGCAATAGAATGGGGTTTTAAGATCATAACATCCAGCCCTCATTATCATAAATCAAACAGACTAGCTGAAAAGTCTGTGGGGATTGTGAAAAATATGCTGAGCAAATCACATGAAAGTAAAATAGATTTCAACCTTTTTCTTCTAAATTATAGGAATGCTCCTGTAGCAGATTTGGATTATAGCCCGGCACAACTTCTTCAGAGTCGAATATTAAACTCAAAATTGCCCATTTCAAATGAAAAATTACAGTCGCATTTAGTTTTCAAAGAGGCTTACAACAAGTCCCTAGATAATAAAAGTCGTCAAAAGTATTACGACAAAACGTCAACTAAGGAACATATTTTCCAAGAGGGGGATAAGGTTTGGATTCAAAATGTTAAAACCAAGATCTGGGAACAAGGGGAAGTTGTAAAGAAACGCCTGGAACCTCGGTCATACCTAGTTAGATTACAGGATGGCCGTATACATCGAAGAAATATTATTCACCTAAAATCTTTTGTTCCTAGGGGAGGTGTCTAGCTTGAAGGGGAGATGTTATGGTTATAGTGAGAATTATTAGAATATATATATTGCATACAGGCTTTTTTTTTTATTATTAAATTTACAAACAGATGTTATAGAATTTATAATGTAACAGTGTTGTGTTTGTTCCATAAATATATATTTCTTTAATATAACAGTTCTATTTCAGTTAAGTTTGTCCCAACTACTGCAAGTATAATGTCGTCAGCAAATGCTATAATCTCTGTCCCTTCAGGGGTTTCTGTTGTGAGTAAACTGTCCATAATTAGGTTCCATAGTAGAGGTGAACTAGCTGATCCTTGTGGAGTACCTCTGTTCTGTGATGTATGTACTGTCGTGTTTTGTAGTGTCATGTATACATGTCTATAATGGAGATAGTCTGTTAGTAATCTGTAAATATTTTGAGGGCATTGGTGTTTGTGTAGTGATTCGAATATCGATGGCCACCAAGCATGGTCAAATGCTCCTTTGATGTCCAACGAAATTACCACAATATGTTTCTTTTCTAGCAACTGCAATCTCAAAAAATTCACAATTTTATGAAGAGCATCTACAGTACTTGTTTGAGGCGTGAACCCATATTGATTAGGGTGCAATGGTGCATGCTTAATAAGGTGAAAACAAAGTCTGGAGTTGATAATTTTTTCTAGAACTTTGCCTCCGACTGGAATGATACTTATAGGTCTGTAGTTCTGTCCATTATGTTTAGGTACTGGGATTACTTTAGAAATTTTCCATACATCAGGGAAGATTCCACAATCGAAACACTTTTTATACAAGTTTATTATAAAACATGGAAAAATATTAAAAACTTTTTGAAATATTTCTACTGTAATTAAATCAAATCCAGCTGCTTTGCGTGGATTTAAGTTATCAATCAAGCTTTTTATCTCTATATCTGATAAAGTACTGTCGTCCTGAGTATTGGGTAGTTGATTACTATTTCGTCTCATGGTGATGTGTATGTCAGTGTCGTTAGTAGGTTCGTCACTTATGAAGAAGTTGTTCATTAAATGTTGTAGTGTTTCCTCAGTGTCTGTCGTGAAAGTTCCGTCACTTTTCTGTATTGTACATAGTTGTAAATCAGTCCTTAATTTTCCAGTTGAGTGTTTATATATCCATGTCCAAGGATTAGTTTTGTTTATGTTATTGCAGTACGTTTTCCATGAATTTAATTTTTCCCTCTTTATCGTTTTTGTGTAAGTAGATTTTATTCGTAAGTAAAAATTTTTCCGAGTTTGTCTTAAATCTGGATTGTTTTTTGTACGTTGGAATTGTCGTCTTAATGTGTTGGTTTTGTGTCTTAGTTCAGTCAGTTCTTCAGTCCACCAAGGAGCCGATTTCATAGTCCTATGCTTTTTGTGTCTTAAAAATAGACTGTTGCATGTCTTAATTAGGCACTTATGAAATAGGCTTACGGTTATATTAATTCCTCTTGAATCGAGAGAGTAAATCAAATATGACTCTAGATTTGTTAATGCATTATTGGTTGGTACAAATTTTATTTTAATATAATCTTCCAATTTTTTCTGGAAAATGGCAAGCTATTCCTCTTGTAATTGATCATCTTTTCAATAAACTTCTTGAAGAAAGCGTATTCCCTAATTGTTGGAAGGTATCTAAAGTCATTCTTATCTTAAAACCCAAACGAAATCCTACAAATGTGTCCTCTTATCAACCAATAAGTTTAGTACCAATTTTCGGCAAATTGTTAGAGAAAATCTTAATAAATTGCATAAATTATTTCCTCTCTCAAAACAATGTTTTAAATGACAACCAGTATGGTTTCGTGAAAGGCCGCTCTACTACAGACGCTGCGATGGAGGTGGTGAATTGTCTCCTAGATAGTTTATCCAGACATAGAGAAGTCACGTTAGTATCTTTAGATGTTCAGGGTGCTTTTGATTCCGTTTGGTGGCCAGCTATTCTAGATGAGCTTAGGGCCTTTAACTGTCCCAGAAATTTATTTTTATTAACAAAAAATTATTTTCAAGACCGAATAGCAAAAATAACCTCAAATGGATGCTCTAAGTCTAAAACATTAACCAAGGGATGCCCCCAGGGTTCAACTTGTGGTCCAGGATTTTGGAATATTCTTTATAACTGAGTTTTGAATACTGAATTACCGAAAGATTCCAGACTCATTGGGTTTGCAGATGACCTTCTTCTGATATGTCATGGAATTGATAGTTATGATACAGAAATGTGTGCAAATAAATCAATCAGAAGGATTGTTCACACAGCAGACCAAATAAAACTTAAGTTCAATGTCGATAAGTCAAGTGCAATCCACTTTACAAGACGAAGACGTCCACATAAGCTGCAAATTTTGCTTTATGGGGAGTTGCTCCAATGTGTTTCTGAAATTAAATATTTAGGATTCACTTTAGATGAGAATCTTAACTTCTCGACCCATATAGATAACGTATGCAATAAGAGTCTACAATTATTAAATATGGTTACAATATTAGCGAAAAAGAAGTGGGGTATTGAGCATAATCAGTTAATGAATATCTACAAAGCAGTTGTTATACCAGTCCTGACTTATGGTTTTCCTGTTTGGGGGGAAGGATTAAAAAGGAAATACAACAGAAAAAAACTGATTCGAGCTCAAAGACAAAGGGTAATTCGATTAGGAAGAATAGGAGGAAGAAGGCTACAGAACAGTTTCCTATGAGGCAGCACTTATTCTAGCCGACTTAGTACCCATAGAAATTTACTTGGATCAAGTAAGATCTCTTTATTATTTCAAAAGGGGTATAGGAGATACCAAGATGCTTGACCAGCTCCACTTGTGGGGCGTAAGTCTAAATGACTTTGAAAAGCCACTTGACTCTAAGCATGATTTCTACCCAGCAGATGACCATGCATTGCTTCGTCCTCCCTCAGCAAAGTTCCCAGCCTGGCAAGTATTCACGGACGGCAGCAAGGAGGGAGAAAATATCGGGAGTACGTTCGTTGTTTACGAAGAAGGCGTACTAAAAGGCATGAGAATGTTCAGGTTGGGTACCTTATGCAGCAATAATCAAGCTGAACTCTTTGCTGTTCTACAGAGCTTGATATGGCTCAAGGAAGAAACAGAGTATTCTCCTGGGACTACTGCAGTAGTTTACATGGACAGTCAGGTGGTAACCCAGTCACTGCTTCGGAACAAGAATAATAATGCTCTTATTTATGAGATTCGAAGTCTGGTAAAAGAGTTGAAGGAGTCTGGTCTAGATCTCTCCTTGGAATGGATACCAGGACGTAGGGGCATAGGTGGGAATGAAGAAGCTGATCATTTGGCAAAGGCTGCAAGTCTGTTACCAGTCAACGATGCTGCTTACAAGAAGTACACTTTCACATTAGCAAAGAAAATCTTTAAACGTTATTGCAAATGGGAATGGGAAAAAATGTGGCAGAAATCGGAAAAAGGGGCAGTAACAAGGAAGTATTTTCGAACAGTGAGGGAAAGGCAGAATTGCAGATGGCTTGAACTGTCCCCGATGCTGACTAAGTATTTAACAGGCCATGGAGACTTCGCTAGCTACCTACATGCTTTCGGCATACGAGATCTTCCCGACAGCGGCTGTGGTCAGATTGAGACGGCGGAACATGTTCTAATGGATTGCCCGCAATACGAAGAACTGCGGAAAAAATGTATAAAAAGCCCTATCACAGCATTACATGCACTAGTTTTAAAAGAAAATTATAACTCTTTTCTTTATTTATTGACTCAAATTGAAAAAATCGAGTAAAAGATTAATTAATGCTTAACTTTTTTCATATGTTTACTCGTTTAAAAGTAACAAATTTCAATTTGTAAATAAATATAATAATGAATTTATTTTCAAATACTTAACATTTATTTTATCAATTTCATTTCTTTGTTTATCCTCTTTTCTTATTTTTTTCATTATTTATTTATTAACATTGTTATTAGGAATAGCTTATTATCCGTAATTTGTTATACATATACTCTGAAGTTAAATTATTATTATGAATAATTATTTACACCTTGTAATGCTGTGAGCGGAGCAAGGTTGTTTTTATTGTGTACATAAATAAATAAATAATACTTTTTTAATAGTTTGTTTATGTATACTTATAATGCACAATAACTCTGGAACCAGTTGATTCTCAGTCACCAAATTAAGATCATTTGTTTATCTCATAAAGAAGTGTTACTGGCGTTAATGACCCCAACGGTTGACACGCCTTAAATTCAACCAAAAAAAAAAAGAAGTGTTATGTGTATAGATTTCATAATTTTCGACTTAGGCCCTTTTGAGATATTCTACTTTAAATGTTGCAAAAAGTATGATTACGGCTAATTTTGAAAAATTATATTAAAAAAAATGAAAAAATTCTCGAGCTTGAAACTTCTGCAGCAAGTAGTTATATAATAAATCCATAGGTGGCTCTAGGCAAACATTTCTGGATGGGCTATTTAGTATGGGCTTACCGCCATGCCTGGGGGTGTAGAGTCAAATTTTTACAACCAGGCACCTCGAAATCATTAAGGAAGTACTTGATAAACTAAGAACCTACATTACTTAAATGTGAGAATTATAGGGGCATAGCGCTTCTCCCAACGATCTACAAAATCCTGTCGGTGGCAATATGTCAGAGAGAGGAGTGAACGACTACTGGGAGAATATCAGAGTGGATTTCGCCCGGGAAGGTCGACTATAGATCATTTGCAAGGTAGGGATTGTCGGGGTTCGCTCACTGCTACTTAATAAAACTACATTTTATCGTAAAAATGGTTTTATTGTGCCGACGTTTCGGCTTGAACTTCAAGCCTTCATCAGGGCGATGGGAAGGTTGAGAACTATACCTCACTGATGTGGGATCATTTCCCACATCGGCAGGACACAGCAGCTTTGGCCGGTGCTGTGACAGAATTTGATTGTGCAGCGCAAGACTTGGGACTCTCTATAAATAGTGAAAAGAACAAATATATGAAAACCTCGAGACAGACCGGAGAGAACGAGGAAGGACTGTGGATTTGGGAGAGAACACTTTCCGTAGCTGTAGCACATTTAAGTACCTGGGGGGAGTAGAGGTTAACGGCTGAATGGTGGCAGGGAACAGATGCTTCTATGCCTTGCAAAAAGCTCTCCGATACAAAAGTCTCTCCAGGAAAGCAAAGATTTTACTATACAAAACTGTAATAAGGCCAGTTGTTGTGTACGGCAGCGAAATGTGGACTCTGACCAAAGAAATGAGGAGAGGCCTGCTGGTGTGGGAAAGAAGAGTCCTGAGAAAGATTTTTGGAGCCGTAAGAGAGCAGCACAGGTGGAGGGTCAGAAGCTATGCCAAACTAACAGAATTATATGGCGAGCCTGACATCCTCTATGTCATCAAGAAAGGTAGACCACAGTGGTTAGGACATGTGGAGAGAATGGAACCCGGTAGGTTACCTAAATTGATGCTGAATGGTGCACCTAGGGGCAAAAGAATGAGAGGCAGACCAAGACGGATGTGGCTTGAAGACGTGGAGGAGGACTTGCGGACGCTAGGGATCCGAAATTGGAGGAACCTAGCAGCAAAACGCGTGGAATGGAGCAGGATGGTGGCAGAGGCCCAGATCCTACAAGGACTGTAGTGCCCAACAGTGAGTGAGTGAGTGAAGAACATACATTAATTAGAACTTATTACTATTAATTTGCCTAAACTAATTCTTTTTCTAACTTAACTGAAAATGATTGTGAATTTTCATTCTGGGGGGCTAAGCCCCCCTTTAGCCGCCACTGCATAAATCTAAGAAAGAAAAAAAATGGAAGATCGAGTCTCTCTCTCTTATAATAAATTTGCAGTGTTTCTTCAATTTCCACACTGACATGTTTCTGATAAGGATCGAGGGCAATATAACAACTATATTGGAACTTAATAAGACATTGTATTCTGATATAGATATAGCATATTGTACAATAGTACATAGACACAAGACAAAACCGACTACAGACTACAGGACAGGACATGCACAGGCGACATTGTCTATAACACAATCGATACCTCCGTCGAGGTTATACAATACTTAATATGTAACACACACTATTTAGATAGCACAATGCAGGAACATAAATCAATTGCATATCCTTCTGATAATTTTAGTGTTTAATTTGTTTTGATATCTATTAAATAATTAAATTAAATTAAGAGAGTTAGATAGATTTACATAAAACGTATTTTGGGACAAAAAGTTGTTAAAATACAAACTCAAAATGGCCATACAAAAATTATGAGCCAGAAAATTGTTTAAATCAGGTTTGAACTTGCCTAGGTTTAGGGAGTAAATGGTAAAAAAATTAGGACAATCAAAAATGTTGAGCAACATGGTCTGGTGATTACTAATGGATTGACCCAGGCAGCAATTATGTGTTTAATTGTCAGTGAAGTGTTGCAGAGTATACAATTTGGTTTGTCACGCCTTGCCATGAGATAGGAATTATTCAATTATCAGCACCCAATACAAAGCCTCGTAAGCACAACAGTTTGCTATTGTTGGGGCGAGGGTTGATGAGTGGTAGAGCTAATATACTAGAGGACCTGAGTTCATAGCTCGAGCGGACTAAAGATTTTATCTTCTAGTTTCTTCGTTCATGGGTTAGATTCGGGATCCCAGACCATCCCTAGGCCTTTAATTAGTTTATTAATGAGTACCTGTAAAGGGGAAGATACGGCAGGCAGAGCATAGTACTAAGCGCACTATCTGCCATCAAGAATCAGATACTTCTACATTATCTGCCCCTCTAAGCCCTTGTGGCCTGTTACAGGACTGACTTTTTGTCATTTGTTGATTATAAGTCTTTTTAATGCTGTTCCTGCCTCCCTCCATAGGGAGGATGATTGCTTATGAGGTTGGGCTCATGAAGAAATCCAGAACTGCCTACTAGAAAATTTCACATTTCTGAACCATTAGATCTAAAAAATAATGGTGGATCATTTTGTGTGTGTATATATACACACACACACACACACACATATATATATATATTGTAATGATATATTACATTCACGAAAATATTTTTAAATTCAAATAACCATCGATATTTTGAAAAGCCCGCGCAAATCACAAACCATATATACAAATAACATCGTATTATATACATTTTAAATTAATAATATTTTTGGACAATACTGGTGTACAATATATCCATATTAAATGTACATTCAGATGGTAATAAATTAATTATTTGAAGTTGCAAAAATAAAATTATTACTTTCATAAATAAACCAACAAAAAGCGGAAGTTAAGAAACAAGGATGCCAAGCTTTCCTGCTAGAAGGCGTCAGTTGATTCTCAGCGGTGGTCGCGTGCGGAGCTTGAGTCTATAGCTATCCTCCGAGGATTACGGAGTGCAGTCTATTGTTATTATTCATAGAAGACTGAGTGAGAAGACAACAGAATCCAGAATTCAAGATATCCATTCTAGGCACGAGACCTGGCAATAAAGCGTATTACATTGAAGAAGGAATTACTGAAGCGCAGTGTATTGAAGCCTTATTGGAAGCAAATTAATTTAGAGGTAAAATTTATTTTTTTGTAATTGTTAATTCTTTTATTGTCATTTGTATTATTTTTGATGTTGGTGTTTGTATCTCAGAATTGTCTGGAAATAAATATTATATCGTTCATTCACTCGGAACTTTAATCCCTGAGATTAAGTCAAATTCATATAATAAAACTTACTCAAGTAATTAAAATCTTTTTATTTCTTTTTAAAATAAATAAAATCTTTACATTTAATGACGCCCAACATGGCGCAGTCATTTTATAAAAATTTATCTTAACAATATATATATATATATATATATATATATATATATATGTGTGTGTGTGTGTGTTTTCTGCAACTCGGCTTCTTTCTCCAGCGGTGGAGAAAGAAGCCGAGTTGGAGAAAACACATCTAATTCCCAGTGAAGCAGCTTGAAAGTTAACATATATATATATATATATATATATATATATATATATATATATATATATATATATATATATATATATATTGTAATGATATTTTACATTACATATTTAAAAGTTTTAAAATTAACACAGAAAATTCAAAAAGCTCATTGATATGTTAAATTCATTGGGATAAACAAATATTATTTGTTATATTTGTCTAGCAGTCGATACAGGTAGCGTTGGATACCGGTAGGACGCTCCTACCATGAAAGTTAGTTCAGTCTGTTAAAACGAAGCTCCAGTCTCATACATACATTAAGTTGTTGAGTTGAATGGAAGGTCTAGTCTCATATGTGCAGCTCAGTTGAAACGAAGCTACAGTCACATACAGTTGAGTGCAGTTGAAACGAAGCTCCAGTCTCATATGTGCAGTTCAGTTGAAAAGAAGATACAGTCACATACAGTTGAGTTCAGTTGAAAAGAAGGTCCAGTCTCATATGGGTGTTCAGTCAGAAAGAAACAACACAGTCCTAATGCAGCTCTAGTTCAGTGCACAGCTAGTCTCATATGGTCATCAGTTTTCATGAAGCCTAGGCTCAGTCTGTTAATGGAGATACAGTTGTAAAGAAGATCCTGTCCTATGCAGTTAATACCAAGCTGGCTTTATATCAGGTAATGCTTGTTTATCTATATGCCTGGATGTAGCTTATCCATGAGTTTTTTTTGTTTTTTATTATTTAAAATTATCTCTGTTTTACTTTACTGGACTCGAACCCGACCCCTGAGATAAAGAGTTTTTAAATTTAAATATTATACATTTTGTCAACCCAACGTGGCGCAATTCTCTAATTCAAATATTTTAATTGATTCTTTTTATTTAAATTATAACATTTTGGCACATCAACGTGTGACTATTATATTTCATTTTATTAAATTATAACAATATATATATAAATATATGTGTGTGTATGTGTCTATTCGCTCTCTCACAAGCTCAAAAATGGGCCCATTTTTTCCAAAATTTGGTAAAAAAAATCTTTTATCTAATTTGAAAGGTCATGTTCGTTAACCAGCAGAATCTGTCCACCAAAACATCCGTGGCTTTTGGTGCGAAATATGCACAAAATAAATTGTAGTTCTTACATTTTTGAGTTCATATGCTTGTAGGTACTCATTTTATAGGTTCTTTAACTTACAAAAATGAATGAAACCATTTGTTATATAAGTGATATCTGTAATTGTTCACAAGGAACATTGTTACAACTACTTTTACTAGCTAATTTTCAGTTCGGGTATTCAAAAACGATTGATTCAGTTGAAACTTGTTCCAAACGTTTGGCATTCATCTGATCTAAGATATAGGCGTATGTGACAGTCCCTGATGAGTTTTATTTGTTTTCATTTTGGTCAGTGCAAGTTTTCGTATGTCACTAAATTTGAAGTTTTGTTGTTATTGTTTATATAACTCATAGTTGTTCTTCAATAAAAGCATTAAAAGTAACTATAGTCCATCCGCAAACAAAAGAACAAGGTAGTGCGCAAGCGCTGCCTTAGGCCGTGTGGGGGAAGGCCTTGCTCTCCTCCGACCACACCGCTTTTGTTTGTGGTCGGACTATAATTTTATACTCACTAATATTATTTTACTTTAATTAATTACTTTCACATAAATTTTGTCGTATTCTGGTAAAAATGGATGTTCTTTCTTACCTAACTTATACAAATTGATTATTTTATCGAGGGAGTTGATTCTCAATTATAGTAAAATTACAAATGTTAAGGCTTTTAACAAGTAGCATGTTGATATTTTTGTATTCACGTTGTGAGAACTCGGACTCTGAAAAAGACAATGCATTGCATTCTGAACCAAAATTAAAAAAAAAAAAAAAAAAAAAAAAAAAAAAAAAAAAAAAAATATGACAGTATTAATGTAATGGTTGGCTATCCTTGAATAAATATATAGAACTAACCTGGTTAACAGGTGGTTCTAAAGGTTAATAGAATTGCTTATGATAAATAAATATATGGATTCATGGTGCTAAAGCTTGTACTTATTACATGGTGGCAGCGGTAAATTAAAAAAATAAAATAAATGACTCCAATTGAAGAAATTACAAAAGCTTTTTTGGATGCTTTGAAGTCTTCAAGAAACGAAGGAACTACTGGCTTTGAAGTTAAGCCTCCTGAAGAATTAAACTTCCAAGATTCTTCGAAATGGCCGCAATGGATACAAAGGTTTGAAGTTTACAGGTCTAAGTAACAAAGGTGAATGCCAACAAATTAATTTTTTGATTTATTCTTTGGGTTTGGAGGGAGATGAATTCCTAACCTCTATTGGTTTACCTCCGGATAAAAGGAACACTTATGCCCAGGTGAAAAAACCTATTGATGATCATTACAGGTTAAGAAAAAACTTATTTTACGAACGTTCAAAATTTCTTTTGAGAACACAGGACTGAACAGATAGACAATAATATACAAGACTTATACAAATTAGCAGCCAAATGTGACTGGTCTTGGGTACATTGCAATTTTGGAAAAGACTTGTTATTGCTCAAATTAGATACTGGCCTAGCCGATAGACATCTTTCTACTGAACTACAGTTAAGTCGAGAGTTGAAGATAGATGAGACTGTTAAACGAATCCGTTTAGCTTCTGTCATAGAGTCACAGCAAGACATGATCCGTGGCCAATTAAATAATAAGCCTGGAATCGTAGAGTGTGATGCTGTTTCTAGGAAATACTCTTATAAAGATCGCCGTCGTTCTAAGGGTAACGAACGCGTAAAGAGTCAAAGAAAAGACTTTCATAGATCTTGTTACAGATGTGGAGCAGCTTACAGCGATGAGCACCGTCAGAATTGTCCAGCCAAGGACGCTATTTGCTTTTCATGCAAGATGAGGGGCCATTGGAAGTCAGCCTGTCGTCTTGCCAAGAAGAAGGTCGACGAGGTGGACAGAAGGAGTTCCAGTTCCAGCTGCGGCAGTCTTGGGGTCGTACATTTTACATCAACATCTCAGGTAGATGATTTTTATTATACAAATATAAGAGTCAACGGAAAGGACGTCCGATTCAGGAGCTGACGTATGCATCTGTGGTCCAAATATGATCGAACAACTGCTAGTAGTAGTTTGGAGATGCACAAAACGTCTAGAAAGCTTCATGGGGCAGGCAGTAGCCAACTAAAAGTGCTTGGTAAAGTTAAAGTTGTGATGTCTAAAAATGGAATAGACCATACAGAAACTGTGTATGTTGTAAAAGGACAAAAAGAACCACTTTTAGGGAAGGCTGCCATAGCATCTTTTAAACTACTGAAGCTTATGGTAGATGAAGTAGGAAATGATCCAAATGATTATAATATTTTAAACGAATTTCCAAAAGTGTTTCAAAGCCTTGGGGAAGTCAAAGGTGACCCATATTTAATCAGGCTTGCTCCAAACCTTTTTCTGTTTCATGTCCATGGAGAGTTCCGATTCCTCTAAAGAAGAAATTACAAATTGAATTAGACCGAATGGTCAAGTCAAACATCATCGTTCCTATTTCGGCAGCAACAGAATGGTGCTCGCCGATAGTAGTTGTACCTAAGAAAAACGGCACGATACGGCTCTGTGTAGACTTTACTGAATTAAACAAATTCGTTGTACGAGAAAAGGTAATATTACCGTCTGTTGATGAATTACTGTGTAAGCTTAATTTTGCCAAATTTCTTTCTAAATTAGATGCCAATAGTGGTTTCTGGCAGATCCCATTGGACAAAAGAAGTCAAAAGTTGACTACATTTATCACGCCATTTGGGAGGTATTATTTTAAACGTTTACCATTTGGAATATCATCTGCTCCTGAACACTTTCAAAGGAGAATGCCTGAGGCCATTGAAGGCCTAGAAGGTATTATTAACTTAGCGAATGATTTTCTGGTTTATGGTGAAGCTGAAGCTGAACATGATAATAGGTTCACCAAGTTTTTACATCGCCTAGAAGAGTATGGGATCACACTTAATAGAGAAAAGTGTATTTTTAAAGTTAATAAACTAAGCTTTCTAGGACATGTTTTGGAAAATGGCAGCATCAAACCTGATCCAGAAAAGGTTAAAGCAATCTCGGCAATGCCAACACCTAAGGATCAGAAAGACAACGTCTTTTCTTGGTATGATTAATTATTTGATGAAATTCATCCCCCACCTTTCCGATCATGCCAAACCGTTGAGAGAATTATTGAGTAGCAAAAATACTTGGATGTGGACCAACATACACGATGCGAATTTTAATAAATTAAAATCACTTGTTAGTGAGGCCGTCTCGTTAGCGACATTCGACCCACAGAGGGAAACACGTGTTTGCGCTGATGCATCCAGCTTTGGAATTGGGGGAACTCTAGAACAGAAGTTTGCTAAGGGCTGGATGCCAGTTCAATTCATATCGTGAACTTTAAGTTCAGTCGAGACGCGATATGCTTAAATTGAAAAGGAAGCTTTAGCACTAACTTGGGCCTGCGAAAGGTTCTCGCAGTTCATTTTAGGAATGAAATTTGATTTGTTGACAGACCACAAACCTCTGGTTGAAATTCTAGGTCGGAAACCTATTGCAAGCTTATCGGCACGACTACAGAGATTTAAAATGAGGTTGTTACCATTTACCTTCCATGTTAAATATATATAAGGAAAAGAATTTACGACTCCTGAATTGCTTTCTAGAAATCAAATAGTTAGAAGGGCCTGGGGATAAAGATGTTCTAGACGAAATCGAACTTCATGTTTCAGAACTTGTTTCGTCTTTACGAATAAGGGATTCAAGACTCAAGAAACTCATGAAAGCGCAAGAAGAAGACGCAGTGAGCCTACTTTTAAAAGAAGTGATACTCTCCGGTGCCTGGACTAGATTAGAGAATAGCCCATTCTACAAAGAGAGAGGATCTTTAGTCTACCAAGAGAGGTTAATTCTGTACAATATTAGAGTTTTTGTGCCGAAATCTCAGAGAAAAGAAGTCCTGGATAGTTTACATTCAGGACACCAAGGAGTTACAAAATGCATCGCTCTTTCAAAGAAAACAGTTTGGTGGCCGGGAATTAAGGTGGACATAAAGAAGAAGATAGAAAACTGTTTACCATGTATTGAAAATTCCGCCAATCTTCGTGAGCCGCTGATACCAAGTGATATCTCTAAGAGACCATGGGAAAAGGTTGTGGTTGATCTTTTGAACTTCAAAGGTAAAAACTACCTTGTCATGCAAGACTATTTCTCAAAATACATAGAATTATTGCAGTTGAGTAGAACTGATTCAAACGCTACTATATGAGCCTTCAAAGTAATATTTTCTCAGCATGGTATTCCATCTTCAGTTAGAGCGGACAACAGTCCTTTCAACAGCAAGGAACTTAACAATTTTTTAAAGGAATATAATTTTGAAATAATTACATCAAGCCCAAGGTATCCATCTTCAAATGGTCAGGCAGAACGGGCTATACGAATTGCTAAAGATATTCTTAAAAAGAATAAAGATTTCAGCGATGGCCTATTAGCATATCGATCAACACCGCTGGAGTGTGGATTTAGTCCTGCTCAGCTTTTATTTGGGCGGGGGATAAGAACAACCTCACCAATTATAGAGGAACAATTGATCCCTGCTTGGCCAGATTTGGACTGGTATACAATACAATACAATAGAAAGGGACCTGGGCCCTTCGCCCTTGTTCTTTGCGACCATATTTCTGTTCTGGGACCATATACCCCTGCACCAGCCCTCTCATCCTTAAGAGAGCCATCGGTGTACCACACCGATGAGTTTCTTAGGAAACTTTCCTGTCCTTCCTCCCAGCTCTGTCGACTAGGTATGACAACACTGAACTGCTTGTCAAAGACAAGTGTCCGTGTCGTCTCATCCGACCAGGTGAGGCATAAATCGCTCTCTTTTAGTCTTTGCAAAATCCTGAGATGTCCCCTAGTCTCATCCTTGCTCTCTTTGAGGGACTGAATTCTCAATGCACCAATCAGGGCCTCTTGCTTGATGCGGATAGCTAGCGGTGTTAATCCTATGATTGCTTCCATCGCTGCAGTGGGGCACGTCCTGATTGCCCCTGTGATTCCCAGGCATGCTAGCCTTTGGACTCTTTCTAGCCTGCTGGCTGCAGTCTTCTCTTCAGTTTTTGTCCACCAGACTAGTGCTGCGTATGTTACCATAGGCCTTACTACAGCAGTGTATAGCCAGAGGAGCATCCTCGGACTCATACCTCAGGTCTTTCCACAGAGCCTGTTACATGCCCATAAAGAGACCTTGCTCTGATTCGCCAGCTTCCCAGCATAGCCCTAACCCATCTTCTGAGGATGAGCTCAGCACCTAACTCCTTGGTAGCCTCCTCTATGGCTGCATATGAGGTATTGTCAAAAGCATCCTCTATATCCAGGAATGCACATAATGCAATTTCCTTGTTTTGAAGTGAGTCCTTTATTCTGCCCACTAGATAATGCAGGGCAGTTTCTGTTGATTTGCCCTTTTGATACGCAAATTGCTGGGCATGCAGAGGATGCCTTCCTAAGAGGTCCTCCCTGATGTGCAAGTCCACTACCTTCTCCATCGTTTTCAGCACGTTGTGTTATAGGACTTAGGTAAGTCCAGGGGCCTTGTTGGTCCCTTTGGTATAAAAATCACATCCGTGTCCCTCCAGAGACAAGGGATGTATCCATGTGCATAGCTTGCCTGAAACATGGCTGCTAGAATGCCTGCAAGCTTTTCTTTTCCATGGATTAGCTGAGCAGGGATAATACCGTCTCCTCCAGGAGCCTTGTAAGGCTTGAAGGTACCTATTGCCCACTTTACCTTTTCAATTGTAAAGATTTTCTTGGCTGCTTGAAGCATCCGTTTGTTTGCATTTTCATGCCCCCGAGGCTCATTTATCTCCTCTGTTTCGTCTTCTGAGCAGTCTGGGAAGTGGGTCACTAGTAGCTCCCTAACTGTCTCTTCCAGGTTGCTCGTAATCGTCCCATCGGGTCTCTTTAGCAGTCCCATTTCATTTGTGTGCCTTTTGGCAAGCACTTTCTGTAGACTAGCAGCATCTGGTAGGCTACTAACATCTTTGCAGAAATCTCTACAGGTCCTTCTCTTAGCCTGCCTGATTCCTTTGTTATACTCCGTTAGGGACTGTTTATAGTCCCTCCAATTACCATTTTGTTTTGCCCTATTGAAAAGCCTCCTGGCCTTTTTCCTGAGCTTTCCCAATTCGCTGTTCCACCATGGTGGCTCCTTTTCTTGCCTTTTAATTCTTGGTGGGCAGCTAATTTCAAACGCCTCATGCATGGCGTTGTGGATTTTTACAGAGGTTCTTTCCAGTTCCCCTGTAGTACCCACTGCTAGCTCCTCTCCTTCATACTCCTCTAGGAGTATGTTGCCGTAAAGGGTCCAATTTGTCAGTTTTGGAATTCTCACCTGTTGTGGGGCCTCCATTCTTGCCCCGACCTCAAACCTTATCTGCCGATGGTCAGACATCGAGACCTCTTTGGACACGTGCCAATTGAGTATCATTTTACTAAAGGACTGTTTTGTCAGTGTGAGATCCAACACCTCACTTCTATTTGCTGTAACAAAGGTGGGCTCAGAGCCTCGATTAGCTACATCAATATTGTTAGATATTAAGTAATCAAGGAGCGACTCACCTCTCATGTTGTTGTTGCTGATTCCCCAGACCTTGTTGTGAGCGTTGGCATCGCAACCCATTATTAGGTCTAGTATTAGGTCATTAACTTCGTTTGGAGGTACTTCCACAGCATCTCCAGGAAAATAGGCTGAGGCAATCAGCACCTCCCGTCTTCCTCTCGCTGTCGGCACCTCTATGACCACCACAACCAGGTCCTTTCTAATGAAGTCTGGAACAGAGTAAAAATTGACTCTTTTGTTAATCAGCAGGGCTGCTCTTGGTCTGTCAACACTTGTACAGTAGATTAGCTTACCTGCTTTAGATGAAAGGCCCATTACAGTTCCTTTGCCTGCCCAGGTTTCCTGAAGGATCCCTACGTCTAATTTTTTGGAGATGAACCCTCTATTGAGGACGCTGGTCGCTGCCCTTGCACGATGAAGGTTCACCTGCACGAACCTTAAGTTTACACTCAAGGTCGTGGTATGGGGCTCCTTTTCCCTGAGCCCCTGGGTCTCCGCTTCTCGGTGTGCCACCCCAGCCTGGCTTCCTCCCTTCTTCTCCCAGGCGAGTGGTGCTTTTCACTACGGGTCGGTGTGGAGTGCCTTCTCCTATCCTGCCTGTCCCTTTCTTCTTCCCTGTCCCTGTGACTATGAGCAAGGGGAGGACGACAAGATCTTTTCCTTCTCGCCTCTTCTTCCTCTTCCTTCCTTGAGGTGCTGGGCCTCGCGTCATCCTTCTTGGCTGTAGCATCCCCAGCCCTCTTCTCCTCTCTACCTCTTCCTTCCGATCCCTCAGGAGTCCGGGCTACATGCTTATCCTTTCCTTTTTTCTTATCCACCGTAGCTACTCCTTCTTCTCTCTCTTGCATCTTCTCTACCACAGGCACGGAATCTTTGCCTCCCTTTGCCTCTTTCCCTTTGCGGCCTCCAATCACCCTATATTTAAGACTGTGGAAGCCGTAGTGCAGCATATCTCTGCATTCCAGAAGCTTGTGGGCTGTACCCTCGTCGATCCCCATAGCAAGCTGGGTGATTCTAGGCATCGAATCATCTCTACTATACACTCTCCAGGATTCTATCCTAGCAAATTAAGAAGCGCTTTGTCCTCTTTGTTTGTTTTAGGGAGATACACAATTAAGGTACTCCTACGAGGTAGGTCTTGCTCCTTCAGGACCTTTAATTTGGCCCCTTCCCACGGTGTTAGAAGTGGACCATTTTCCAGGACCCAGTCAGCTGTCTCCTGGTTTCAACATACTAGCTGTATCCAGCCACCCTTCCATATAATGTCGTAGAACCGAACCTTCACCTCCCTGTCCGGTTCCTCGCCTATTTTCAATGTTCCTTCAAGTTGAACTGTGGGGTGCTCCTGACAGCAGATGCCAATCCTCACCCCTTCAAGGGCTCTCCGGTACGAGAGAGCTGGAGGCATGTCCCGCTCCTTTCCTTCCTGTGACTTCTGCACATATGAGCTCAGCTTAGCCCTTTTGCTGCGCGCCACAGGAGTGGCCTCACTAGAGCGAGTCCTCTCACCCTCCTCCTCAGATCTGCTCCTCTTCTTCTTGGTTCCATGCATTCCCATAGGGTCCCTGCACATCTTGGTAGCCTCTTCCTTGCTGTACCCATGTCTTCGGAGCCAGCGAAAGCGTCTCCTAGTAGCTCCACCAAGCTTGATCTTCTTATCGCTGGTGGTAGGGGGCATGGATTTCTCCTCCCCTTTGTCAGTATGAGCATGCTCCTCCTCCTGTACAGGTGGTGGAATTTGCATCTCTTCTGTTTCCAACTCCATGTTGGCATTTCCTTCTTTTTTGGAGGCAATCCTCTCCAGAAGGTCGAGATTGAACTCGATCGATAGGGGCGTTAGAGCCTCTGTTGTTGTTATGTCCGAAGACAAAGATTCAGTATTCAACTCCTCAATTGTTCCCACGAGAAGCAAGGGATCTAAAGGTCACCTGCAGCAGAGCCCCGCATACTGCAGTAAGGCAGTTCTTGAAACTGGAGGTCGCCCGGTATCCAGAGTCCGCATGGTAGGACTGAGTTCCCCTCAGCCATTCGTCCAACGGCCCATGCTGTTCCACCTTGGATTGGGGGATGTTTTATGACCATCCATGTCATTTGCCTAGGGAAGGTGATCCTAGGTTGTGTACTGTAGATGTCCTTAGTTTTTTGGTGTGGGGTGTGTGTAGTGTGCTGTATTTAGTGTACTGTGTGTGTGTGTGTCAGTGTTTATGTTCCCCCAACCTGGAGGGCCAGTGGCTGACTGCGGTCAAAAGACCAGGCGATGGGACCGCCACCTCCCTACGCCTACTGACTGGTATAGAAAATGGTGGGAGAATTCAAAAGCCCGCCAGAAGGAAAATTTCGATAACAGACATCGAGCCTGTAAACTTCGACACTTAAGGAAAGGTGAGAAGGTATGGGTGAAAAATTTAAAGAAATATGGGACCATTTTAGACCAAGGCCTTAATGAAAGAGAATATCTCATAGATGTTTCTGGGCGAATTTTTAGGAGAAACCGGGTGTCCATAGTACCCTGTGAATCACGATTTTCGACTTCGGATCGTCCGAGACAGGAAGAACTCCTTAGGAAAGGAGTGAAAAAATTGATGCAAATAGTGGATCTAAAGAGGTACAAAGAAGAGAAGGAGAGCCAGGAAGAAGGGAATAGAAGAGAAGATGATGGAGAAAGAGACGAGGGAGTTAGGACTAGGATTGGAAGGAGAGTCAGACAGCCAAGCCTTCTCAATCTTTGAGAAGGACTAGGAGTGGAAGGAGAGTCAGACAGCCAAGCCATCTCAATCTTTGAGAGAAGAAAGGGTGTAATGGTCGGCTATCCTTAAATAAATATATAGAACTAACCTGGTTAACAGGTGGTTCTAAAGGTTAATAGAATTGCATATGATAAATAAATATATGGATTCATGGTGCTAAAGCTTGTACTTATTACAATTAATGTCTTGAGAAAAAAATTACCTTCCATTTTTATTTTTTAGTTAGTGATAGGAATAGGGAAAAAGTTAAGAAGCAAGTTTATAAACAAATGTTTATGCACACTATAAGCATTGGGGAAAGACCATTAAGTTATTGGGTGAAACCACTAGCTTTCAAGCCAGCACTTCTGCAGAAAATGTACCTGCCTCAGAAAAGCACAATAAAAGAATTACAGGAGTGGCTGATCTCTCTGGTCGAATCGCATTACTGCCATGTCTCTTCTGATACGTACACTTACCTGGAACCAGTCTGAGGTAATATGAGAGACTTGTATCGGAAATAGCAATACCAAACTCTCTAATGCTCTATTAGACTTGAGCATGAAGTACGGGTTAATTATAGGACAGAAGTATCTTGAGACGGACCACACCCACATGGAAGTAGATGGATGGTCGAAACTAAGCTAAAGCATCGAAAGCAAGTGTTGCTTCCTCCAGACTACATTTCAATCAGCATGTCTCTGACCAACCATTCAAAACTTATTATTTGTGCACCATTACCATTTCATCCACAACGTTCAATAAGCCTCAGCGACATTAGGCCCAAGTTACATGACGGGTCCCATCCAATTGAAAAAAGTAAGTATGAACACCTTCAAGAGCTAAAAAAACTTATACCGAAAGATTACAAAAGCTTTTATGAAACTCTACCACACAAAAAGTAAGCTAATTAATAGTTTCATAACTTTCTTATCCTCATTGTGGAATTAGGATTTTATATATTTTAAGAGTCGGCCGTTGATGGTGACACATCTCTATTTAGTGTTCTATTTTGTAATCAACATTTACGTGGTTCTCCTAGGAATTCCATCACAAAAACTGGTAGAATTAGTGTAGTGATAGTGGAGCACGTGTGTGTGTGCAGTTTCGAGGAATTTCATCAAACCAGTGACCGGCAAAGTGTGTGTTAATCATATTCACCTATTAGACATTTAACCCTTGCCTCTAGCGTCGCCTAGTGGTGGGTGGGCGGCCATACCTCCTACTTCCTGTCTCACTCATATGTTGATTGCCTTTTAAATATACGTGGATTATCTTTTCAGCTCCTTCACCAGGTCAGCTCAAATTACAATTATATACTATATATTTTTGTTCTTTTTTTATGGATTAAAATATGAACAAAAAATATTAAATGAAAACTTACTCACTGAAAACCCTGCTATGGAAGAATCCTCTCTCGCGAGTAGCCAGGAACTCACAACGCACAACGAATCTGAGTCTAATCTAGAAAAGGGAAATGATGGGAAAAGTAAACGAAAAAGAAAACTAACGAAGACCAAGTCTCCCCCAAACAGATCATCCAAAATTCAGGAAGACAATTATTTTCTCAGACCAAGAGGAAAAAAATCACTTCTGACAAACCTCAGCCAAGAAAACAAAAATACTTTCAACAAAATTGCATCTACTTCACAAACAAGTAATGGGGACAATAAACAACAAGAAAAATTAAATCAGTATACGAATCTACCACATGATAAGCCACCGCCTATATTCGTTCAAAATATTACGGATTTCAAAACATTTTGCAATAAATTGAAAATAATCGCTGCTAATAAATTTTCCTGCAAAACGAGATTCAACGATACAGCTATATATCCCACTGATGGTAATGCTTATAGGGAAATCATTCAATATCTCAATAAAATAGAAGCAAATTTTCATTGCTACCAACTGAAGGAGGATAAAACATTCAGAGTAGTTATACGGAATCTACACTCTTCAACACCAGGTTGATCGCAGATGACATCATCGATGAACTAAAAGACAAAGGTTACAACGTGAAACAAGTTCACAATGTAAAACACCCTGCCACCAAAACTCCATTTCCACTGTTTTTCATTGATTTAGCTAAAGAAGAAAAGAGCAGAGAGATATTTAAAGAAAAGTTTCTCCTTTATACTCAAATAAAAGTTGAGGAGCCACAACAAAGCCGAAATGAGATCCCACAATGTTTCAAATGCTTAGACAGGGTGTCTACTGCACGAAAAAATCACGAAATGAAAAATAGGGCACGAAAAAGTCACGAATTTGGAAACCATGTCACGAAATTTTTCACATCAAAGAGCTAAATTCAGCGAAGTTTCTAGAATTAATCTTTTCCACTAAAACTGTGTACAATCAGGTGGACTGAAATCTTGCAGGTATTAGATAGAGCTCATGCGATGATACCTGGCTTAAAGTTATTAGTCCAGTATATAGAGGCTTCAAAAGGGGGTCGAGCTAACATTAATTCCCCCATAAGATTGTTTTCCTAATATCCTTAGATATGGAGTGAGTATGCTGAAACCAATTTTTCCAACTCGAAAGCCGGGGGGGGGGAGAACTTTTGGCAGGCAAAAAACCGCAAAATTTTAGCACTTTTTCAGTTTTCTTCAGTTATTTAAAAACCGTTGATTTTGGATATTAAAAAAAAAATCAAATAGGAAGTAAAGTACATTTAATTCTGCTTGAAATGAACTGGTCCAAGTCCAAATTCGGCCACGTAAAATTGCCGCAATCGCTAGCCAAAGATTTTGCATGAAAATTTCTGTTTTCCTCATTTTGGTTCAATAGTGACTCAACAATTTTAAAATTGGTCAAATTTATTAGTTTTTGTGCTTTTTTGATTCAGGTATTGATCAATTTGGGGGCTACCAAAACAATTGATTAATCCAAGCTGTAACTCGTTAAAATTTGGCTCACTATAGGTTTTCCCAAAATTGGAAAAAATTGGGTAGCGATTGCGGCAATTTTACGTGGCCGAATTTGCACTTTGAGCAGCTCATTTGACGCAGAATTTAATGCTGTTTAGTAATAATGTGCTAGAAGATACTCCATCTGACGATGAGCCTCAACCTGGGCCCTCAAAAGGAATAAAAACAATATAATTCCATTAGCTTAACATAATCTCTCTCAATAAATGTTGTGTGAGTGAATAAATGTATATTCATGTTTTTAATTAACTATTTACTTAAAATTCAGTCATTTTCAATACAATATGCTTCTGATTTTGTTGCTTCACTGAAGTAATATAGAAGTACAGTGATAAAAAATTCTCGGACACAGGTGTATGTCTAAATGTCTTAGGGTTCCTCCCATCCCCACCCCTTTCCCCTCAACATACCGCGTACACTGTTATTTGATACATTTAGAATGGAATCAGAAGTAAATTGTGGCTAATAGGAACCAAAAGTTTGCAAAATGTGATCAAATGAATATTTTACTAACTTTTTCTCATTTTGGCTCAATAGTGATTTAAAATTTTTTATATTGCTCAAATGTATACGTTTTTGTGTTTTTTGGAATCAGTTATTAGTGATCTTCAAATTTTAGGTGGTTTATCAAAAGACTTGATGAATTTAAGCTGTAACTTGTTAAAAGTAGGCTCAACACAGTTTTTCGCAAAATTGGACAAAAGTTTTGTTTTTTGGCTAGCGATTGCGGCACTTTTACCGAGCCGAATTTTGACTTCGGCCAGTTCATTTGAAGCAGAATTTAATGTTCTTTACTCCTTATTTGAAGTTTTTTTTTATCCAAAATCAACGGTTTTTAAATAAATAAAGAAAAACTGAAAAAAGTGCTACATTTTCGCGATTTTTCGCCTGCCAAAAGTCCTCCCCCCGGCTTTCGAGGTGGAAGAATTTCTTTCAGCATACTCACAGCACACCTAAGGCTATTAGAAAAAAAAATCTTGTGGGGGAATTAATGCTAGCTCAAACCCCTCTATCTATTGCTATATGTATAGAAAATGCTATTCATGATCCTCCAGTTGGTAGGAATTCCACAGTTATGCAGGACCATGTTCCGGTGGACCGGATTCTGCTGGTTAACGAACTTGACCTTTCAAATTAGACGAACGATCTTGTAAGAAATTTCATCAAAATCTGACCATTTTTGGGCCGCTGGGAGAGCGAACAGAGAAATATATATATATAAAAATTCAACAACCGTCATATTTGTTGCAAGGGGATCTGAAACGTGAAATTTTCGTGTCACCATTTCTGGATTGCGTAATGATGTCAATCCCATAAGCGGGTTTCCTCCCTATGAAGGGAGGGAGGATTCGCGCTAAAATGATAGATTACATTTTTTAGCGTGGTTCCTCCCTTCCTCCATAGAAACGAAACCCACTTATGAGGTTAACCTCATGACACAATCCTTGCGTCTACAATTGTGTTGTAGTTTTTTGAGTTTTTCTCGGAAACGAAGCAGAAACGAGAAAAATGCCGAACGACTTTTTTTCTTTCTTTTTTCATCCTGCATCGATTGCTGAAGTTTTGCCGTTTATGTTGGGGACACCCTGTATATGTATATGTATATACTTACGAATTTGTCTGTTCGCTCTCCTGCCGTTCAAAAATGGCCCGATTTTAATGAAATGCGGTTGGTTGCAGTTTCGTTGTTCAACACCAAGAGGTGTTTAGCCGGTGTTTTATCAGCCATATAGTGTCAGTCTTTAAAACTAAAGGCGGCTTTGGACTAATTTTACGTATTTTTATATATAAAAACTTTTTAATCCATAATTTTAAAATTAAATCCAAACTTTACCATTGCATATATTTTAAACACATTTCAATTTTATTATCTTAATTACAAAGCTTATTTAAAAAAATTGTTTACATTATTAATTTGTTATAATTAGTTCAATTTAGAATATTTGTCTAAAAATAAATGACATTGTACTCAAAATATTTTAGGTGACTGGCAGCTTGAATAAAACATAAGTATTATTAGCAATTTTCATATTCATTCATAAATGTTAAACTATAAAAGTGGTTGGAAATTTGAAACAAACGTTTTAGAGGTATTGGAGTAGCATTTCATTGCTTCTAAAAATGTTGTCTCGATAGGAAGTAAATTCTCCCTGTTAGAGTGTTACATGCTATTTTAAAGGGCATATAAAAAACTAAAAATTGACACCATCACGTTTCTACCATAAACAGGAGTGGAGCTATATATTTTGCCGCAGCAAAATTTTGACCACCTGTTGAAAACATTACATGGCCGTATTTTTGAAACCGTTTAAGAAATTGAGCTGAAATTTGGTGTTTTTTTTATTCTTTATGAAGGTAACCCATGTACCAAATGACATCATATGTACAGATGGCAAGGGAAAAAATATCATAGAAGTGTGTTGATTGAGATAAAATGTCAACGTCTTCTTCGTCTGGGTAACATAGTAAGCTCACACGGCAAAGCCAAGGCCTTAAAAACAAATACATACAGCACTTAAAAAACATTCCACTTTTACTGCATCATAGGCGCAACTGATTTACAACTAGCCCTTTGCCAGTTCACCCGTGTGCAGACAAAAGTTTTGTTTCAGTTGCAAACTGGTTTCAGACGCAACTGGTTTGCAACGAGAGTTGAGCACACTGTGTGTGCTGGGCCTTAATTGACTAAATTATGTACATTGTCAATAAATATTTAGTAATTTATTTAGAAATTTTGAATTCTGCTACCATTGTTTAATATATTTCATAGTCATTCCAGAGTCATCGTGTCTTCACTTTTAAAATTAATGTAACTATCCTCTTTAACATATTGTCCCAACAATGTCAAACTGACGAAATAATGTATTCAAAAATGGTCTTATTCGATACTTTATTTAAGACATTAAAGGCTATTCTATAAAGGGGTTAGAGTTGTGACAATTCGCGACCAGCCATATCGTCCACAATACAAAAGCAAACCCCCGAATCTAAAAACGAGATTTTGCATATTCGATAGTTTGACATGGTAGAGACGATATGATGTACATTTTATACAGTTTTTTTAATTGCTTTAAACGTATGTAAAATTGTGAGTTTATAGATATCACGTTAATCCGTTTAAGTTACAAATAATTTTAAACTACATCTTAAGGCTTTCTCTTTTTAAGTGAAATTATTTTCTTTTTAATGGGCACGAAATTTGCATTTCAAATCATGGAAATGTCACAAAAAAGTCACGAAATTGGCTTTCACGAAAGTAGTAGACACCATGTTAGAATATGGACATACTCACAACTATTGCTATCATGCACCAAAGTGTGTGAAGTGCGGAGAAGAACACATGTCCGAAAATTGTACCCTGCCAAACGACGGTAAAACCAAGTGTGCGAACTGCCAGGAAGAGCATCCCGCCACCTACCACGGGTTTAAAATATATAAATCTATTCAAACCCTACGCAACCTCCGCCTCAGACAACCAAGTTCTTCACTACAGGAGAAACCTTCCCATCAACCCCAAGCAGCACAGAATATCACAAGGAAGGAATACAAGGCTATCAACCCAGGACTCACATACTCCTCAGCCACCAGACAACAGGAAGCGTCCTCATCTCAGGTAAGTCCCAATGTAGCCCAAAATCCTCCAACTGCCCAAGAAACTCAAGCTATTCCTCAACCTCTTCCACAGAGACCATTTCCCACCAGACAAGGTCTGGCTACCAATAATCCTGAACCTCCCCAACACGCCCAACCCTTTGATCCCAACGCCCTCTTCCAATCCTTCTTCGATAGATTCGAATCCCTTATCACACCTTTAATTTCCCTAATGACTACCTTCAACGTGTCAAACCCTCACCATCCTCCTCTGGAATTCTAATGGCTTACTATCCTGAAATCATGAACTAGAACTTCTTCTAACGGACATACATATTGACATAGTACTATTAACAGAAACACACCTTTGTCCACAAATGACATACACTACTCCGGGATACAAGACCTATAGGCTGTTCCACCATGTCCTGGCAGACATGCCAGGACATGGTGGAACAGCTATTCTAATAAAATCCTCGTTATCCCACCACCTTCACTTTACCCTTTCTAGTGAATCATACCAACTTACGTCCGTTTCTGCCAAAATGCACCCTCATCCTATTATCTTTGCTTCCGTCTATTGCCCCCCTAATAAAACAATTTATCATCCGGATTTCACTACCATTTTCCATTCCTTAGGCCCTCATTTCGTCGCAGGGGGAGACTACAATGCGAAACATATTCAATGGGGAAGCAGAACAGCAAACACCAGAGGTCGCGTGCTAAACGATGTCATACACTCCTAAAACTACCTTTTCCTTTCCCAAGCTAATCCTATCTACTGGCCTTCCGACCTGAACAGAATCCCCGATATTGTTGACTTCTTCGTCTCTTCTGGCCTGGGAGGCATTTACTCTTCGGTGAAGACTCTTGATGACCTTTCCTCTGATCACTCTCCTCTCCTTCTCCCCCTTAGTTCCTCTTCGATCCCCCTTCTTCCTAAACCTACTCTTTCACCTGGACCTGTGGACTGGCCATTGTTTCAATCAACAGTAGGCTGTTTTATTGATCTGAAAGCAGCTCTGAAAACACAACAGGACGTAGATAGAGCTCCAGAACTAGTTACACAGGCCATACAATTCAGCATGAAAGTAGCAATCAAGCAACGTAAACCAAACCCCTCTCCTCAACAAAACTCCCTCCCCTTGAACTCTTGTCATCAAAACGCAGAGCAAGAGCCCAATGGCAGATATCCCGATACCCTTCCGATAAAACCTTATTCAACAACCTGACGAGACGGCTAAAAGACAAACTTAAAAAATTTCGAACTGACAATTACGATACTTACCTTTCCTCCCTCACCACCAGTTACAACTCCCTATGGCAAGCAACAAAGCACATCTTAAAATTCCAACCGACCTCATCTCCTTTACGCCAAGAGAATGGTTCCTGGGCACAAAGTGACAAGGAAAAAGCAACATTATTTGCCAACCATCTCCAATCCGTATTCACTCCAAATCCTGAAACTAATCCCACACTCACTACTGAAATCCTGCACTCTCGCGATGAACCCCTTCCTCTTTCGGAACCACCTAAATCCATCAGTCCTGCAGATGTCAAGTATACAAATCACCGTCTCACTTTTAAGAAATCTCCTGGTCCTGATCTAATAACTGCCAATATTCTTCGACACCTGCCACACAAAACCCTGATGTTCCTTACCCTAATATTTAATAGCATCCTTCGTACTACTCAATTTCCCTCATCCTGGAAAAATTCCGAAGTAATCCTTATTCCAAAACCTCTTAAATCTCCAATACTTGCCAGCTTCTATTACCCTATTAGCCTACTCCCAATAATTTCAAAAGTATTTGAAAAACTCCTGTACAGAAGACTCCTACCCATAGTAAACTCAAACGATAAAATCCCTGATCACCAGTTTGGCTTCCGCACCCAGCATTCCACTACCCAACAAGTCTTCCGTGTAGTTGACACCATTTCCTCCACACTTGAGCAAAAAGGTTTTTGTTCCGGTGTCTTTCTTGACGTGGCTCAGGCCTTTGATCGAGTGTGGCATCTCGGACTCCTTTACAAACTCAAAACATTCCTTCTCTTCCATTTCTATCTTATCCTAAAATCATACCTTGAAAATCGTGCATTCTATATCAAATATGGCTCTTCAATTTCCTCTCCTTGAACCATTAAAGCAGGCGTTCCCGTAGGCAGCATTCCAGCTCCTCTCCTTTATTCTATATTTACGTCAGATATCCCAACAACCCCAAATATCGTCACTTGTACATTTGCCGATGACACTGCCTTCCTTATTTCCTCTCCTGACCCTAAATTGGCATCTGAAAAACTTCAGAACTACCTCAATGACGTCGAGAAATGGGTAAACAAATGGAGGATTCAAATGAACTCAGAGAAATGTACGCACGTAACTTTCGCCCTGCGACGAGTTGAGTGCCCTCCTGTAAAAATCCACAATATCCCAATCTAACGAGATTCGATATTTAGGATTCCATCTCGACAAGCGACTTACCTGGAAAACACAAGAGACAAGAACTGAACAAACGCTTTGGACTTCTCCGACGACTAATTGGACTAAAATCAAAACTGGACACGAAGAACAAATTGACAATATACAAGACCATAATAAGACTGATATGGGGATCAGCTAAGCCATCAAATATAAACATTATCCAACGTTTCCAATCCAAAGTCCTTCGTAAAATCCTCAACGCTTCTTTCTACGTTTCAAACCTAACCATCCATCGAGATGCTGAAATACCCTCTGTCTATGATTTAGCCAAATCCCGTTTCCTGATCTTTTTCTCAAAACTCCCAGCCCACCCCAATCCTCTTGGCAGATCCCTCTCATCCAATGTCATCCCAGATAATCCTCCTCGACGCCTTCGCCGCCATTGGCCAAGAGTCAATTTGCTACTGGCTAATTTGCCTGCCTTATAACATAATGTAAATATTGCAAATAATGTATATAGTTTAAAAAGAGAACAAGTTTTAATTAAAATAAGAGATACCATAATTTTCATTGGGAGTGGCAGTAATGTCTGCCTTCTCCCCTCATCTTATTCACTGTGTTGTATGTATAGCCATATCACTGTGTTGTATGTATAGACATATCACTGTGTTGTATGTATAGCCATATCACTGTGTTGTATGTATAACCATATCACTGTGTTGTATGTATAACCATATTTACTTATTGTACAGATTGTAAATTATCAATAAAGATCAATCAATATGAAAAATATATATATATATATTAATATTGATATTTTTAATTAGTTTGTTTTTTTTTAAAAAAAAATTTTTAAATTTTTACAAATAATTAAGGCATTTTAGCAAATTCTGTTGTTTTTTGTTACATACTTACATGCCATTCATTTTTTGAACAACTGAGAAAAAATCGTATGTCAACATAAATCATATAAGGCAATAAATTGTGAAAACAAAATTTATGGCATTATCGTTCTAAGGTCAAATAAATAATGTTTAAGCATTTAACAAATAAATGGCATGTTGGAATAGTTTTTTGTCACTCCTGAAAACCTTGATTTTTTGACCTATGACTGTTTCCACGATGATTTGCACAACAAAAAAAATTTTAACACCAAGGTTTTTATGTTACTAAGCTTCCAGGTCCTCATTGGGCCTGTGGAATCTAATGAAACCACTTCCAGGGCCATCTATCTATAACTGTTGTTGAGAAAAATGTAAGTCCCAAGGTTGAGGTTTAGGTGCCAAGTTAACGTATTATTCAATATCAGGTTAGGAAAACAGAACAATAACTTAACAGGATTTTCTTGTTCTTGTCTTATTTCAAAATCTGATTTTTTTTTTTTTTTTTTCAAGAGTGGGGGTAGATCCCCCCTTCCATCATTCATTGAATATGTTGAGAAAAAGAGACGTATTCAGAGAAGGCTAAGAGTTGAGGGTGGCAAGTTGTTGATCATATTGTATGTTATGCTTTCCGATACGAGTGAGATGGTACATAAATTCTTTATTGTGAGTTTAAGTTCATCCGTTATGAAGTCGTTCATAGCAGTTTCTCAGGCAGTTAGATCACTTAAGGGCTCAGATTCTCCCTTTCCTTTATATTCTTGGAATTCATTGTTGAAATTTTCATCTCTAAAACTTGTTTGAAATAATTCAAGCCTTTGTAAGTTGTGTAAATCCTTTTGGTCTGTTATTTTAGTTTTGTAGTCCTGCTATAGTTTTTTAATTGTTTTGTTATGCCAGTGCAACACATCAAATAAAGTATTATTAAAATTTAACCAAGTCTCAACAATTTTTATTAGCTGCATTAATTTTGTTAAAGCTTTCATTGGGCATGATAACTAATGTAGGGAAATGAATGAAACCATTTTGAAGGTTTTTCGAGAAAACTGAATAAAACTAGTTTTCCATCTAATGTCCTCTTTGTGTACTTACAGACGATGGATTCAGTTGAACCTATTTATAGGTGTTTGACATTCATCCAAACAAGTATATGAATATTTTATTTATCTTTGAAGTTGAGAAACAAAATATTTGATTAACACAAATAAACAGTTTAAGGAACTTCGTATATTTTCTTAAGTATCTTGAAAAAGTTGGAAAATCTTGCTAATTGGACAGTAATCATTCAAATGCTTACTAAATTTCCTTAAAATATGGTTTTGAAGTAATTTCCGATGGGACGATCTCATTCGGAGAAATCAGTGCTTGAAATTTGAATATGTAGGTTTTATTCATTTGAACTGTTTTTTGTTTCTGTTTACATCATTTTTAATGGGTTTATTTGTTTTTATTGTATATAATAATTAGCTTGTTTTAGTAAAACATATAATAAGTAACATATATGCTTTAGTGTTTTCCTATAGCGAACTTAGAGAAGGCGGAAAAAGTAATTTTCACTCAGGATACTGTTCTCAGATTTCATTTTCATTTTTACAAAAGAGCAAAACAAATCAATTAGGTACTGTTTTATCTTAGTTTCCCAAATGTCACTAGGGATAAAAATGAAAATGTACTAAGATGACGCAGTTCCTGTGAGTCGACTTTCCATAGTATTCTTCATAAAGAATAATAAGGGCACACTTAAATTTTACAATATTTAGGATAAGATGGAAACAAAAGAAAAAGTTGAATAAAAGTTTAGTTCCAAAAAAAGTTATGCAGTATATTTTTTATATGACCTTGTTACCTCTAATAAATTCATATAATTAAGGGCTAAAACTAAAACTAAAAAAACAATAGCACACAAACTCATGAATAACATTTCTTTTGTCATTTATTGCCATTTTAACAGATTAATAATGAACTCTATACTTTATCAAAAATGGAATGGTTCTGGATCATTCCTAAAAAAAATTAGAAACCACAGGTATCAATTATTATTAATTTTTCTTTTAATTTATTTATTTTATCCTCATAGTTTAAACTGCATTATATTATAATAAATAATGAATAGCCTTACAATGTTGATGGTGAAATTGTTATTGCTCAGGAAGGTAAACATAATGTTTTAATTTTAATGAAACTCACTGTGTTGCGCCAGGAAGAAATTAATTATTAACAAAATGCAAACACATTTAACCTTACACCTATGTACAATGAATGTTGTCCAAATCAGGGTGTAAAAAAATCATGATTTTTTTAAAAAAATGAAAAAAATCGGATTTATTTGATTTAAAACAGATTTTTTTTATTTAAATCGGATTTTTTTGATTTAAATTGAATTTTGTTACTAAAACCGGATTTAAAAAATAAATCAGTCTTTTTAAATGTAACTAGTCTATATAGAGAGCTGGTTATTACCTAGTTGTTCATTATATAAACCTGTGGCTAAAATATTTGTTTATTTACAATGGAAATAATGAAATAACTATTCTCAAGTGTTTTTTCTTAAGTGGATAATTTTGGGAGCATAGTAGAATTGAGAGTGGGATCATATATACAGGGGTTGAAGTTGTCCTATATTTGAGACCGGAATTTCTGAAAATTTAAGGACTTAAATAGACCAAATCATTAATTTTCGGTGATTAAAGACATTAAATTTATATGTACAGAAACTCTGGTCTCAAAATATGCGACAATTTCGACCCCTTTATATATAATGACTTAATTTTCAAATTTTAAAACAAAGATTTTAGAAATAAATCTTTACAGAAATATTAATCACAAGGGAACGGATGGTATTATATTTACATATTTTTTTCTGATTCGTAAATTGTAAGTATTGATGTAATTATTTGCAGTGATTTTAAAGTATTTAAACAGTTTTTTTATTTTACATATTTTGTCAAAACTCCATATTTTTACATATTCTTCCATAAATACATATGTTTGCCACATATTTTAATATTCTTTTTATTTTGTAATTGAAGAAATAAAGTAAAACCGAGAAAGAAAATAAAACTTTACCCATTGAGTCTAGGCGCCTGTGCCTTTTCTAATTCCAAGAAGGTGGCTGTGTATGTATTATGTCAATACTAGGTACAAAAGGCATGTTGTTAGTGGATAGCATTAGAATCATACGAGAGTAATAGAGAAAATCCAGGATTTAAAAGGAGATACTATGAATGAATTAAAAATAAAGTGAAAAGACAGTCTAGAAAAAACCCCTGAGTGGAAAAATATATTATTGTGGATATTCATAGTAGCAAAACGATTAACAGTTGAGTTGAATCCCACTCTTCAGAGCAGTTGATTGTAGCCTTCAAATACACACCAGTGACTTTAGTAGATGTTGAAAGATAATTCTGTGGCTTCAAAAGTATACTCAGATCGGACCGGTAACATTTCACGTTTGAAAATTTCAAAATTCAAGTTGTAGCAACAATCTTCCAAAATAATGTTCATCTGTATAAATATTCAACTTTTGCCCCTTTTATAATGTATTCCTAATTTTTATTTATGCTATATTTTTCAATGTGTTAAACAGTTTTAGTCATTTTGTTCTATACTTTAGTTCTTTCCATTAATAATTAAGTTCCTACTTATTATTTATGCTTTTCTTTTCAATATTTTATAGTGTTAAAGATATTTGTTTACTAAATATTTTTAATTTTTTATTAGATGTTTTATTAGAAATATTTAAATGTATATTTACATATTTTCAATTTTATATTACACTAGCCGAATACCCGTGCTTCGTGACGGCAGATAAGTAGTTATTTAATTGCGTTAAATGATGTATCAGCAAAATTAACGCTACTATGTAATTTTTTGCAGTTTATTATAGCACGGTCTCCGTCATACCATATTTTATACATCAACTGTTAAGTAATCAAAGTATAATGTTTCTTGACACTGGGGCGCTCCGGCCAGTGCCAAGAAACAGATTACCGATAGATAACCTGTTATCTATAGGTCACCAGCATGGGCGTATATAAAGGGAACGGGGCTGAGGGGTCTGCAGCCCCCTACCCCTACCCTGCAACATTTTGATTTGAATGTAAAACTGTGTCTTAAAACCCTTAAAAATAAATTAAATAAGATCACTTCACCTTCACCTCATAAAAAATATTTAATTTAAGTTGTAATAGCGGTTTATTTGCCTAAAACTATTCGAAGTTCTAAACTGTTAGTATTCCATACCCCGAAATTATTTCCGACATACGCCCATGGTTACGAGTAACAGCAGTGTAACCAATACAGGTTAAATTTCATTGTCAATAATCAATATATGTTAAAATTTATGTTTCTCATACGACATTTGGAAACACCCATTATATCTGCGAGCATGACCAAGAGGTGTTCTGACTGGGGATGCTGATGGGTGAGGAGGCTGTGCAAGGGTTCGGGATATTATTACAACGGATGGACCATCACCAAGTATAGTGAAAACTCTATGGGGGCGAATTGAAATGAACCACAATTAAAAAGGTGATTTTGTCTCTCATAGCGTAAACTCTATGAGGGACAGTTTATTTCTAGTAATTCAAGGTCTGCCATTATAGTTGAAATTAACCTCAATTAAAAATAATACTATGAAGCAGATAATGTACGGTAAAAGCTGTTCTTTATCGTCTAGCAATTCATGCTGCCTAGGCTTGCCTTCTCTAACCAACTAAAACTTTAAACCTCTCTAAAAATACATACAAATTTGAATATCAAAAATTCCTTTCTTAGCGAGCGTCTACGTTCTATAGGGAGTGTCCATGCAAAATTTCAAATTTTTCTGTCGAGTGGTTTGGGCTGGGCGTTGATAGATGAGTGAGTGAGTGAGTGGTATTTGACAAATATATAGTAGATGAACATCCATTCCCAATTAATCACGTATAATAACAGTAATATTATTTATTTAAAGCTTTGAAGAAAAATGCCAGTTTGTCAGCCTTTTCACATCTAATTAGGTAGTTTCTCATTTGACTGTGAACAAAACCAAGGGTTAAAAACATTCTTTCAACCCCTGCAGAAGTTGCCTTTCCTGTCATAAGCTGCTCTATTATTAACAGTTCTTTAGAAGAAATACAATATTTCAACGCTGACAAAGACTTCCGCCAATTTAAAGCATTCACTTCGCCAACTACCTGCCAATCTCTTTTATCTTAAACTTAAAAGGAGATTTATTTGCAGAATTAATCACCAAGAAAGGAACTCATAAAAGACTTTGAATAGATAAGAACGGTCAAGTAAGGGTAGGCCCTAGGGACAAAAATAAAGACGAAATGTTGAAATGGCTGAAAAAAGGCAGAACTAGTTAGATTTAAGTTAAAAAAATAAACTAAAGTTAAAAAAATATATATAATAATAATTTTTTTTAATAAAATCAATTGGTTTAAATCAATTTTTTTTTTTTATGAAATCAATTGATTTAAATCAATGATTTTTTTTAAAAAAATCAAATGATTTAAATCGCTGATTTAAATCAATTGATTTAAATCGTTGACACCCTGGTCCAAATACTTCACAATATAATTTTTATCTCATTACAATATTTTTAAATAAATTCAAATATTATGATAAAATATTTAATAATTATATAAATCCACATGCATGAGGATGGCCTTGTGATTGGAGCTTTGGCATAAGAATGGAGTTGTAAATAAAATTTAAACCATAATATATTTATGAGTTTCTTCTCTATCTATGAATATTCACATGAATTAATTGTCTATGAAATCTCATAAACATATCATTTCTTTTTTATTTTATTTATTTATTCACGGAGCTTCATTTTTAAACTATTTAATAAAGATAAAATGATTCACAGATACGAGAACACTAGTAGGCAGGTACACCATGTGAGTCATCCTTTTCCAAAGGACCCATGTCCACAAAATTTCGAAAATGAGATTTTGGAACCAATGGATTAAGCTTTTCGCGTTCTTTCTAGTGAATCACATATTAATGCTTCAAAATGACTATTATCTTATGAAAAACACATTTGAAAATAATGAAATCAAACAACAATCAAACATGGCCGACCGTTACTTGGTATGCTTAAACAGGAACAAGGGGCTTCTTGTCCAATGTTGTTAGCACTAAAGAAACAATACAATTCCAAAGCCACCCTCGTCCATTTCTAAACTGTGACAGTCCCTATATTGTAAACCAAATTTTATGATAATATTGATCGTATTTTGTATGTCTACGCTGTGTTTTGCATTTGGCAACGATGCATGACAAAAATAAATGAATGGCAGACGATTTTGACGGGAACTCACGTTTTATTGAATTCTGCTCCGAGTGATTGGGTGCCAAATTGTAGTTAGTTGTATTTTATGCTTATTATTTATTGATAATCATTTAAAACATTATTATAAAGTTTTTGTAATACCTTATCTTAGCAAGCATGGGGGGGGGTAATGAGGAAGAAAACTTAAAAGACTGTCTGTATCTCTAGCTCCATGTGCGAAAGGGGAAGAGCATGAAAAATTAAGTGCTCCAGCTACATGGAAACAAATATTGTTAGGAAAACTAAATATGCATCAAACCCCTACCAAGGCTTCCCAACTGTAACCATTCAAAAACAAACTATCTTCATTGTTCAGAATTAACCATGCAAGAGATACACAAAGTAACTTGCAACTTTCTCAGTAGCATCAAAATCTACATATATTTATTTTCTTTTAATTATCATGCCTCACATATATAGCGGCATACATTTAGGAATATATAAAAATACGTATTTGTAGATGTCGATTTGTTGAATGTGAGTTCTTTGATTGTCTGTTCGTACCATTGGTTCGTACAAACATCCTGTAATGTTTTTGAATCTGCTTTGGCGACCTATACACTAAACCCATATTTTTTAATAACTTTTACTAATCTTCTGTTGTAACTGCAATTATAAGAATAATGATAATTTTGCAAATGACACGATTCATATTTTTTAAAAATTAATAAAGCATTCAAAATCAAAATGCATCTTGTCCATTACATACAATTCCAAAGTGATCCTTGTCCAGCATACAGTTCCAAAAGGACCCATGTCCAAACTATTATTTACTTTTTCTAAACAACTATTGTAGTAAAAGAGTAAAACTTTTAGAAATCCAGTGGAGTAAAGCAAACCCAAAACTCCCCCCCCCCCCCCAACAAATCAAAAATTACGTCCTAAAAGAGTTTTTTTTTCTTTCCCCAACAATTAACTTTCTTGGAAGGGCTCCTTTTGGAAAAGGTTGACTCATATATCCAGTAATAAACATTTTTACAACAATTCACTCACTTAACCAGCTACATTACACCGTACTGGCTGCTTGGTCAAAATGGATTGGAGCAGAACTGGCCATTCCTGTGCAAAACTTTCTGCAAGACAACATGAGCTCAACCACATGCCAAAACTTGTCCAATATATTGAACTAAATATCAGAAACTATTGGAAAAATAACTGGAATTTACTAACTGGCAATAAGTTATGAACCACTAAAAGTACTACTACACCGTGAATTCCGGCTACCGAGACAACATACAAGAAGAAATAGTACTAGCTTAACTCAGAATTGGCCATCATATACTAACACATTGATATCTTATAAAAGTCCGTCACGCAGGAGCTGCATAACTAAGCAATTTCCTCAGAATTTGGGTAGTGCAGACTGCTTTCCAGAACAATTTGCTTAAAATATCCTACATAAATAATATAAAAACATGAATAGTTCTCTTTTAAATCTATAATGAGTAACTGATCAATTATTAATTTGCTTCCAGAGTTATGTTTACACATGGTACCTATTACACTACGTAATAAATACAAAAAACCTCATATTATCTTATTTTGATCTAACGCAGGAACAGGATACAGTCACTCTAGTGGTAGAAAGCGCTCCTTGCGGCGGCTTTGTGAACCTACGTCTGGCGGGCTTTTCTATTGAAATATATTACAAATTAAACCCCCGCTTTCCGATTGACCGATTCAGCTCATTCTTACAACACTTCTTTCTCATGAGTTACCCACGACCCCCCTTCTAATGAACCGATTTAGTTTATTTTTACAACACATATTTACCTGTAGATTACCACTACGAATACCGAGTTTCGTCGAAATATAACAAAAATCACGGCTGGTAGTGACGAATTGGTATTGTGGGTCCGGAGTAAACCCCCCCCCCCCTCCTAATGAACCGATTTAGTTTATTTTTACAACACATATTTACCTGTGGATTACCACTACAAATACCGAGTTTCGTCGAAATATACCAAAAATCACGGCTGGTAGTGGCGAATTGGTATTGTGGGTCCGGAGTAAACCCCCCCCCTTCTAATTAACCGATTTAGTTCATTTTTATATCTCACTTTTCTCTCTATATTACCACTACGAATACCAAGTTTCGTTGAAATATAACAAATATTACGGCTGACATAGTCAAATTAGTGTTTTTGGTTCGGGGTAAACCCCCCTTCCGGTGGACCGACTTTGGTGGTTAACGAACTCGTTCAATCGTTTGCTAATTGAACGCTATATACCAAGTTTCGTGACGAAAAAACAAAAACTCTGGCCGCTATCGTGTTAACAGACACATATATATATATATATATATATATATATATATGTGTCTGTTAACACAGATATATATATATATATATATATATATATATATATATATATATGTATATATATATATATATATATATATATATATATATATATATATATATACGAGGGGTGATCAAAAAGTTCCAGGACTGATATTTTATTAATTTATTTAAAAAATCTACAGGCTATTGGACGTCATCCCCTTCAAAGTACTCTCCTTGGGAAGCTATACATTTTTCCCAACGATGTTTCCACTGCGTGAAGGACTTTGAGATATCATCTTGTGAAATGGTGTTTAGCTGCTCCAGCGATTTTTCTTGAATGTCATCTACGGACTCAAATCTCTTTCCCTTCATGGGTCTCTTGAGTTTTGGAAACAAGAAAAAGTCTGCAGGGGCAAGGTCAGGTGAATATGGAGGCTGGGGAATGATCGTCATTCCATTTTTGGTGCAGTAGTCGCGAATGAGCAGTGCGGAATGAACAGGCGCATTGTCATGATGCAGGAACCACTCACCGCTCCGCCACAACTCTGCAAATTTTCTGTTATAATTTGTTGACACGAACCCAATGAAATGTTCAATTCTTCAGCCATCTCACGAATGGTTAGTCGACGATTAGAACGCACGAGACTGTTCAATCTTGCAACATGATCGTCATCAGTCGAAGTTGATGGGCGCCCTGAACGAGAATCATCTTCACACGATGTCCGGCCTTCCTTGAACCTTTTGTACCACTCATGACACCTTGACCGACTCAGACATTCATCACCGAAAGCCACTTGCAACATTTGAAAAGTTTCAATAAACGTTTTACCCAACTTCACACAAAACTTTACGCAAACGCGTTGCTCTTCCTTTTCATTAATTTCAAGAAATCGCCGAACACAAAAAACTTTTTTTACGAACACAGCAGTAACTTTACAATGAAGAAGGTTATCAACAATCTGAATAAACAGCTGAGTTCAGGAAGAGTCACGATAAACAATGCTGCCAACCGCACTGCTCTATGACACTCCATTGCCGCGCAATCTAAACAGTCCTGCAACTTTTTGATCACCCCACGTATATATATATATATATATATATATATACATATATAAATTTTAACGGGGGTAATTTTCGGTGTCTACTAGGTAGGATCGATAAAGATTTGAAGACATTTTTCAAAAATTCTGTCATGAGTCCAACCTCAATAGCTACTTTCCTTCGGAGGAAAGTGCTAAAAGGACTTTACAAACCAACTTGTACCATATGTAATGTAGATTTTACCTTTGATCGCCTCATGGGCGTATATAGAAAATAATTTTGGGTGGGGCTGAGACCATTTCCGGGGTATGGAATACTAAAAATTTAGAGCTTGGAATAGTTTTAGGCACCTAAAACGCTATTACACGTAAAATAAAATATTTTTTATGAACTAAGAGATCTCATTTAATTTATTTTTAAGGGTTTTACGACAAGTTTTTACCATCAAATCAAAATTTGGGGGGGGCTGCAGCCCCCACTTCCCCCCTTCCCTTATAAACACCCATGAAACGCCTAATTATAGAATGCAGAAAGCTATATCAATTAAAAATGCCACATGTCATAACCGAATTGTTGAAAGATAACAGTCAGTATATAAACAGAATATTCTTTTACTTGCAGAACTCTAAACAATACAATCTTATTTGATGACCACTGCTGAATAACCAGTATCCTTCAAACAAACTGAAGACATTTTCAAACCTCTATTTCTAAAAATGAATGAGTGAATTAGTATTTAATTAAGATGCTGGTGTAGTAGGGCATACAGGTAAGTTAACATGTAGATTCAATTATCCAATATTCATCCTGAAAAAAAAAAAAAGGATCAGTTGCTCAACTGAATTTTGATATACTTTGAAGGAGTGATATACGTTCAAAACTGTAAGTTTCTTTTGGCGAGTTCTTTTGGCCTTGCTTTCCAGAGAAAACTGCTTTTCGTGTAAACTTCAGAATGACCCAAGTGTCCAAATCTCACCAGAAATAAGAATATTCTGGAAGCATGCTAACATGACACAGTTCCTGCCAGTCAGACTTCTTGATACAGGTGAATCTATAGAAGATAGTAGTTAGATAAAACAGTAAAACATGTTTCAAATTAAATTATCCTTAGAAAATCATTCTCTTCTTTATTCCTTCTCATCAAAACTTTTCAAACTGGAGAAATGTGCTTTCTGATATTAAATAAAAAAAAGTTTAAGATATAAAGTCACTGCCAACAATGTTATTTTTGTGTGTTTAACGGTGTATAAATATTTGGGATATTATCACCACTGCCAACAAATTATAACGTTTTTTGTGCTGGAACTCTCCCTACACAAGGAGAAACACCTCTTATGAGGTTGACCTCATGACACGATCCAGAAGTGCCGAATAGAAAATTTCAGGTTTCAGAATCCATAGATGCCCTAAAAATGGTCCGGTTTTGATGAAATCAAAAGGGTGGTAAGCAATAGTTAACTCGTCCTAAATTCACTGTCAATGTTAAACGTACGTTAAAATTTAAATAAATAAAAAAAAAAAAATAAAAAAAATCAGTCCCGTAACAGGCCACGAGGACCCTGAGGGGCAGATACAATAGAGGTATCTGATTCATGACCATACCGCACACTAGGGAGATAGTGTGGTCAATACTATGCTCCTGATTTTAAGGCCGCCTGGTTTTCGCCTTGACCACTTCGACTGGGAGGCCGAATTCAACCCATTAACACTAGAAGAAAAAATCTTTAGTGCTTGCTCGGGATTTGAACTCAGGCCTCCAGCTTATTAGTCCAGTGCTCTACCACTGAGCTAACCTCGCCCCCTAAAATTTAAATAAATACAAAAATAATTTCAACTAACAATTGAATTCTTAATTTAAATTAAATTAATTGTTAATTGTTTCATAAAACAGTTAACAATTAATTTTGATGGAGGCCCGGTGGAGTGTTAAGGCGTGAGCACTTAACATTCGATGCCCACTGGGTTGATGGGCTTTTCTTTAGAAAAAAGAAAAGGTTTCTGCCCTATCCTCGCTAGAAAAGGGTGGCAATTTATAGATAACCTGTCCCAAAATTCTTAGTTAATAATAATGGAAAAGTCCGTCACGCAGGAGCTGCATAACTAAGCACTTTCCTTAGAATTGGGTAGTGTCGAGTGCATTCCTGAATAATTTGATTCAAATAATCTATACAGATAAATAAAAAAACATAAGTTGTTCTACTCTTTTGCATTTTTTATGAGCAGCTGTTTTAATTATTGATTTTCTAATTAATTTCCTTCCAGTGTTTTGTGTATGCGGGGTCCTACACTAAGTAATACATACACAAAGCTTCACATTTTGATCTATTGATTTTGATGAGTTTCGCGAACCTACGTTTGGTGGAAAAATTCAATTTAAACTTAGTACAAATTAACATCCCCCCCTTCCGATAGACCGATTTAGTTCATTTTTACAACACGTCTTTCTTATTAGATACCCAGGGCGTATAAAGAGTTTTGTAAGAATACAACAGAAATTACGACCTGTATAAGAAAATTAGTAATTTATGTCCGGAGTAAACCCCCCTCTTCCAGTCAACCGATTTAGGATATTTTTATAAGAAATTTTTCTCTTCAGTTGGCCACAACGAATACCGAATTTCGTTGAAATATAACAAAAATGATGGCTGGTATTGGCAAATAACTAATTTGGCTCCGGAGTAAACCTCCCTCCGGGTGGACCGATTTTGTTGGTTAACGAACTCGCTCAATCGTTGGTGGAGGAATACTACATTCCAAGTTTCGTAGCGAAAAAACAAAAACTCTGGCCAGAATCGTGTTAACAGACACATATATAACTATATATATATATATATATATATATATATATTATAGATAGATAGATATATTTAAATTTTAACTTCAAAGAAATTTTTCAAAATGTCCGTCATGAATGCAACCTCAATAGCTACTTTCCTTCGGAGGAAAGTGCTAAAAACGTTAAAATTTAAATAAATAAATAATTTATTTCAGTAATATTGATTTTCCAGTTAAAGAAGATACGTAAAATGAGAAACAATTGTTGTTCATTATAGATCTTTCAGATCGAAAGTCGAGGACCCTGAGCGACTAATTTTCCGTACTGTGGCGCCTAAAATCTGACATTTCTTAAGATTTAATTCGAGTATGTGTTTTAATTTATCTCAAAAAATAGAATTTACTTCAGGCTTTTCAAATGACACTAGGCACAAGAACGATATGGAAACGCACTAAAATGCGGGCACGTCGGACTTTTTAGGGTTTTCGCTAAATAATCTGCTTCATATTATAAAGAAAAATAAAATACAGGATTCAATAAATCGACTAAATCCACCGAAGTCAAAAACATTAGGTGTTGTTGACCTTGGGCATTAGCACAAAGAGAAATAAGCAGACTGAAAATCTCAATAGTTGTTGGTAACATTTTTTAGGTAAATGTTATTTTTAATTTCAAGCATTTTCGTGTTTAGAGTTTTATTTCCTTTAGTGAGACTATTATGAGAGGAAGAAAATGTTCGATTAGATGTGAAATATCGCATCTGTGCCTATTAGCTAAGTTGTAGTTTCCTTTGTGGAAGTTGGTATCACTTTGGAAAAGAATGTACACCTTTCAAAGCATGGTTATGTTCTACGGAGGTTGTAAATGCTCTGTTTATTTACTGTTTTAAATCTTTTTCCTGCTACCTGATACCATTTCGATTTCGAAATGTCAAATGGAGATGATATAAACAGTAAGAACCTATGCTCTCCGTTCTTAATGAAGTTTTAGTATTATAAGCTTTATATATTTATAATGTTTAATTTTCACTCTTGCATGTGATAATTTTATTTAATTTGTTTGTTGAATTAAAATGTCTCCATTGACAAAGAGTTTTGTAAAGTCTTACATATACTATATCTAGAACTGAGTTCATCTAATTCAATATTTCTCAGTATCAGCTATTCAAAGTTACACATTATTAAAAAATCCTATTTATCAATTTTATCTGAAACTATCATCCAGGCTCAAAAATTTGGTAAAATAGATAGATTTTCTTCCTCTGGGCATAGAAGTGTGAACATTGTTTCTTTATGGATGTTTCAGTCATAAGTTACATTGTATTCTCTTTTATTAAAAAACATCCCTATATAATATATATTTCATCAGAAATTATCTTTTAAATGTGTGAAATATTTTTGATATAGATTGTTGGAACTCTATTTCCTTTGGTATGCAGGTTTCATCATTAATTCAAAAATACAAATCTGAAAATATTGAAAATGTTTCATTATTCAGTTAAATTTTCAAGGAGACCCGGTAGCCGTGAGGGTTAAGGCGTGAGCTCTTAACAGTCTGTGCCAAAGGTCGTGGGTTTGATTCCCACTAGGGGCGGTGGCTTTTCTTTCGAAAAAAGATCACCCCTATCCTGGCTAGAAAAGGGTGGTAACCTGTAGATAACCCGTCCTAAAATTCGTAGTTAATAATAAATGGACGTTAAAATTTAAATAAATAAATACATTTTCAAATTATTCCTCATTTACTAAACCTCCTCTCATTTATTAGTTTTATTTATTTGTTTTATTTTTTTTTTGCAATTAGATATCTTTATTTGTCAATTAGACAATATATAAAGTATTTTTTATAATTCTTTTGTTCATGAATTATCGATAGTAAAAAAAAAAAGCCCATTGGCCAAAACCTATTAGCATGAATCTTTCATCTTTTACTCATTTAGTTAAACATTTTTTTGTTAATTTATTTTAAATCATACAAAGTTATGAGACCAATAATGATTTTGTTGTATGCTTCATAAGATTTTTGTCTATGCTTTTGTGTTCTTTATTATCTTTGTGTGTGCATGTATAACTTATGACTGAAAAAAACCATGTTCATACTCATGACATCTTCCAAAGCCCAGAGAAAAATAATCTACCATTTTACTAGATTTATAGTCTGAGTAAATCTGCTTGCCTTAGATAGCACTTATAGATCTGATTTTTTTTTTTTATCTGAAAACCTTTATATGCCGAACCTCCACACAGTCAGTTAAACATTTTATTGCAAATTTATTTTAAATTTATTCATGGATTGTGTTTTTTTATAGTCAATCAAGGATAATTTTTATCTTAATTTATTAAAAGATTATCTTAATATGCTTGATTTGATTTGTTTATCTTTGATTTAAACCTAAATATGACTGGGCGTGAATAACTAAGCCGCCTTTACGCAGATGTTTTTTTAACATTCGTATTTTCTCACAGTTGCCTAAACCAACAAACTAGTGATTACGTTATATTTACATTCTCTTTTAAATCGATTAACATTCCTAGGTGTAAAATTCATTCTACTGAACATTCTGTGTCATTCAACTTTGTTTAAATACCCATACTCGATCAAACATTCAAAGATGAAAAACTAAACATTTTTAGTTTTTCCAAACTAACTAGAAAGGCTGAGGCTATGTGCCAAATAATCTCTGTTGCAAAGCACTATTTAAATAAGAACTGAAGGGCCTCACTGCATTGAGTCATCAAATCATTCAGTGGGAATCTTTAAGATGTGTGAGCGGGTTGATCAGCAAAGTGCTCATCAAATTTTAATTCATCAAGTCTTTACACACAACCGGTGTCAGGGGAAGGTTAGCTGGCCTCCTTAGATTTTTTATATTTCTGTTATTTGTGACCAATAATATCGTTTTACTTATATGATTTTGATTGAGGCACCAACAATGGCATGACATGTTTTTAATAAACACTGTAGAGCAAATATACTTCTGTTTTATCAATTAATGACCTTCTGCCATATTGAAAGTAAAGTGTATTATAAAAAGATCATATTTCGCAATGTGTATTTAGTAAGATGGCAACTTTGGCAATAGATGAACTACAAAAATAATGAAATAATATAAGAACTTAATTTTTTTTCTCTTTTATTCACTAAACTTTAATTTTATTTACAGAATTATAACATAAGAATTATTATTATCATTAAACAATAATAACAATAACTTAGCACTTTTCAAAGCACCTGTCTTCTTATCTTCCTGGGAAAGTTGTATCTTTCTTTGCCTTATTATCACTGCCTTTTTTAAAAAAAATAAATACTGCCAAGCTAAGCACTGCCAATTGCTAAACCTTTTATTATAACTGCTTTTATTTGTTTAATTATTTAGTTTGTATTCAAGAAACTCATCTACTTCCAAATAAGCCAGCCTCTTTTCAAGGTTTTAATATGTACAGGAGAGATTACTCTCTCGGAGGCAAAGCTTCAGGTGGTGTTGCTGTTTTGGGTAGAAATATCATTCACAGCAGCATCATACCAATACAGACTAGAGTTCAAGCAGTAGCTGTTACAGTGTACGCCCCATTTCGTATGTCGGTGTGTTCGCTCTACCTTCCACCTAGCGAGCCAATCGACTCACATGACCTTGAAGACTTACTTACACAACTTCCGAAACCACTCTTACTTTTATCAGACGTTAACGCACTCAGTCCTATGTGGCACGTACCATTATATAATACCAGAGGACTACAAATACAGACTATACTGGACAAATTCGACCTAATACCTCTTAACACGACATCACCGACACATCTTTGCTCACGAACAGGTACTTTGTCACACAAAGATATTTCTGTCTGCACTCCTGATATCTACACTCGATTTCAGTGGAAGGTTTGTGATGATTTTTATGGTAGTGATCATGCACCGATTATAATATCCGCTCATCCAAATAATAATCCTAATTTTATCTCCACAAGCAGATATAACATGAACAAGGCTGATTGGGCTTTATTTAAGGATGAAATTTCACAAGCCTTAAAACAAACTAGTGTAGCTACGATAAATGAATTTAATAATTTGATAATCAATTGTGCAGACATAAGTATACCGAAGACTGCTCCCAAACAGCAAAACCCCGGCTCCTTGGTGGAACGAAGAGTAAAAAAGCTGTCTTAGAACGAAAGAGGGCACTTCGACTGTTTTGTAGGAACCCTTCAGATATTAATCTCATAAATTATAAAAAGAAGAAGGCTAGAGCACAGTGGGTAATCAAAAACAGCAAACGTCAATCTTGGAAAGACGGGACTAAATGTTAATACACCAGCACACACAATATGGACGACGATAAACAGAATACTGCATCGACGATACAAACAACCCATTACTGCACTAAAGTACAATAACTCACTGACAACTGATGTTCCTCTGATGTGTAATTTACTGGGCTCACATTTCAGTAAAATTTCTAGTTCCCAAAATTACACTGATGAGTTTCAACAGTACAAAGATTCTACAGAAACTATACCTTTACTGATCATTACAAATTACAAACATCCTCTGAAGGACTTATTTACAGACCATGAACTAATACTTGCACTGACTAACTTACCTAATACTACTCCAGGGGAAGACCAAATATGCTATAAAATGTTACAGAATGTGCCCGAATGTGCTCGCAGCGCTCTTCTAAATATTTTTAATTCTATTTATGAGTCCGGAACCTACCCTGATTCCTGGAGGAAATCTTTTGTGATACCTATATTAAAACAAGGAAAAATTGTAACCTCCCCAACCAGCTTTTGCCCGATTTCATTGACCAGCTGTTTCTGTAAACTACTTGAAAAAATGCTTTCTAGAAGGTTACAGTGGCTCTTGGATAAGTATAAATTGTTGTCACCATATCAATGTGGCTTTAGGAAACATTATTCCACCACACACCACTTGACCAGATTAGAGAATGACATTCTCAATGCTTTCCTGAACAAAAATGTACTTGTAGCTGTCGCATTGGATGTTGAAAAAGTCCGTCACGCAGAAACTGCATAACTAAGCACTTTCCTCAGAATTTGGGTAGTTTAGACTGGATTCCAGAACAATTTGCTTAAAATCCTACATAAATAAAATAAAAACATGAATAGTTCTCTTTTAATTTTGTAATGAGTAACTGTTCAATTAATAATTTTGTAATTAATTTGATTCCAGAGTTATGTTTACACATGGCACCTACTACATTACTTAATAAATACTAAAAACTTCATATTTTCGTCTTTTGATCTGACACAGGAACAGGATACAGTCCCTCCAGTGGGAGATAGCGCTCCTTGCGGCAGCCTTGTGAACCTACGTCTAGCAAGCTAATTCTGTTGAAATATATTACAAAGTAAACCCCCCTTTCCGATTGACCGATTTAGCTAATTTTTACATCACTTCTTTCCCATGAGTTACCCACGACGTATACCGCGTTTCGTTACAATACAGCAGAAATTACGACCGGTATGAGTATATTAGTAATTTGGGTCCGGAGTAAACCCCCCCTCCAAATGAACCGATTTAGTTTATTTTTACAACACTTTTTTACCTGTAGATTACCGCGACGAACCGAGTTTCGTTGAAATATAACAAAAATCACGGCTGGTAGTGGCGAATTGGTATTGTGGGTCCGAAGTAAACCCCTCCTTCTAATGAACTGATTTAGTTTATTTTTATATCTCACATTTCTCTCTAGATTACCACTACAAATACCAAGTTTTGTTGAAATATAACAAATATTACGGCTGGCATGGTCAAATTAGTGTTTTGGGTTCGGGGTAAACCCCCCCTTCCGGTGGGCCGATTTTGGTGGTTAACGAACTCGTTCAATCGTTTGCTAATTGAATGCTATATACCAAGTTTCGTGACGAAAAAACAAAAACTCTGGCCGCTGTCGTGTTAACAGACACACACACACACATATATATATATATATATATATATATATATATATATATATATATATATATATTGTAATGATATATTACATTCTCGAAAATATTTTTAAATTCAAATAACCATCGATATTTTGAAAAGCCCGCGCAAATCACAAACCATATGTACAATTAACATTGTATTATATACGATCAAAATTAATAATATTTTTGGACAATACTGGTATACAATATATCCATATTAAATTTACATTCAGATAACAATAAATTAATTATTTGGTATTACAAAAAACATAATTATTATCTTTATATATAATCCAACAAACTGCGCAAGTTAGAAAACAAGGATGCAAAGTTTTCCCTCTAGCAAAGCGTCAGTTGATCCCCAGCAGCCCTGGATTGAGGATCGTCAGTTGATTCTCAGCAGCCATAGGGAGAAGAAGTCAGTTGATTCTCAGCAGCCATAGGGAGAAGAAGTCAGTCGATTCCCAGCATTCATGGAATGCGGAGCTGGGGTCTGTCCTCAGTAAATTACAGTAGTCAGTTGATTCTCAGCAGTGGTCGAATACGGAGTGTATTGAGGTTTTGTTGGAAGCGGATTGATTTAGAGGTAAAAATTGTTTTTTTTTGTAGTTGTCGATTATTTTATTATTATTTGTGTGTATTTAAATATTGTTTTGTATTTCGGAATTGTCTAAGAATCAATATTATATCGTTCATTCATTCGGAACTTTGATCCATGAGATTAAGTTAAATTCATATAATAAAAGTAATTACAATTTTTTCATTCTTTTTATTAAAATAATTAATCATAACAATTATTGGCGACCCAACGTGGCGCAATTATTTTTTTTTAAATAAGTAAACATTACAATATATATATATATATATATATATATATATATATATATATATATATATATATATATATATATATGTAGATATAGATATATATAAATTTTAACGGGGGTCATTTTCAGTGTCTACTAGGTAGGATCGATAAAGATTTGAACAAAATTTCAAAAATTCCGTCATGAGTGCAACCTCAATAGCTAATTTCCTTCAGAGGAAAGTACTAAAAGCATATGACACAGTTTGGCAGCGATTAATTTTAAGCAAATTAACGGAATGGGGAATACAAGGCAATATCCTGAGGTTCATCAATAATTACCTGCACAATAGATCCTTCCAGGTCAGAATTGGATCGGAATTATCTCAGGAGTTCTTACAAGAAAACGGTGTTCCACAAGGGGGAGTTCTCAGTACCACGCTCTTCAATATAGCAATGAACTCTGTCTGTGATTTCATACCTCAGGACGTGAGTTACTGCTTATTTGCAGACGATTTATTAATTTACTATACATCTTGCAATTACGAAGCAACTTGTCTTAAAATGCAACTCACATTAGAGAAATTAGAGCAGTGGGAGAGTAATACAGGTTTCAGACTTTCCACTGAAAAGTCTAGATGTGTATTATTCACAAAGAAAAGGAGCTGTCAAAATCCTAACCTCACATTACACAACTCCACAATGCATTATAGCAACAACATCAAAATTCTAGGGCTGACATTTGATAAGAAGCTAACTTGGATTCCCCACTTAAAAGATCTTGTCCTTAGATGCAAGCAGGGTGTCAACGATTTAAATCAATTGATTTAAATCTGCGATTTAAATCAATTGATTTAAATCAGCGATTTAAATCATGATTAAAATCATTTGATTTTTTTTAAAAAATCATTGATTTAAATCAATTGATTTCATAAAAATAAACATTGATTTAAACCAATTGATTTTATTAAAAAAATTATTATTATATATTTTTTTTAAACTTTAGTTTATTTTTTTTAAACTATAATCTAACTAGTTCTGCCTTTTTTCAAACATTTCAACATTTTGTCTTTATTTCTGTCGCTAGAGCCTACCCTCACTTGACCGTTCTTATCTATTCAAAGTCTGCTTCTTTTATGAGTTCCTTTCTTGGTTTTTAATTCTGCAAATAAATCTCCTTTTAAGTTCAAGATAAAAGAGATTGGCAGGTAGTGGGCGAAGTGAATGCTTTAAATTGGTGGAAGTCTTCGTAGGCGTTAAAATATTGTATTTCCTCAAAAGAACTGTTAATAATAGAGCAGCTTATGACAGGAAAGGCAACTTCTGCAGGGGTTGAAAGAATGTTTTCAACCCTTGGTTTTGTTCACAGACAAATGAGAAACTACCTAATTAGATGTGAAAAGGCTGACAAACTGGCATTTTTGTTCAAAGCATTAAATAAATAATATTACTGTTATTATACGTGATTAATAGGGAATGGATGTTCATGTAATATAAAATTGAAAATATGTACATACAGCTAGTGTAAAAAGTATTGGAACACCCATAAATATTTTACTTTTTTAACATTTGTGACTAAAATAATGGTGCTTTGGGTAAACAGAAGGCATCAATAACATGGTGATAAGCTATAATTGAAATATTCCCTGAAAATCAACATAAAAAAAACGGCATTTCTGATAGTTATTATCATTTTAACAATAAAATGCAATATTCTATGCGCAAAAAGTATTGGAACACCCGATTTCTTTACTACTACAGCTGGACTTTGGACGGGATTAATTCCATATTATCGGTGAACTTTGTCCTGTAGGATGGCTCGGTGTCTTATATGTTTGAATCCCTTTGTTTTAGCTCAATTTTTTGACATTGGCCTGAAAGGAAGACAAATCTCTGATGGAATGCAAAAATTATACTTACGCTTCATAATGTGCGCAAATACTTGCGAGGAATTTGAAAAATTGTAAACGTCAGCCATGTTTCTTTATCAAATATATTAAATCGGTATGGTACAACCGCTCTGCGGCGGCAAAACATAATATCAGGTGGCCGAAGAATCATACTGTATGTGATGAAACGTCAATTTTAAGAAAAGCACACGCAAAACCACGGCTGATTGCACCAAAACTTGTGACTGAAATCTCGAGGATCATTTGACGGGACCTAAGTAGCAGTGAAGTAAGAAAAGATCTCAAGAAAAATTAATTACGCGGTCGAATAGTACCGAAGAACTTTTGTGTAAGTAAAGTTACACAAAATAAAGTGTTAACCATCCTGCTGAATACTGGCAGTGGATTTCTTGAGTACAAAATAGAACTTTTTAGCCAAAGAAGTTGACAAAACGTGTGGAGGAGAGCGAATGAAGAACTCAAATCTCGGGGCTTGGTGTCCACAGTCAAATATGAGTAAGGGTTTAGGGCTGTTCGCCTGTGTAATCCATTTTTCCTGAGATCATTTCTTACTGTACTGCTGCTTATATCTCGTCAGATGGTCCTCGAGATATCAGTCGCAAGTTTTGGTGATTTCAGCAATGGTTTTGCGTGTGGATTTCTTAAAATTGATTTTTCATCACATACATCGAGACTCTTCGGTCTTCTGATATGATGTTTTGCTGCCTAAGAGTTAGTTGTACTATACGAATTTTAAATATTTGATAAGTAGACATAGCTAAGGTTTACAATTTTTCCAATTTCTTGCAAACATTTGTGCTCATTATGAATCGTCATAATAAGATTTTGTATTTTAACTGAGGTTTATTTTCCTCTCTGGCTAATGTTAAAAAAAATGAACTAAAACAGTCTAATTCTAACACATAAGACACCGGGTCATCCTGCCGAACAAAGTTCACCGATAATATGGAATTAATCCCGTCCAAAGTCCAGCTGCAATAGTAAAGAAATCAGGTGTTCCACTACTTTTTGTGCATAGAATATTGTATTTTATTGTTAAAATGTTAATAACTAACAGAAATGCCGTTTCTTTATGTTGATTTTCAGGGAATATTTCAAGTATAGCTTATCACCATGTTTTTGATGCCTTGTGTTTACCTAAAGCACCATTATTTTAGTCACAAATGTTAAAAAAGTAAATTATTTATGGGTGTTCCAATACTTTTTACACTAGCTGTATATATTTAACTATTTATAATAAAATATTTAATAAAAAAATGAAAATATTTAGTAAACAAATACCTTTAACACTATAAAATATTGAAAAGAAAAGCATAAATAATAAGTAGGAACTCTGTTATTATTAATGGAAAGAATTCAAGTATAGAACAAAATGACTAAAACTGTTTAACATATTGAAAAATAAAGTAGGTATAAATAAAAATTAGGAATTCATTATAAAAGGGAGAAAACTTGAAAATTTCTACAGATGAACATTATTTTGGAAGATTGTTTGCTACAACTTGAATTTTGAAATTTTCAAACGTGAAATGATGCCGGTCTATACCGGAGTATACTTTTGAAGCGACTGAATTATCTTTCAACATCAACTAAAGTCACTGAAGGCTATAGTATTTTAAGACTACAATCAACTGCTCTCAAGAGTGGGATTCAACTCAACTGATAATCGTTTTGCCACTATGGATATCTCCAATAATGTGGATCTTTTTCCACCCAGGGTTTTTTCTATACTGTCTTTTCACTTTATTTTTAATTTATTCCCAGTATCTCCTTCTAAAACCTGGATTTTCTTTATTACACTCGTATGATTCTAATGCTATCCACTAACAACATGCCTTTTGTACCTAGTATTGACATAGACACAGTCACCTAGACTCAATGGGTAAAGTTTTATTTTCTTTCTCAGTTTTACTTTATTTTTTCAATGACAAAATTAAAAGAATATTAAAATATGTGGCAAACATATGTATTTATGGCAGAGTATGTAAAAATATGGAGTTTTGACAAAATATGTATAAATATGTGAAATAAAGAACTGTTTAAATACTTTAAAATCACTTAAAACGCACAGAATTACATCAATACTTACAATTTACGAATCAGAAAAAATATGTAAATATAATAACATCCGTTCCCTTGTGATTAACATTTCTGTAAAGCTTTATTTCTAAAATCTTTGTTTTAAAATTTGAAAATTAAGTCATTATATATACAGGGGTCGAAATTGTCTTATATTTTGAGACCAGAGTTTTCTCTACATTTAAATTTAATCACCAAAAATTAATGATTTTCATCGATTTAAGTCCTTAAATTTACAGAAATTCCGGTCTCAAAATATCGGACAACTTCAGCCCCCAAATTCTACTATGCTCCCAAAATTATCCACTTAAGACAAAAAACTTTAGAATAGTTATTCCATTGTAAATAAACAAATATTTTAGTTACAGGATTATATAATGAACAACTAGGTAATAACCAGCTCTCTATATGGACTAGTTACATTTAAAAAGACTGATTTCTTTTTTAAATCCGGTTTTAGTAAAAAAATTCAATTTAAATAAAAAAAATCCGATTTAAATAAAAAAAAAAATCTGATTTAAATCAAATAAATCCGATTTTTTTTTTTTTTTTTTTTTTTAAATCAGGATTTTTTTACACCCTGGATGCAAGAGATCATTGAATCTGCTAAGAATTCTAAGCAACACTAAGTGGGGAGCGGACAGATGCTCTATGCTCAAGTTTTACCGTGCCTATACTAGGTCATTACTGGACTACGGCCCGTGACAGTGCTCTTAAAATGTTAGACCCTATCCACAATACAGGACTTTGCCTGGCAACGGGAGCGTTTAGGTCTAGTCTAATAAGCAGTATTTATGTAGAAGCAGGTGAATTCCCATTAAAATATAGAAGAGAGACGTTATGCATTAAGTACGTCCTAAAGCATAAGTATTTGAATTTTACCTGCACAAATATGGCTCTAAATAATCCATTCTACAATAAATATATGCAAGAGCGTACTAGACCAAAACCTCTCATTGTCAGCTATGAAGAATACATCAAAAACATACCCGATACCAATACACCTTTACATACGAACTTATTACTGGAGATGCCTCCTTGGAAAAAACAAAATTTGGCAATAGACACTACTTTGACAAACTACAAAAAATCAGAAGAAACATCAAGACACATTTATAAACTACTTTTCAAGGAAATCCTCAACAATAACCCTGACAGCCTCTTCTCTTTCAGTGATGGCTCTCGGACTGAGCATGGAACTGGTGCTGCTGCTATTGTAGGGGGGAAGGTTCCAACAGAAACTAGCAACAGTCTCTAGTTCATATTCTGCTGAGCTTCAGGCCATGCTTTTAGCTTTAAGGAGTATAGAACAAACAGAGTTGGAAAACATTATTTTGTTTACAGAATCTTTGAGCTCATTGAAAACATTACAGAATACATACAATACACGCCCTTTGGCTACAAAAATTCTAAATGAAATTATACGACTTCAAAATGTGAACAACTACATAACACTAGTATGGCTACCAGGACATGTGGACATTACCCAAAGCACAGATGTTGACATACAAGCCAAGTTAGCCACTGCACTACAGAATATAGAAATACATGAGACTACATACGAAGATCTAACCATACATTTCAGAAAAAATATACTAATGCAGTGGCAGACAGAATGGAACAACATAAACGACAATAAACTGCGACAAATTAAACATACAGTAGAAGAATGGCCATACAGTAATAGAAATAACCGGAGAGAAGAGGTAGTTTTAACCCGACTACGAATTGGCCATTCTCTTCTTACTCACGGACACCTAATGACCAAAAGAGACGTACCGACAGTGTAGACAGTGTAACGAACCACTGACCATAAGACATTTACTTACAGACTGCAGAGGACGAGAATATTTACATATACCTACCGACCTTACAGTACTTCTGACTGATGGTAGCCATTACTTGGACACAATATTTAAACACTTACATAACACTGGTACATACCACAAGATAAAATACACTTTCATTGTTTTTTAAATTATTATTTCTTTATTTATTATTTTTTAAAGTTTTATTTTTATCCAGATTTATTCATCTTATACTTTCTCCAAAATTGTATTAATGATTATTATAATTCATTCAATATTTACTTATAATTTCTAAAACTCTCAACGTTTAAAAGCTGATGTTTCCATACACATCTTCATATTTGCGAATCGCCATCGCTGCGGTCAAGCAACATAAATAACAATAATTTGCTAATCGCCTCCGTTACAATCAAGCAATAAATAATAATAATAATTATTTAGTTGTTTGACCAAAATAATATCTGTGCTGGACTTATTGTATAGGAATGCTACTCTTTGCTATGCCAGAAACTGACACTTTCTAGAGCACCCCCTTATAGATCATTACAATATATTTTTATAATATAAATATAGATATAAAAATATATATACATATGAGTAGGTGAGATGCAAAACTCGTTCGTTCCACAGGAACATATTTGTCAGGTAGCTCAAAAAATTCTAAACTGTGTCTTGTAGTGTGGCCAGATTAAAATGTTTTTTTTTTTTTTGCCTTTGAAAGATACATCTTTATGTTTACAGATTTATGTTATATTTCAACATATGTTGAAATAGCATTGAAATATCTTTTATAATCTAATGCCATCTCAATTTTTCTAAAAATGGAACGAACGAGTTTTGAAACTCACCTCTTCATAAGTACATGTATATTGTTTTCATGCGAGTATTTTAAGAGAAGTACATAAAAAACAAAAAGTATGAAAAAATTTACATTGTCCCTTTTAGAACCAAGCCACAGAAATATATATATATATATATATATATATATATATATATATATATATATATATACGTATATATATTATATATATATGTATATATATTATATTATATATATATATATATACATATATATATATATATATATATATATATATATATATATATATATATATATATATATCATAAAAAGTAAATGAAAATGTATAGTTATATCTTGAAAGAGTTGTACAAATTAATTTTACTTTCAGTCAATTTATTGTTTTAGATGTCTGTAGATCTTACATTAGTATAGAATTTAATTATTATTAGTTATTTACAGATGTGAGAACAAAGACTTTCATGTGCCATCACTGTCGCAGGAGTTGGACTTCTTTAAAACGCCTAAAATCCCATGTCAAAAAGTGCTTCGAGTTTATTGACAGAAGTAAGTTTTCCTACTAATGTTTATTATCTGTTTAATGGAGTATGTCATTCTTTTAAATTGAGATTCATGGTAATGCTAAATATAATTCATATTTTAGTAGCATTGGCACCATAGACTGATTGTCACACACGATATCCAATATATAGCAGCTACAGTTATGTTTTGTTAAAAATGTTGCTTGGCACTATTTTGCCCCAACACCTTCAATTATTTTATTCTACCTAAATATTCTTTTAATTATTTTATTTCTGCTGAGTGTTTTTCTTTACTATCCATAGGAATGGAATCTTGCTTTCCAAGGAAGTAATGCCAAAACTTTTTAATTCCAAAATTTTAATGTTTTGAACGCTGGACATTGAAATATTGTATCTAATAATAGAATGTGACATCATTCACTTGTTAACATTGACACTCAATATAAAATAATAATAAGGCAGATAAAAAACCTATTTCATCATAACTTTTTATTGAAATTGTACATGTTTAAAAATAATTTAATTCATTTTGAATTTATTCATTTTAGGTTTTTCATTGCTTGAGGTCAACCTTTCTTGTCAAGACGTCGATCCTTTAAGGACAAGTTCATACTCAGAAACTGATAACCGCCCTTGCAATGAACAAAAAGCTGAAAAAGATCATCAAGAGTCTACAAACAGAGCCACCTCATACCTACATTGCCCTCTCTGTCCATACCAATCCATCCGTTCTGCGAACTTGAACCAGCATATAAAATTTAGGCACACCAAAGACCGACCTCATGCCTGCCCACAATGTTCTTACAAAGCTGCTCAGGCAGGTCTTTTGAAATTGCATATCTTAAGGAAACATTTTAACGTTAGACCTTATGCTTGTCAGTTCTGTAACTATACAGCAATGAACAGTGGTCATTTGAAACGTCATGTAATGCACATACATTCCAATGATAAACCTTTTTGTTGTCCTTATTGTGACTATAATGCAGTTCAGGCTTCCCGCTTAAAAGAGCATATAACGTTCAAACACTCTGAAAACAGACCCCACCCTTGCCCTCATTGTGATTACACTGCTGCTACTGTACCACATTTAAAAAGACACATAATTTCCAGGCATACATTTGAAAAACCTCATTCCTGCTCTTCTTGCAGCTATACTGCTGTTCAAGCTGTTGACTTGAAGCGCCACGTTATGACTCATCACACCAATGAAAGGCCTTATCCATGCCCATTTTGTGAATACAGTACTGCAGTTCCTGCAAATTTAAAAAGGCATATTAGTTACAAACATACAAAAGATAAACCACACTCCTGTCCTTCTTGTAACTACAGTGCTGTACAGGCTGTAGATTTAAAACGACATATCACACGCATGCATCCTGATCAAGAAAGAACAGATTGTGAGCTAACGTACGAATAATTGATAAAGGAAATTCTAAGTAGGACATTTTGTTCTTAACGAATAAGCATCATGTTCCACCCGAGGAAGCCAGATGAAACGATGGGTGAAAATTCGTCTGGTTAAAAATAACCGCTACACTGGTAATAAAGACTGGGAAGTAGGAGTGTATAAAATTTGCCCAGTGAGGAAATTTAAAAGAGAATAATAAGTGGTAAATTGTTTATTTTAACAAATTATATTTTAGATAGAATATTCCCACTGCACCTTGTTTTTATTTCATAGTCTAAATTCTACACCTTTCTTCCTAAGTCTAAAGAGGTACTATATTGTAATTCTTATATAGAAAGAAGAAAAAACGTTTACTGTAAATAAGTCAAATAAAATATACTAGTTGATTTTACCAAAATAGAGTGTCTTTTTTACAGCTACTTCGAGAGTCTCAAGTAAAAGTGGTATATGAGTCAATGTTGTACATTTGTGGTTCAATAGAAAATTGTTGCTTTTATTGTTGATAGAAATTTTTATCAATAAAAATGGTTATTTATTTTATAATTTATTCTTGTGTCTTTAGTAATAACTGATGCTAGACTGAAGAAAAAAATTAATTTGATGATGAATAAATTTGCGTATGTGGGCAACAACATTGGATGGGATCCGGCTCCCGAGACATTGTGAAAACCCCAACGAAGAAAAAAAATATAACTCTATTTACTCACACTCACTCCAAATGAGGAAAATCGAGTGAGATGGGGTTTGTCGCTTGCTCTTGCAGAATCAAGTGAGCAAGGAAGCCGTTAGTCTCATTGACAGCGACACAAAATCTGCAAATTTAACTTTCATAGTTCGTAATAATTCCAAATTTCACGATTAATTATAATTTTGTACCTATTCTTTTCATTTCATTTTGTTATTTTAATAAATTGTATTACAATAACATTGTCTTATTATTTCATGTATGATAGCTATTGCTAAAAATTATGAACACTACTTTAAAATCCGATGTTATTTTATTTTGAACCATCTACGTGGCCGGCAAGCATATTTTCGCATTAAAGTATGGCCTGCAAAATGTCAAAGGTTGCCCATCCCTGAATTAAAGTGTTGTACTTCTTCGGTAAATATAAAAATTGTATTCACACACTACTGCTTTTAATTTATTTTTCTAAACAAATTATTATAAGTCCAGAAGACATCATTCCACAGACTAAACAATACCCGTCGCTTGTTGGTCTCTTTCTAGACAGGAATGTTTCTTGAGATTCAGTTTTTTTTCCCCAAAATATAACCCTTCTGTCCCTCAAAAAAACATTCCTAGGTTTTAAAGTTAATATTGCCTTCTGGGGCTGCAACCCCCCCTCCCCCAAATTGCGATTTAGTCGGTAAAAATATTTCATAAAAACCTTAAAAATAATTTTAATAAATCTCTTTATTAAAACTATTTTTCCATTGATGCTGAATATTCCTTTTAGCGCATTTCTTCCTCTGTCCATAGGGAGGAAACTCGCAACTTCTTACGGATTCCGCATGTGCCGATGTGCCGAACGGGTTCATGTTTCTCAACCAGTAGATCACCCATAGAAATTTGTGTGTATATATATATATATATATATATATATATATATATATATATATATATATATATATATATATACTAGCCGAATACCCGTGCTTCGTCATGGCAGATAAGTAGTTATTTTATTGTGATAAATAATGTATCAGCAAAATTAACGCTACTACATAATTGTTTGCAGTTTATTATAGCACGGTTTCCGTCATACTATATTTTATACATCAATGTTAGTATTTGTATAAGGAACAAACAGACAGACAGCTGATAGGCAATTTAACCTAGCCTATGATTCTCCCCGTATCAAGACCCATCTGTGTCCCAAGTTTGGTCAAAATCGGTCAAACGGTACGGATTTGTAAGAGGAACAAACATACAGACAGACAACTGGTATAAAACATCAAATATAGGTTCTTCATACCGAGACAATTCATTTGATACCCCACATCATAGGTTTCGGACGGAATAATGGGTTTCCGAAGGAAGTACAAAACTGGCACGCACCCGCCCCGGAAGCGAAGTCAAACACAACTTTTTTCGATTTTTTCCTTTAATAACGTCTTCATATCTATCTTCGTGCAAAATTTCAAGTCTCTAGCATCATGGGAAGTACCTAATAATTTTGATGAGTCAGTGAGTGAGTGAGTCCTATAAATCCCGATATTCGATCGCCTATATCTCAGAAACTATTCGATGTAGAATTATGAAAATTTCCAGTTTTACTCACATCTAGTAGTACAATACCTGTGTAAACTTTCATAACTTTATCTTTACCTGGTTGAAGGTTATGAGAAGGTAAATATTGGCTCTAAGACCGCCTGTAATATACACACAGTATGCTTAGGCCAGAACTTGGCCTGGCGGACTACCGTGCGCCTAGATGTTGGTACTGCACTTGTTTTGTCGTTTATGTACATTAAAAAAAATATAGATCCCATTCCAATAAATATAGGCTACGCCTCTCTACATTTCTAAACCCCATTCTTTTTACAAGCTCATAACCTATACATTTCTTTCCAATTAGCGAGGCCCGGCCCGGGCCCCCAAGGCGCCCGGCCCGGGACAACTGTACCCGGCAGTCCCCCCCCCCTATGTAGTGGCTCTGGGGGCACTGCAGGGTGCTTGTTCCAGTGAGAGCACACAACGCTTTCCCATTGATCATCGTCAATTTCATTGCGAAAAGTATTTTCACTCCGTCTATTTGAAGTGGTTGAAGTTCTTCTATTTGTTTTAGCGCGGTTCCTCCCTCCCCCATAGGGAGAAACCCCGCTTATAAGGTTGATACAATGAAACAATCCGGAAGTGCCGACTAGAAAATTTCGCGTTTCAGAACCCCTAGAAACCGAAAATAACGGTGGTTCAAATTTGTATATATATATATATATATATATATATATATATATATATATATATATATATGTCTGTTCGCTCATTTCTGGCTTCCCTAATAGTCCGATTGTGATGAAATTTGGCACAAAAATCCGTCGTCCAAATTGAAAGGTCAAGTTCGTTAACCATTTTCGATTTCCTTCAAATGTCTTGAAACTGTCGAGGCTCCTACTCCGAGTTCTTTGGCATATTCCCTAGTGTTTTTAGTTGCTTATAGTAGTCAAATGTATTTGTCAATAAAACAGGATACGTATAATTAGAATCAATATTTTGTTTGTTAGAATTCGAAGATGCCGTATGAATATCTAGATTACAGTACTGGTGTTGATTTCGTTCTTTAGAATTATTCTTGGTATTCCCTATTTTCATCTGTTACCCATAGTTTTTTATTGTTAGTAGGTTTTTCTTATTGATTATAGAATATAAATCTATTTGGCTATAAAACAGGATACGTAAAATTAGTGACAATATTTCGGAGATTTCTGAGCGAAATACTTTTAAGATTTTCTACCACCACGAACGGCTTTTTTCTTCTATTTTTATCCACTAGATAGGCTTTATTTTGCATATTATTCTATATAAGTTTTATTCAGCAGGGGATTCTGATGAAATGTCGTATTTTTACTGTGGATTTTAAATACGATGTATCTAAGATTGGATAACATTATCGAGTCTACATAGTTAAGAACCGACGACGGAGGATTACTTCTTGCTATGATTTAGTCTACATATGTATATTAAGTCCTAAATCCAAAAAATAAACTTCACAACGGTTAGATACTATGAGCGAATATGGCGGTTCAATGCCCGTAGAAACAAGGGGGCCGCAGGAGATTGACCTGTTAAGAGTTAATCCTCAAGAGCTGTAAATATACCCCAGGTATCTGCCGACACAAATACAAAGCCTAGGCGGAGAGCACCCCAAAAACACAGATCCAAACATAGGTTATACACTAAATATTCATAAAGACTACTTAGTTGTAACCCGATTCATCAATTAGCAATCAATAGTTTTCAACACAGGCTATATACTAAATATTGATAAAAAGTATTTAAGTAGAAAAAAAGTCCGTCTCGCAGGACTGCATCATCTTAGCGCGGTTCCGTTCATATCCCTAGTCTAACTTGGAAAGATTAAAATAGAAGCAGTTATTATTTTGGTTCCACCAGTCTTTTTTTTTAAAATTAATTATTATAATGGCGTGTCAACCCTTAAGGTCACTAACGCCATTCCTGTGAGTAGTAAAGTCTTGAAAGGTGACATACATGATTTACAATCTTACCTGGAAGGGTCCGCTACACTAGAAACAGACCCGCTAGTGACAAGGTCTTGGAATCTTGGAAATCTATATTTCTAACAATAAATTGTTTTTGTTATTTTACTTAACCAGTTTTATTGTCAAATACATTATCCAACTATAAGCAATTAAAAAATAACAAGAAATAAAACAGACAAAAAGAACCATTGAAATAAACGAAATCAATTAATTTAAAGCTTTAAGCACTTTTTTCTCCGATTGACATCGCCTAATTAAAACTTTCTTCAGAACCTTTTTTGTAGAGCATTTAGTAAGCTTCCGAATGGTAATCTTCCGCTTCACAAGATTGTCAACGGTTTTCGAGATACTAACGAAATTATACAAAGTTACCAAAACTTTTTTTGTCTGTTAATAAAATATTTTATTCTAACCCTTCCTTTACTCTAAACGTAACAAAAATTTCAACATATTAGTGTTGATGAAACTCGAACATGCAGAAAATGTTTCAACTGTATCCCATAATTCTAAGTACCAAAATCAAAGACAAAGAACCCTCCCTAGGAAGGACGCTAGGCAGTTGAAAAGCTATATATCTTGGAAATCCATCTTAACCTGTTTTATTTTCAAATACATTATCCAACAATAAGCAATTAAAAAATAACAAGGAATAAAAAACAGACAAAAAGAACAGTTCGAATAAGCGAAATCAATTACTTTAAAGTTTTAAGCTCTTATTTCTCCGATTGACATCGCCTAATCAAAACTTTCATTAGAACCTTTTTTTTAGAGCATTTAATAAGCTTTCTAATGGTATTCTTCCGTTTCACAAGATTCTCAACCTTTTTCGAGATATTAAGGAAAGTAAACAAAGTTACTAAAACTTTTTATGTCTGTTAATAAAATATTTTATTCTAACCCTTCCTTAACTCCAAACGTAACCAAAATTTCAACATATTAGTTTTGATGAAAGTAGAACATGCAGAAAATGTTTCAACTGAATCCCATGATTCTAAGTACCCAAACCAAAAACGGTTTCCAAAAAATATTTTTCCAATTTTCTCGAAAACGGTTAAAGCTATCGCCTTGAAAATGGTTTCATTCGTTTTCCTAGCCCAGGAGTCATATAAAACGAGTACTTAGAAGCTTATGAACTCAAAAACGTAAGCGTTACGATTTTTTTTTGCGCGAATTTCGCCCCAAACGCCATCTTCCAGTAGGCGGATTTTGCTGGTTAACGAACTTGACCTTTCAAATTGGACGAAGGATTTTTGTACCAAATTTCATCAAAATCGGACCATTCGTCTTCTATTTAGAGAGCGAACAGACAAATATATATATATATATATATATATATATATATATATATATATATATATATATATATATATATGTATATATATATATATATACAAATTTGAACCACCGTTATTTTCGGTCTCTAGGGGTTCTGAAACGCGAAATTTTCTAGTCGGCACTTCCGGATTGTTTCATTGTATCAACCCTATAAGCGGGGTTCCTCCCTATGGGGGAGGGAGGAACCGCGCTAAAAAAAACAAGATTCATCAAGACTTGTTTTTGGTCCATTTGTATCTACTCCATAGACTTAATTAGGTATATTATTCTATATATTTACTCGTTATTCGTCAAGACTTGTTATTTGTCCTTCTGTATCTACTAGATAGGCTTTATTCGGCATATTAGCGCGGTTCCTCCCTTCCCCATAGGGAGGAATCCCGCTTATAAGGTTGATACATTGAAAGAATCAGGATGTGCCGACAAGAAAATTTCGCGTTTCAGATCCCCTAGAGACCGAAAATAACGGTGGTTCAAATTTGTATATATATATATATATATATATGTATATATTTATATATATATATATATATATATATATATATATATATATATATATATATATATTTGTCTGTTCGCTCATTTCTGGCTTCCCTGACGGTCCGATTTTGATGAAATTTGGTACAAAAATCTGTCGTCCAATTTGAAAGGTCAAGTTCGTTAACCAGCGAAGTCCGCCCACTGGAAGATGGCGTTTGGGGCGAAATTCGCGCAGAGAAAATCGTAACGCTTACGTTTTTGAGTTCATAAGCTTGTAAGTACTCTTTTTATAGGCTTCTTGGGTTAGGAAAACGAATGAAACCATTTTCAAGGCGATAGCTTTAACCGTTTTCGAGAAAATTGGAAAAGTAGTTTTTGAATACCGTTTTTGGTTTGGGTACTTAGAATCACGGGATTCAGTTGAAACATTATCTGCATGTTCTACTTTCATAAAAACTAATATGTTGAAAGTTATGTTACGTTTGGAGTTAAGGAAGGGTTAGAATAAAATATTTTATGAACAGACATGAAAAGTTTTGGGAACTTCGTATACTTTCATTAATATCTCGAACACGGTTGGGAAATCGTGGTAAGTGGATAGAAAATATTTCAAAGCTTACTAAATTCTCTACAAAAATGATTTTAAAACTATTTTTGATTAGGTTATTTCAATCGAAGAAATACTCCTATTTTTTTCATTGCTTATAGTTGGATAATGTATTTGACAATAAAATAGATTAATTAAAATAAGAAAAACAATTCATTGTTAGAAATATATCAGGCTGTACCGTATGAAATGTCAGTTTTGGATTTGCCGATTTCCTTCAAATGTCTTGAAACTGTCGAGGCTCCTAATCCGAGTTCTTTGGCATATTCCCTATTTTTTGCAATTTCTTATAGTAGTCAAATGTATTTGCCAATAAAACAGGATACGTATAATTAGAATATTTTATTTTTGCGGATTCTTGGGGTTCTCAGATCCCGTATGAATATCTATTAGGCCCCTTCGTATTTTTTCCTTAATATCTCGAAAAGGGTTAGGAAATCGTGGCAAGTGAAATGTAACAGTTCGAAAGTTTATTTTTTATTTTAATTTTATTGATCAACAGGTCTTTGCATATATTTAAAAACTCTGTTGATATAACCTCTATATCGTTTTTGTTTGATTCAATTATAAGAAATCCTTTTTTCAATGATTTTATGTTTTTAGGCCAATCTATAATTCCTGTGGGTTAATATGTTTTTTAAATTCAAGCTTTAAAGCCTCAACAGGAATATTTGTGTAATCACCCTTCACAGTTAATTTATTAGAATCATGAGTGACCGTGTTTGTGTTAAAACTAACAATCTTTGAAAACGAAGTTTGAATATCCTTGTTATTGTTATTTTCCTTCTGTTTGGCCGAAATTTTCTATTCATGGTCTAATTCTCCTTGAATTTTTTGACTAGATCAAGAACCTACTTTAAGCACTCTTAAATTCCTTAATTTAATTCAGGAAGTTTATCAAGCTTGATATAATCACTTTTGGGTTAATACGGGTGGTCTATACCGAGTCCTTTGTTTGTAAACACAAAGAGCTTTCTGAGTAACGGTAAAGGGCAGTAAAAGTATATGACTTTACCTGGAACCAGACCCTGCATACAGAGAATTACAATACGAGACCTTCTCATTCTTTCTTTCACCAGCTACCGTGTAACACCTTAGATCTGTTTATATTGTTAGCGCGGTTCCTCCCTCCCTTCATAGGGAGGAACCCCGCTTATAAAATTGATCTCATGAAACAATCCGGAAGTGCCGACTAGAAAATTCTGCGTTTCAGAACACCTAGAGGCCGAAATTAACGGTGGTTCAAATTTGTATATATGTTAGGGGAGAAGAAGAGTATGTAAATGTAAACAAACAGCCGGGCCTATATAAGGCCCGGCAGGATTAATAAAGCCAGTTACTATCTGAAGCTTGTAGTGATTAGACCCGAGTCCTTGTGTACTATCGTTTTTAAAAACGTCGTCTAGTTCGTAGATGGCGTTTAAGGCGAAATTCGCGCAAAAAAAAATCGCAACGCTTACGTTTTTGAGTTCATAAGCTTCTAAGTACTCGTTTTATATGACTCCTGGGCTAGGAAAACGAATGAAACCATTTTCAAGGCGATAGCTTTAACCGTTTTCGAGAAAATTGGAAAAATATTTTTTGAATACCGTTTTTGGTTTGGGTACTTAGAATCATGGGATTCACTTGAAACATTTTCTGCATGTTCTACTTTCATCAAAAGTAATATCTTAAACTTTTGGTTACGTTTGGAGTTAAGGAAGGGTTAGAATAAAATATTTTATGAACAGACATGAAAAGTTTTGGGAACTTCGTTTACTTTCATTAATATCTCGAACGCGGTTGGGAAATTTTCATAAGTGGATAGAAACTATTTGAAAGCTTTCTAAATTCTCTACAGAAAAGATTCTGAAACAAGTTTTGATTAGGTGATGTCAGTCGAAGAAATAAATATTTAAAACTTCAAATACGTCTGTTTAGTTCTTATGAACGGGTGTTTGTCGTTCTTTTTGTAATTTTTGTCTCTTTCCCTTAGTTTTTTATTGATTTTTATTTTTGTAATTTCTTATGTTAAGAAAATGTATTTGTGTGTGAAACAGGATAGGTAAAATGAGACCAATTTTCTATTGCTAGAAATAATGAAAGTTTTGGGATCTTCGTATAATTTCTTAATATCTCGAAAACGGTTGAAAATCTTGTGAAGCAAAAGGTTACCATTCGAAAGCTTACTAAATGCTCTAAAAAAAATGTTCTGACGAAAGTTTTAATTAGGCGATGTCAATCGGAGAAATAAGTGCTTAAAACATTAAAGTAATTGATTTCGTTTATTCGAACGTTTTTTTTTTTTGGTCGGTTTTTATTCCTTGTTATTTCTTAGTTGCTTATAGTTGGATAATGTATTTTACAATAAAACTGGTTAAGTAAAATAACAAAACAATTTATTGTTAGAAATATAGATTTCCTAGATTCCAAGACCTTGTAACTAGCGGGACCCTTTCTAGTGTTGACCGACCCTTCCAGGTAAGATCGTAAATCAAGACCTTTCAAGACTGGTGGAACCAAAATAATAACTGCTTCTAATTTAATCTTCAGGCGATTCGCCAAAGTTGCGAAGCCTTATCAATAAATAAATATTTTAATCTTTCCAAATTAGACTAGGGATAAGAACGGAACCGCGCTAAGATGATGCAGTTCCTGCGAGTCGGACTTTTTATAATATTCCTTGAAGTACGAGGATGGTTCTTACGTTGAGAAAAATTTAAAAAAAATGCCTGAAAAAGTCTAAAAAAAACACTTTTCGGGTCTTTTTCACTTCCTTAACGCAAATTCATTTTTAAATAAAAACATATGTTCTCAATTATAATATTTTTAACAGTTAACGTATTTGTATATCTATTATATAAAAATGAATCGCTAAATGTGTTGGTAAGCGCAAATCTCGAGAACAACTGAAGAGATTTCGCTAATTCTTTTTTTATAATATTCCTTGAAGTACGAGGATGGTTCTTACGGAGAGAAAAATTAAAAAAATTGCCTGAAAAAGTCTAAAAACAACACTTTTCGGGTCTTTTTCACGTCCTTATCGCAAATTCATTTTTAAATAAAAACATATGTTCTCAATTATAATATTTTTAACAGTTAACGTATTTGGTTATTTGTGTATAAGCAAAAAAAATAAATAAATAAGAACATGCAATCACTAGGTGACATTAGAATAACATGTTAATAATGGAATTTAAATTAATTTATATTTGCATTAACGAAGTAAAAAAGACTCCACTTTTCTATATTCCCATACAAAAGATTCGTAATAATACTTAAAGGTCAATTTGAACTCTAATACCGTACCATAAAGTGTTAGTGGAGGGGTTCTGGGAAGGCAAAACAAGTGAGTGACATTAGTATCGTATAAATATTAATGTCAATATTTGTCAATATTTATACGATGCTAACATTAATCAAAAACAAATTGACTATGGTAAAATGTAAATTGTCTGTGGTAAAATGTAAACATCTCTTTGCTGTGCATCTATAATATTACTAAATCTAAAAGCCACAAATTTCTATAAAATTACTAAAGTGTTGTGTGTTTGTGACTTACTAAATATGCCTCCTATAAGGCGGCGGACAAATTTAGGCAGAAGAAGCCGAAATGCAACGCATCAAATTAATTATCAATCTAATCGTACTGCCCTGGAACGTGAAGATCGCAATGAACGTGGAAGAATTTGGTTAAGACACCCGCGAAGCACGACATTCGACTAATAATGGTGCAAGTTTGAATCGAGCTGCTGTGAATTCATTAGTGCCTGCAGCTGTGTTGCTATTGGACCTATGAACTCAGTTTGACTATAAACAAATCCCAGGGGCAGTCATTAAGTGTTTGTGGTATTAATCTAGAAAACCCATGTTTCTCGCATGGTCAATTGTATATTGCCTGGTCCCGTGTTGGAAAACCATCTGCTCTGTTTATTTACGCGTCAGGTAATGAAACAAAAAATATCGTGTACCATTAAGTACTACAATAAAAGTGAAACTTAATTTAGAATAAGTAAAAATAAAATGAAATATAATAAGTTGATATGATAATAAGAAATCTGATATTGATAAGAAATCTGATATTATCTGTAACTTTGATTGTGATTTTTTAGTGACTATTAAAAGAATTTTAGTGTTTTATAATTTTTATTTTTTGACATAATTTAATTGCCGACTTATTAAGTTGTTTTTTTCTTTTTTTTATCTTACTAGCTGTCCGGGTGTCCCAAATAGCAGAATAAGTATTAAAAAAAATTAAAGAATTGTCTGTTAGGCGGTACGAAGTTCGCCGGGTCAGCTAGTTGTTGATATAAATGCCTGTCGCCACTGGTGCTGTGCTTTAGACTGAACGACTGGGAAATCGTTAGTATTGTCGCAAAAAGGATAGATGAAATAAGATAAGTTAAAAGGGTCAGTGAGGGGGGAGGGGGAAAATGTGAGAATGAGTAGTGAGTAGTGTTGGATCCATGGGCATATATAAGGGCCGCAACCCCCCCCCCCCCCCCCCCCGAAATTTTGTTTGTTTGAGAACATTTCGTGTAAAAAAAAAAGCATATAACAACGAAAAATGTCTTCTACATTTACCCTGGTCTAGTAGGTGTCCAGAGGTCCTTAAACCCGTTTTACTCTAAAACATTTAAAATTTTCCCTACACCCCAAATCCCTAGGTGCTCCCCCCCGAAATTATTTTCTATATACGCTAATAATTCGTAGTTAATAATAAATGGACGTTAAAATTTAATAATAATAAAATATACGCTAGTGGTTCGTTCGGGGGGAGGGTGATATGGTCAGAATGACGATCTCATTATAGCTTGTGTATAATATGCATATGTGTAGTGTTCATATTATGATCAGTACACACCGATGTTAGAGATTTTTGTAACACCCTTTGTTGGTTTACTACCTGTAATAAAAGCGTGTTCTACGCTTAACGGAGTAAGCAAGGGTGTTTTACACATCTCAAAAACTTCTGCCACTAGTAAACATTCAATTTTTTTTTTTTCAAATTCATGTGTTGCGCCCATTTTTGTTGACTTGTGTAATTTTGGTTGCTAGGCTGCAGTTTATTTGTGTGACTTTTCTATTAGTTTTGTTTATCAGAGCTATGTTTTCATTTACTACTCCTAAGTACTGAAATGATTTAATTAACTAGAATTTTATTCTTTTAACATTGAAGATGAAGAATCGGGTATGCACGTTGATTTTTTTCTTTGATTCTTTTTGTGTCCCAACCAATTGTTTTAATGAGTATATTGCAATGCAGTATACTGATTTACATGAAACAGATCAGCGTATTATTGGATGAGATCATTAATTAATAACTAACTATTAATTACCACCAGCCGCTCAGAACAAATATAAAAGAATTCAAATTATTTATTTTATATCTATTCACAAATAGGTATACTTATTATTTTAGAAACATTCTTCAACAAATTAACTTAAACTATTATTCATTTAAATTTTGTCGTCCATTTATATTTGACACAGAATTATTGGACGGGTTATCTATAAATTATCACTCTTTTCTAGCCATGATAGTGCTGATGCCTTCTCATTTTCTAATGAAAAGCCACCAACCCTAGAGGGAATCGAACCCAACTGTAGATACTGAGTGCTCGAACCTTAGTAACCACAGCCCCCGGACGTCCGTGGCTGAAACTAATCACCATCGTTAGGAACGTGCTTAGTTAATTCATGAAAGAAAAGATACATCGTGAAGAAAAGAATTACCTATTTAATCATACTATCAGGGACTTCGAGAGAAATTACGGACCCCTGTCCAAGTAACATCTAGGGCCCCTAACCCCGCCCCCTCTTCCATTAACATTGCCTATTAACATAGTGCTCTGAAAACACAATTAAATACACTTCTAATTGAACGCATTGGAAAATTTGCGTATTGTCTAAGGTACATTGGCACTTCCTGGTGATAAAATATTTTGGACTGACAATAATTAAAACGTAGTTTATATATTAGAACTAGAGAATTTAGGAAGTTATCCATTGGTTGTTGTCAATAATAATTATGTAAACTATACTTATATATATAATTTTGTTATTTAAAATTATAATGTGCGTGAAAAAATGACGCCACGCCCCCCTGAGACCACGGGCCCCTGGCCAATTGTCCACCTTGCCCCCCTATTGAGGCCCTGTTCGGGAGTAACACCCCCATTCCTATTTAGTTTGTTTATACAAAATTTATTTCTCTTTAGATGAGCACAATGTTGGATGAACAACGAGTTTTTTTTTTGCAATATAACTACAATTGTGATCGTTAGGTGTATATTGAATCAGATAAAACCCTCCTTCCTGATTGATATTTTCGCTATATAACAAACTCATTCAAAAGCTATGGATCATTTATAAACTATGTAGTGCATAGTGACTCCTAAGCTTGGGCATATATAAGGGGGGGGGTGAGGGGGCTGCAGTCCTCCTTAATTTAGTTTTGTTGAGCACATGCCATGTAAAAAAAGCCTATAACAACGAAACAAGTATTATACATTTACCCTGGTCTACTAGGTGTCCAGAGAACCTTAAAACCCACCATTTTACACGAAAATATTTAAAATTTTCCCTACACCCCAAATGCATAGGGGATCTTCCCCCCCCCCGAAATTATTTTCTAAATACGCTAGTGCTCCTAAGAGCCAGTACTGGAGAGATGGAGGTTCACATTTATTTTGAATTATTTAAAACAGAAATCACTATTCCATATATAGTTGCTTTAACTTATGAAAATATATTGCTGAAAAAATTGAAAATCTATTTAGCTCAATTTTCCTAAGAAAAGTACTGCAGATGGAGATAACCTCTATTAAAAGTCTTACCTTCCTCTTTTAGAGTTTTTAGCATTAAGATAGTAGGGAGTAACTCCTTACTACTAACTAATAACTCAATGGCTTTTTTGGGGTTCACTGTTGATTCGGCAGAACTTGTTAAAAATTGTTTTTGCCTAAATTAACATTATTGCTTTACCATAGACTTCGCATAAGGCATAAGTCATCACATCAAAACCTTTGACGGCAGGGATGCCTATCAACACTGCTTTTTGTTTTCATTGTCCGTCACCAAGGGATTGTCCAAATCGGCAAATCTTAGTGTCAAGGATTCCTAGAATGATTATTTCGTTTGTTTCTATTTGACTTATTTAATTCGATAACTTCAACCCATTGAAGTAAAAATTGCAGAGAAGGTTAATCAGTTGTTGTCCTGTTGTCAACATTTTACAATGTCAACAAGTGGTTTTCCTAAATGGCCACCCATCCAGATACTGATTACACCCCACTGGCCCAGCTGGATAGTCATCCACAGTAACCTGTTGATCATGATAGCTATGACAGTAAGAATGTTTACTGTTTACAATAATTTATTCCCATACTAATTAATAAACTATTATCAAAGGGAACCAGAGACATGTATCCTAAAGTTGGACTTCTATCAGGAACAAAGTTATTATTTTGCTAAAGATGAAAATATTTAATAATATTCTGGGACTTTTAATTTTCTTCTTATATTAATTCATTGTTCCCTTTGTTTCAGAATACTTACTTACTGAAGATTAGCAGGGAGCTACTGAAGGATGTCAGAAATCTAATTGATTTTAGGAAAAATAAGGATAAACAATTAGACTTGAACAGAAAAATTGCTAATGGTCCTACAACATTTAATAAATCAAGCCTTCAAAATTTAACTTCATTTATTTCTGTAGGAACATCAATTCAATCTTACCAACAAGGTCAATATCCAAAGATTTTGGAAAAGCAATATAAAAGGAAATCTACAGAATCAAAACCAATATCAAATGATAGCGGTAAGTCATCAGGTCCAGAGAAATCTGAAGTGTCTAATAGGTCAAATAGGAATAATTCTGTAAACACTGCGAAAAAACGTTCTAAAGCAAGAATAGATAAAGAAAGGGCAGAGGAACTAAAGAAAATCAGAGTTCAAGAGGGAGTAGAGAGAAAAGTTTTAAGGCGACTAAAAAGGCTGAAGAACATGTTAATACGAGAGCTTAGAAAGCAGAGAATTGCCTGGGTTTATAGGAGGCTTCGACGAATTTTAGCATTTACTCCATCTTTAAGAAAGGTAAGATGATATTGAAATTCAATTGTTGCGTGTACTATGTTCAAGCATCGGTTTTACTGATCACTTCTAGTTTTCTTAGGTGTGTGTGAGGTTGTGATTGTCCATTAATAAGAGATGTTCCTCTAAACGTTTTTATTGAAAAATAATTTTAAGACAAATAAGTATAAAACATAGGCTTTAAACAAAACCTTTTTCCAAATGTATATTATCATTACGCATTATAATGTAAGGATAATACATTATTAATTATGCGTAACTATAATACATTTATAAGTATAACGTGTAATATATTATATTATAAAGTAAAAGTAATTAGAATATATTATAATATAAAAATAAACGAAAGAAGTACAGTATTTGAAAAAAAAAGATAACGAGTGTGCATACATGGAAAAACATGGGCTATGCTGATTAAAATTTCTCTCTATAGTATACCATAGAAGTGAAATTGAAAACAAACAATTTAGAAATTTGTCAGAATTGATCTTCTATAAATCTAAGAAAATATTACCTATTAATTATTATTGTCTTAGATTTATTGTGAATAATGGCCCTATTACACAATCATAATTGTAACCAACTATAATTCAGGTAGTAGTCCACCTTAGTGTATGGGACAGGTCTGAATGAGAGCAGATGCCCTGAAAAAAGGTGTCATTGTCTTTATGGCAAATGTACCATTTCTTTTTGGCTTTCCAGAGAATCATTTCTCTGTAACTTATGAACATTTAAGTTGAATATAATTGAGGGTTCTATTTTCTTCAAAGGTGAGAAGATGAGAGATGGAATATTGAGGATGGTACATACGGAGAGGAACCTGGAGCATAGAAAATTTGGCCTCCCTTCTTCCCTTCCAGTTGGATTCTGGCACCTCCTCTAATGAAAAAAAAACATTAGCCAAAATATGGTGGCCTTGCTGTAGTTCTAATAATAAAATCTGACTACCATTAACTAAACTAAGAAATCAAGGAATGGTTGTTATTCGGCTTAGAGAAAACGCCAGAAAATCTATATTTTGAACATTTTTGGCATGCTCTTTGGCAGCCTTCTTCAGCTATAAAATAAATATACAAAACTACGAATGAGAATAAATGCTCAAGGATGGGGCAGCATCTACACCAAGTGCAATTCCATCACAAAATTATTTCACAAGTAACTTGTGCCTAGTGTTAACCCAGATTAGAAATTGAAAGTCCAGGAGTTGGAAACACTAGACTGAAAAAAAGAGAAAATTTACTTTAATTATATATATATATATATATATATATATATATATATATATATATATATATATATATATATACATATATATATATATACATACATACACACACACACACACACACACACACACACACACACACACACACATACTCAGTAACACAATTTGATACATATTATACGGAATAAACATTGGAAGGTATACTGATTGACAAGAGACAGGAACTACTTTTTATATTAATCTCTACTTTAGGCAGCCCTGAAGATAGAGCACTACTTCTATGCACGAAATAAGAAGGCATGAGGGAGAAAGTGATTGTCAAGTGTTTGGGTTGCAATATAAATGAATTATTTAATTAACATTTATATGGTTAAATAATAGAATTCCCCTCTTATTGTAGTTGCACGATAGTAAAAATGGGTGACCAGGCAGTGAATTGAATAATGCTATTAATTTAGATATTCATGAAAGTATATTTGGAAAAACGGCATAGCATACTTGTACCTAAACAGGTATTACAGTTTTTATGACATATGCTAAGAATCTCATTCAAAAATAACTTTGTTCAGAAAAATGATTCTTTGCATTTTCAAACTTAGCTCTAGCTCTATGCAACTGGATAATAGTTATATTTTTGGCTTCCACAAATCTATTTATTAGTTATTAATTTATAAATTAATTATAAATATAATTTTAAAGTTAAATGGAGATTGTTACTTAATTTTTCATAAACCCATTACTTTGCTATATTTTCTTGCTGAAAATATAGCTTGCATTGGCTAAAAATATATTAAAAACAAATAACTTTGTATATCAGAGGAAATATTTCAATTTATATATTTTGCATAACATATATTTTCCTAGAGGTCGCAGAAACCGGTAAACTCAATTGATTTTTCCGACAGTGATTTTACTGAATTGATAAGACATATTTTGAATGAACTCAAGTCAACTTTGACATTTATGAATACTTGAATTATGAAAATCTACTTTGTAAGATTATGAAGAGAACTTGATGTACCTCTCAAAATTGTATTCTTTGCTAAATTCCTGTTTTAGACTGAATAAATCTCTGAATCAATTAATGATTCATGATTTTTAGGTATATGGGTTCTGGAGTATGTATTCAGTATATCATAATTATTGACTTCAGTATATCATAATTATTGAAATATATATGATTTTCATGAATATATATTTCATATAAGTCTATTAATTAATGATTTATTGCCTTATTCGATTCCCTGCAGGGACTCCTATGCTTACTTTCACAGTTAGTTAAAAATTACTTCTGCTTCCTAAACTGATATTTCTATATAGATTTAATGAAATCCTTAATTAAAATATCCCTCCAATTTAGATCATTTTTGCAAACATTTCAATAATTAGGAAAAATGTTCTTTTCTTCAGGTAATACGAGAGGTCGTATTAAAGGAAGAGGTTCTTAACACTGTTCAACCAATTACCTTGAACTATCGCCTCAGTTATGACACAGCTTATGAGCCCAGAGATTACAGAATAAATTGGCTTCAAGAAAAAGTATTGAATTACTTCAATATTGATCATAACTCAGGTTTCGCCCGGATGCTTAAGAGGGGAGAAGGAAAATATAATGATATTATCAAAACTTTTGTTTGTAGCAGATACCCAAATATGGAGAATTCTGTATTATTTTTTTATGAAACTAGTTATGAACAGAACCGCTACAAAATTGTTCGTGTAACGTATGAAACATGTAAGGAAACTTGTTTTTTTCCCCTTTTAATGCTCCATTTAAAATAAATAAATAAAAATGACTATGATAGAATAATCTAGTTTCATGTAGATAAAATTTTCAATTCAGATTACACGTGCTCACAAAATAAAAAAAGTGGTATTTTCCAAAGACACCATGTATGTATGTATGTATATATATATATATATATATATATATATATATATATATATATATATATATATATATATATATATGTTGAAATACATAAGAATATATACATATATATATATATATATATATATATATATATATATATATATATATATACATATACATATATACATATTCTTATGTATTTCAACATGCTGAATCTGAATCCGGAGTCCGTTTCACGCCATCAAGTCAGGGTTACGGGCGGCATTTGAAGGTCAAATTTTGTATAAAGTCGTTTAAGAAGAAATAACTAGAGCTTCCATGGTTTTGAGGGTTAATGAATTTGAATCTGAGGTCTGTTTCTCCCCATTGGCGCAAAATCAAGGTCATTTCAAGGACAAATATGTTTATTTTGGAAAAAATGAATTTTTGACGGCAGATTCATTTTTTGCAAAATAGACATATTTGTCCTTGAAATGACCTTGATTTTGTGCCAATGGGGTGAAATAGACCTCGGATTCTAATTCAGTGTTCCTCAATACCATGGAAGCTTTAATTTTAGATTTTAATCAGATGAAAGAAAGACCTATATTACCTGGATGGCACCATGTAAGAACTTAGATTAGATAACTTTTGGACTTCAATCCAAAGCAATTCTAAGAAAACCACGATTTACATCTTACTGTACTGGTGTCATTTACCACTTACAATGCTTGCCTATTAGAAAACCTGTAAATTACTGTTCTTCTGCATGACTAATGGTCCTGGATACACTGTACATATTTTATACTATTACATGTTTAAATTTTTTCAGACGTTGAAAAGGAACAAAGTGAAACAACTGAAATAACAGATGACAGAAAGTTATCATCACTTGAAATGGTAAAGATAAAGACATCATCCTATGTAAGTTTTTTTTTTTAATATTGATTTATTCATAGAGTATTTCATGAATAAATAATTTTAAGTTAATTAAAAGGAATGTGTACTCTTCTCAGGTTATTTAAAAACAGTTTACTAGAAATAATGAGAAATGAGGTATATTTAAGTTGTTAATGCTTAGTAAGAAAATCTTGAGCCAGTGCCCTCATTGAGTTCAGACTCTTTCTGAACCTTTTAGAACCCTTTTTCTCTCCAAGCCTGGAGATGCTAATTTCCATCTCCCTGTTCCCCACCACATTGATTAGGGATCAAAAATGTCCCTCCCTCCCGCGGCCGGAGCATATTACTGACCACACTATCTCCCTAGTGTGTCGTATGGTTAAGAATCAGATACCTCTACAGTGTCTGACCCTCTGGGCCCTTAGTGGCCTGTTATGGGACTGACTCATTATTTTGCCTCATGCCACAACATTAAGTAGAACAGTGTACATAAACATTTTATATACAATTATATTATCCATGGATAAATAATTTTTATTTTTTAGATCCCTGTAAAATATAAAAAGACTACTTCACAGCTCCATATGCTTACAATAAAAAAAATGTGTTCAATTGTGAACAGAGGGTTACTGTATGACCAGAATTTCCTTTATATAATGAGGAAGCCAGTACCTCACATTCCTTACTGTGATACATATCAAGAAGCACATGCTACTATGACAAAATATTTCCACATAGGCAATTTTAAAATCAATCACTTTGCACATCAATTTTATACAATTTCAAAGGTAACAATATTATGTTGTTTCTTGGGTAATGCATATCTTTCCTTTACTATAATGAGTTCCGGAGTTATCAAAATGCGTTCAATCTTTTATTTTTACCTTGTCTTTGGTTGTAATTAAAAACAATTCACGGATGCTTAAGGAGGTATGCTTTAAATATTATAAAATAACAAGACTTGTGTAAAACCTTCCTTTGAGAGATTTTCACACTATAGTTCTTAAAATGAACCGCTAATGTAGAAAGTGAGTTTTGCTTATTTAGGTTTTTTTTTTTGTAATTTTTTTACTGTACTATGTTGTATTTCTTAGAGAAATATATCAATTTACTTACTGTAATTTCATTATAACAGTTTTGTCATTTCTTTTCTTATTAAATAGGAAGAACTGAATTAAATTAATCCTCAACTACTGAGAGATACCTTTGTCATCTGAAGAGAAGAAAACTTTATTATCAAATAACAAAGTGGGCTGCCCAACTAAATCGGGTTGCTGGCTACACAGCGTGCTAATCCACCAATATTGGTATTCGTTTCTAAATTCGGAGGATGTTACATTTGTAGTCTCTTCTATTTCAGTGGTGAAAATATCCTTCAGGAATATCCTCATTACGGAAACACCATTTTTTTTTTCTTCCACTTCTTCTTTCTTTTCTCAAAGAAAACACAAGTCAGTAGATTCTTTTTAACTTAAAATAAATAAACGAAAGGAAAGGGGCCCATTAATGACTATATATATGTTGGTTAATAATGCCAAGCGAGTCAATGAGTATTGACTCGGCTAAAGCAGGGTAGGTTTCTGGAAGGATTCCAAGTTCCTCAAGATATTTGGAAGTCATTTTTGGAATGGTTCCTCTCGCGCCGAACCACAAACCCCTAATAATATAGTTTCTTGACCCATACTTTTCCTGGAATTTATGTAATAAGAACTCTTATCGATGCCAATTACTCAAGGCTGTTATGTTGTTACAATTTTTGGTATTCATTTATCCTCTCCAGCCAATAAATTGGAGGACAATATAAAAAAATGTCTAAAATTTTAAGGAGAAAGTATTTTTCCTAGTAAGCCTAGTGTGAAGGTGTTTATTATATATGCATCTCCAAATTATGGCATTCCATGCTTTTAGTTTGTTTATTTAAATACATTCTTATTTTAGTTTTTTAGTTACTTAAATTTATGAAAAATGAAATAAATAATAATGTATTAAGAATTAATAATATTTAAAGTAACCGATTATGATTAAGATAACTAATAATACAAAGCGAAAATAAAATAACAATAAATAATAAAAATGAAAAGAAAAATCAAAAAATGTCTGTATATAATAATAAAAGTAAATAAGTGAAAGTAATTATTTTTATTTTATTTATTTATTATAGAGCTCGCAAATGTAGCGATTTGCTCTTATCCAGATGTTTGCAGTAAAAACCACTAACAGTCATAAAAGATAAAAAATATAAATATTTACAGTTATTCTCGGATAAAGCACAATAGGTCGATTGGCCGCGGTGCGCTCCCACTGTGGAGGTCAGGCCGGAAAATATTGTATTGTATTGTATTCTCGGATAAAAGATGTTAAAAAGGTATAGAGCCACTACAATAATAGTGTAAAGATTTTACACTGTTTAATTCTTCCAAAATTGAGAAAAAGGTAATACGTGAAATATATATATATTCTTATGTATTTCAACACGCTGAGTCCGAATCCGGAGTCCGTTTCACACCATCAAGTCAGGTTTAAGGGTGGCATTTGAAGGTCAAATTTTGTATAAAGTCGTTTAATAACTAGAAATAACTAGAGCTTCCAGAACTTTCCATCGGCGCAAAATCAAGGTCATTTCAAGGACAAACTTGTTTATTTTGCAAAAAATGAATCTTTGACGGCAGATTCATTTTTTTGCGAAATAGACATATTTGTCCTTGAAATAACCTTGAATTTGCGCCGATGGGGTGAAATAGATCTTGGATTCTAATTCAGTGATCCTCAATACCATGGTGTAATTTTAGATTTTAATCAGATGAAAGAAAGACCTATATTACCTGGATGGATATATGTGTATGTGTGTTTATATTTAAACATAAACATATGTATCAGACAAATTATTCAATGTGTGTATTTTAAATATAACTGTAAATGTTTGTCTTAAAGATACAAACATTTACAGTTACATTTAAAATACACACATTGAATAATTTGTCTGATACATATGTTTATGTTTAAATATAAACACACATACACATATATCCCATCGGCGCGAGAGTGAAAATAATTAAACAAATAATGACTAACTAATCAAATAAACTATTAATATATTTATATATATTATTTTTGCTAAATGAATGCTCTTGATGAAGTTTTTTAGCTCCTTAGTCTATTTCTGGAATAAAAAATTGTCTTTTATTTGCCATGTTCCAACTTTCTTATTGAAAAAAATCTTATTGGGCTACAAAAATAAATTTGAAAATGTTAATAACTGGAGTGAAACAGGAAATTGTTTATAAAGCCGATGTATCATTTTGAATTCCAAGTGCCTTTGTTTCTCTACAATTCTGGAAGGCAGTGTAACTGAGAAAATGAATAATTTTTCAGAGCCAATTGTAACAGATATAATATAATAATTAATCTTGAAATTGCAAAAATTATGATTTAGGAAATGGGTATTGTTGCAACCTTAGTGTATGTTGAGTAGTACGATCCTCTTAAACATTGTTGAAATCATGAATATACGATATTTAAGAGCTAAATAGGCCAATTTGTTCCAAGAGCAATTTAATTGTGAGAATATAAATATAATTTGTATTTCTAGCAATAGATTTTATTTTTATTCATGAATGAGATAGGAATTTTACTTAAATTTAGAAAATTATTAGAGTGAATCGTTCTTTCAACTAAGTAATCAAACCAATAATATGACTTTAGATAGGTTTTCTTTTCTGCTCCATACTATTTTAACGAAATCTCACATTCTCTCCTCCCCTACCCCATTATTTGTCATTAAAATTATTGCTTCCTTGTTTCAGATTATGCATAATTTTATGCACATTAACTTAAGAGAACCAGATTATATGTTTGAAACAAATTATAATTTACGGGATCAAATTCGTGCACTTACATCACAGATTCAAGATTCAGCTCCTGATGACATTTTGTGGTCTTACTGCTCTAATGGGAAGTTCTTATTTCATAGATACTGCTTTGAAAATAATCGGTTACCAATAAAATGCTATCACTCAATCAAAGATGAAAATATTGTGAGAAAGTATGTGTTAAAAGCATTATTTTAAATTCTGCTAAAAATTGAGAACAAAATATCTGCTCTCATTTCATTAAGACAAAATATTGCCCAAATTATCATATAGATTTAAAATAAGATCCTGTTGGAATTTAAAATTCTGACTCACATGAACTGCTTCATCGTAGTGTATTTGCATAAAATGTATCCCTTCTGTCATTTGAAAGCTTGGATTAGAAACGGTCAATAACTTCTGCTCATTATTTAGTATATCTGTAATAACACAAAATAATGAAAAATTTTGTCTCATTTTACGCGTCTTGTTTTACTGATAAATTAATTTTAGTGCTAGAGTCTATTAATAAAAAGGCAACAAATAAAAACTGATGAAAGGAGAGGCTTGAGCGAACAAAATCAACAAGATTGAAATTGTTAGCACTATTTTCTCAGACTGAGATCGTCGTGAGAATCATCGGATGAGAATCATTTTTGTAGGAGCTGTAATAAGCTTTTGAATGGCCACCTTTGTCTAACAGTGATATCCCTACCGTTTTTGACCTATTTTAGCAAATATATGAAAATCTCAAAACTACTCTTGTCTGTTAAAATATTATTTTTTGTGATACTTCCTCAACTCCAAATCTAACCATAGTTTATATTCTTCTTTTAGGATTCATCAAACCAAAAATTCTGAATTTTATCTTATTTTTTTCCGGATAGCGTCATTGAGTTGACATCATAATTGAGTTTTCTCTATGGAGGGAATGCTACATGTAATGATTTATTGTGAGAGAAAGACAGTAGGATTTAAAATAATAGGCATGACAAACTGTATTAAGTAACTTTAATTAAAGATATGTGACTAAATGAGATCTGTACACAAGGAGTAACTGAAACCACATACACAGTTTCTATGTCGTTTGAGCTGCTCTTTGTGTTGTCTCAGTTCTTTGATTAAAGTTACTTCTTACAGTTTGTCGTGCTATTGTGCTATCCTCCAATGACAAATGGGATAAAAAATAATGAAAATGTGACTGATTATTTGCGATAAGGAATATAATAAAAATACGCCTACCGTTGTTGCAAACAGTTTTTCAACCTTTGTTATCTGAAGTTATAAGGAATGAAATCTTGGGTGATTTGATAACTTTTTGAAAATAAGGCTCCTGAGGGAGTGCGGTGTTTCTATTGCTAGATTTTCAATTGCCGCTGACATTGCAGAAATACAATACTGAGAAATTCAAACAGGACTATTTATTATTAAAAGAAGTTAAATTTTCTGTTAAAACAATTGATTTAGTTATTTTTATTTTGCATTCAAGGACATTCAGATAAATGGAATCCCTTCTACAATTATTCTCATGAAAATGTTATACACAAATAGATAGCTCAGGTAATCATTGAAACCAGAGGAATGTAGCTCCATAATAAATATAAATAATGACATTTTTGAAGGACTTCAAAAATATATGTTTTTCATGAAACATAACTTTGTGAATGAAATCTTAAAATTAGGTTGTTTCATTATTAAAGGAACATTACTGTTAAGTATTGATATTGTGACAAACCAAATGGTTATGGTTGTAGACATTAAAAGTTAAGTCCAGCGCTAATGGCTGCAGCAAATAGGTAAAAAAAAAGAAGAAAAAAACCCTAATATTATGTGAAACTTTAATAAGGATGAGAACCTTTATGAGAATAATTTTCATAATAGTCATTGTAAAATTAATGTACTTTGATCATTTTCTGAAGATTGCGTTATTTTCCAGCCACAAATAATTGTTCTGGTTTCAGAATAAAAGGAGCTAAGTCATCCAAGGAACTAGCAAGTCCAGTTTTGTTGAAGAAGAAGTTGTTTGACATAACTCAGAGGGTCTTAAAAAATCAGAAGGTGCTTGAAACCAGTAGTCCACATGAGATGACCAGTGGCCGCCAGATCAGGTTTCCTCATCTACAAGAACTGATATTAGGCCTTCATTCAAAAACTGAATGGTTAGTAGTAAAATGTTAAAATTAACCGTAACATTACATTATTTTACTTCATGAAAAGTAAAAATTGTAAATCATGAAAAAAAAAAAAAAAAAGAAAAAAAGAAGCCTTATCTCCCATCGCGGCAATATTATTTTAAATATATATTTCAAGCAATTTCAGACACAAAAAATGTTGAAGCTAGTATAATTTCAATAGGAAATAAATTTTTATGAGGTCATACTAACATTCACTTCCTTGTGTTTCATGGGGTTTAATGTATTAAAAAAAAAAAAAAAAATTGTTTGCTGTGTGAAAAACGTAAAATCAAAATGGACCCCTTTTTGAAGAGATAAAGGAAACTACAAAGAAAAAGTCCGTCACACAGGAGCTGCATAACTAAGCACTTTCCTTAGAATTGGGTAGTCTCGAGTGCATTCCTGAATAATTTACTTAAAATAACCTATATAGATAATTATAATAAAAACTTTAATAGTTGTGCTCGTTTGCTTTTATGAGCAGCTTTTCAATTATTAATTTTGTAAATAATTTTTTTCCAGAGTTTTCTGTATGCGGTGTACTACACTACGTACAAAATACACAAAGCTTCACATTTCATCTATTGGTCTTGATGAGTTTCGCAAACCTACGTTTGGCGGAAGAATTCAATTCAAACATAGTACAAAGTAACACTCCCCTCCCCTTCCAATAGACAGATTTAGTTAATTTTCACAACACTTCTTTCTTATTAGATAGCCAGGACGTATAAAGAGTTTCACAAACAAACAATTCAACAGAAATTACGACTGGTATTGGCAAATAACTACTTTGGCTTTGGAGTAAACCCCCCCTCCAGATGGACCGATTTTGTTGGTTAACGAACTTGTTCAATCGTTTGATGGAGGAATACTACATTCCAAGTTTCGTAGCAAAAAAACAAAAACTCTGGCCAGAGTTATATATATATATATATATATATATATATATATATATATATATATATATATATATATATATATATAGATAGATAGATAGATAGATAGATATAAATTTTAACTGGGGTCATTTTTGGTGTCTACTAGGTAGGATCGATAAAGATTCGAAGAAATTTTTCAAAAATTCCGCCATGAGTGCAACCTCAATCTAGGCACACGGTAGTGCGCCAGGCCAAGTTCCGGCCTAAGCATACTGTGTGTATATTACAGGAGGTCTTAGAGCCGATTTTCACCCTCTCATAACTTTCAACCAGGTAAAGATAAAGTTATGAAATTTTACACAGGTATTAAACTACTAGATGTGAGTAAAACTCGAAATTTTCATAATTCTACATCGAATAGTTTTTGAGATATGAATGAATGAATATAGTTTTTATTTACAATAATAAATTAAACATATTGACAATTTCAGATATTAATATAAGTAGTAAAAGTAAAAAATATATAAAAAGTAAAAGTAAAATAAAGATATATAGATATTAATAGAATTTGTTCCTTGACAAAATTAGAAAAAATTTTTACAAATATGTAACAAACAAAACAAACAAGTATCTTTTCCTATTTTAAGTATTTATTTATTATGGTAGGGCCTCCCAACAAATTTTTTTGGGGTAATGGTCTAAACTTCCCGCGGTGACCTAGTCCTACCGGGAAATGGAGTTCTCCCTTTGGTGTGTCCAAATGTCTTTCCATATTCTCCTGTCTCTTGCGTTTCTCATCCACGCTGCACCAGCCTTGTTCCGCATGTAATCAGACCATCTCTTCCGCTGTCTGCCTCTTCTTCTTTTCCTTCCATAGGGTATCCATTATGTGGTCAGCTTTGCCCATCTATTTTCCGCCTGTCGAGCCACATGTCCTGCCCAAGCCCATTTGATATTTTGGGCATGCTCGAGGACATCCTTCATGCCAGTTTGGCTCCTTATTTCTTGACTCCTGATCCGCTGTTTTCTACTTATGTACAAAATACACCTCTCTATAGAGTGTTGCCATATTTGCATTTTCTTTTCTTCTGATTTTGTAGGTGCCCAGGTTTGACAACCATAACATACCACTGGCATTATACATTGTTCAAAAACTTTCCTTTTCCATTCCAAACTGTACTGCCCCTTCATTATGAATTTCAATGACCAGAACTTTTTCCAACCTTGACATATTCTTCTTTGGATTTCTTTTGAAGTGCTATTATGGAAGGAAACCAATTGGCCTAGGTAGATAAACTCTTCCGTGTATTGCAGCCTATTGTCATCTATTATTATTTCTATCTTATCTTGGTTTGTCATAAGTTTTGTTTTCTCGAAATTTAGTTTCAAGCCCACTTTTTGACACTCTTTGAGGAATTCATCCAACATATTTTTCAAGCTTTCTGGGCTCTCTGCTAAAATGACCACATCGTCCGCAAACTTCAGGTTACTAAGTATTTTTCCATTTATACTTATGCCCATTGTGTCAAGCTTACTACTTTTCCTGCTGGCCATCTCTAGAAGATTTATACAAAGAGTTGGCGATGCGTGTGACCTAAAATGGACGTGTTTCGATAATTTAGATCATCACAAATATTGATAGATTGTTAGTAGCATGGAGAGTAAAACATAACCTCAATGATTGGAGTGCTGAACTCGTCGAATAGGTGAACTACCCACTTTTCAAAGGGTATCACTATTACTACCCTTTATTTTTATGGGATTGAGAACGTTTTTAATAAAACTGATTTTACCAGCCGATAGAAGGAAAAATACATAAAATGTTTGAGAAAACAAAATGATTTTGATGAATTAAAAAAACATTTTGTCCAAAAAATTAAAAAAAAATTTTTGGGTTGCCCGCCCTTACCACTTAGGGGTATGAAAAGTAGTTTACAACCTATTCTCAGATCTTTAAAATATGCACAAAAATTCATAAAAATTGGTCAAGTCGTTTTGGAGGAGTTTAGTGACAAACGCTGTGACTCCAGAATTTGATATATATATACTAGCTGACCCGGCGAACTTCGTACCGCCTAACACCCGATTCTTTAATTTTTTTTTAATACTTATTCTGCTATTCGGGACACCGGGTCAGCCAGTAAGATAAAAAAAAGCAAAAAGAAAGTTAATAAGTCCACAATTACATTATGTCAAAAAATAAAAATTATAAAACACATAGTCACTAAAAAATCAGAATGAAAATTACAATGTCAGATTTATTATTATGATACCTACTTATTATATTTCGTTTTATTTTTACTTATTCTAAATTAAGTTTCATTTTTATTGTAGTACTTTATAGCACACAATATTTTTTGTTTGATTACCTGGTGCGTAACAATTGACCATGTGAGAAACATGGGTTTTCTAGATTAATACCACAAACACTTAATGACTGCCCCTGGGATTTGTTTATAGTCAAACTGAGTTCATAGGTCCAATAGCAACACAGTTGTAGCCACTGAAATCAATTGACAGCAGCTCGATTCAAACTTGCACCATTATTAATCGAGGGGTCTTCCGTGGTCTAGTAGCTAGCGCGCTGGATTCATAAGCGGGAGATGGTGGGTTCGATCCCCACCGGCGACAGGAGTTTTCTCATCTCAGGGCTCGCTGAGAAAATTCCTGGTTGCACCCTGGAGGCCCGGCGCTAATGGCCAAGATTTGTCGATGCGCCGTAAAAATAAAAAAAAAAAAAAAAAAAAAAAAAAAATTATTAATCGAATGTCGCGCTTCACGGGTCTTAACCGAATTCTTTCACGTTCATTGTGATCTCCACATTCCTGGGCAGTACGATTAGATTGATAATTAATTTGATTCTTAATAGTGGAACTGAGTTCATAGGTACAATAGCAACACAGATGTAGGCACTGTAATCAATTGACGATTCAAACTTGCACCATTATTAGTCGAATGTCGCGCTTCACGTTCATTGAGTTTTTCACGTTCCTCGGCAGTGCAATTAGATTGATAATTAATTTTTTTTTTGATTCTTTTAATCCGCCCCCTTATAGGAGGCATATTTAGTAAGTCACAAATACACAACACTTAAGTAATTTTATAGAAATTTGTAGCTTTTAGATTTAGTAATATTATAGATGCATAGTAAAGAGATGTTTAAATTTCAAGTGACATTTTGCCACGGACAATTTACATTTTACCAAAGACAATTTGTTTTTGAGTAATGTTACCGTCGTATAAAATTTGACAAATATTGACATTAATATTTATACGATACTAATGTCACTCAATTGTTTTTCCTTCCCAGAACCCCTCCACTGACACTTAAACTTTAACGTATGGTATTAAAGTTCAAATTGACCTTTAAGTATTATTACAAATCTTTTGTATGGGAATATAGAAAAGTGGGGTATTGTTTACTTCGTTAACGCAAATATTAATTAATTTAAACTGCATTATTAACATGTGATTCCATTGTCACCTAGTGATTACATGTTCTTATTTATTTAAATTTTTACGTCCATTATTATTAACTGAGAATTTTAGAACGAATTATCTATAGGTTACCACCCTTTTCTAGCCAGGATAGGGCTGATGCCTTTTCTTTTTTCTAAAGAAAAGCCACCACCCAATAGTGGGAATTGAACCCACGTCTGTTGGCACGGAATGTTAAGTTCTCAAGCCTTAACACTCACGGCCACCAGGCCTCCACATGTTCTTATTATTACTGTTGTAGTTACAAACTTAAATAAAAACGTATTTATTTTAAAACAATATAAACAAAGAGTGAATTTCTGCTTATACACAAATAACCTAATACCTTAACTGTTAGAAATATTATAACTGAGAACATATGTTTTTATTGAAAAATGAATTTGCATTAAAGAAGTAAAAAAGACCCGAAATAGTCGGAGAGCTGGCAACGCACTTTTCATGAAGTGTTTTATGCACCCTAAAATTTTGCTATAATGTACCTCTTGGATAGATAAGGTATGTGTTTCCTGGACATACCTTGGTGCACCAGGTACTGCGCATAGGGGAAAGGTGAAAAACAATATTGCCCAAAAGTGGAGTTTTATTTAGAAGCCAACGATCTTTGATGTAAAATTAAGACTATATGTATTATAAATTAAGAATATATATATATATATATATATATATATATATATATATATATATATAGTGGTGTTTTGGGTTCAACAAGATTTAAAAAGAAAAGGAAAATTAATTATATTTTAAATTTTTTAGGGAATAATTGACTAGAAAGGTTCTTATTATATTTCCATTATATCTCAGAGTTCATATAAATATTACCAAATTCACCACATACGGATTTATGAATAAAATATTATTTATTTAATGTGAATAATTAATTTAATAACATTTCCTGAAAGAAAAATATGAGAAATGTTAAATTATAACCACTTCTTACCATCTGTCCTTTTATGTGTTGAGACCATATTATAGACCAGGAGAAAGGTTCATAGTAAATAAAAAAGAGTTGGAAACAGTTGACTTATATTGAAATAATATATAATTTATGGCTGTGATAATAAATTAAATATTAAATAAAAGAAAAGGTGCTTGACTCACATAATTGTATCAATGTTGAGGTATTAAAGAGAAATTAGCACAGAATTAAAATATTGAACTTATATAATATATAATTATTGGCCATTATTGAATTTTTTGCTAGCTTTTATACTTTATATTGAATTTACTTGAGCATTGGCAGTTATTTTATTGAGTTATACTCAGCTTATGATGCAGATTGTGTTCTGGAAATGAAGAGGCAGACTTGTAGTAGTTATGTCGGCATGCTGAGGAGAATGATGGTTGCTGCTAGGTCATAGATGAAGTGTGAGTTTGGTGTCGGCTTGCTGGCTGATGATAATGAGAGAGAGTGCTGTTTCCCCGATGGCTGGTTCTCCAATCAGAGAGAGAGAGAGCCGTCCGTCTCTGCGCCTTTGCTGGTGCTGGAATGAGATCGAGTGGTGGGGGGAGGCCCTTCTTATAGGCGTTACTCCCACCATACCAAGAGACTCCCGGATGCGAGCCAGACACATTGGTGTACAAAGGGCACCCTTCGAAACACCTGTCCTCTTATCTTCCTGGGAAACTTGTACTTCTCTATTCCTTATCGCTTCTAGCCGAGACATTTTAAATCCTTTTTTATCTTACACAGCCTTCTTTAAAAATAAATAAATTCTGCCTAGATAAGAACTGCCAATTGCTAAACCTTTTATTATAACTGCTTTCTTTTTCAATTATTTAGTTGTTTGACGAAAATAATAATTGTGCTGGACTTATTGTATAGGAATGCTACTCTTTGCTATGCCAGAAACTGACTTTCCAGAGCACCCCCCCCCCCTTATAGATCATTACAATATATATATATATATATATATATATATATATATATATATATATATATATATATATATTATATTATATATATTTATATTTATTCTATATTTGTTTACTTTCAGGTTTAATACAGTTATGAAACGAGGCTCATCATTTCAACTTAACGTAAAGAATTATCTGAAGAAACATAATAACATTAAATCAATGTGTACTGATAAAAAAATTGTTAATAAGTTTAAAGAGCTCCGAAAGTACTTAAAGAACATTAAATCTTATGCCACTTTAGAAGTAAGAGTATACCTTATACTACGCATTTAATTCACATACTGTGAAATAATTTAATCCTACAATAAATTAAGATTATAATTTTTACTTAAAACGATTCTACAATTTTTGAAGGTTACAGCTAGTTTTAAAAAGTAAAGGTTTTGTAAAGGCCTTCCTGGACTAGATCCTATTATTGAATATGTTGCCTCAAAGATATTATGATGTATACAGATATTGTACAGGTAGTGATATTTGTTTGGAGAAAATAAAGTCACTCTATAATGTGAACATTTAAGATATATTTTTAGGATATTTTTAATTCTTCTCAATTTTTTAGGTACCAAAACTGGGGCTTTTTGAACTGTTTCGTCACTGGAAGAAAATGGAATTACTAATTTATCCATTTCTGCAACGTGTAGAAGCTCCATCATTTCAATTCATTTTACATGCTATCGTTGAAAATGACCCTGGCCTAGGTATTCCATTTCTGGAAGATGTAAATTTTTTAAAATTAATGTATATACAAGCCAAGTTACATTCCATCTCATTGAAAGGAGTCATTGCGATTTGCAAGGTTTGAATATAAATGATTTTTTTTTTAAATGCATTTTTTTCCATTATACAGGCTTTTTCTTAATTTACATTTTTTTTCTAGCAGATCTGCATAATGTATTCATATATTCTAAACAGTTTTTAATTAAATAAATTATAATTATTAAAATTTCATTTCAACGTTTATATGTTTTTCAGGAAATGTATAATACTGTTTTGATTGACTTTACGGCAGACCTTTTTTTTGAGATTTTGAAACATTTAAGGAGACTCTGGGTAACTACAATTTATATAAATAATCCTGAGCAATTTATTGATTTCATGTCCAGGGTCCACAGTGTTATTTTGGCAAAAACCAAGCAGATATTAGAAATCAATCACTTTTTATTGTAAGTAAGATTTATTTATTTCAGTATAACCTTTTATAGAAAATGTTCATTTTAAACCTGCACAACATGGTTTCAAGTTCCTAGAAGAATTCATTTTTATTATAGACTCTCATGAAGGCACTTTATAGAAATTCTGATACTTGCGTAAGGGTCAAGGAGTTCCTCATTAGTTTGATTGTCCTTTTTAATTATAGCCTTTGTGGTGTACTGATGCTGATGGATGTGACCTGTTTGCTGGTTGCTGGCACGGACGTAGTTGTCCTCAAAAGGCAGGCGATGCAATTGTGCATGTTCAGGGAAAGCATGGAGAAACAGAGGTTTCCCCGATATTAATACATCTGGTGGGAGGGGTGGGATTCTACAACCTAGTCACATACCAGGTAGCAGTAGGAAAGGAATAGCTGCCTGGTTAACACACTGGGGAGCGGTGCAGGAGGGGCCTCCATCTGGTTAGCACACCAGTACGGAGATAGAGGAAGTTAGGATGGCTGCTTGGTAAACACACTAGGGAGCAGTGCAGGAGGGGCCTCCATCTGGTTAGCATACCAGTACGGAGACAGAGGAAGTTAAGATGGCAGCCTAAAACACACTGGGGAGTTGTGCAGGAGGGGCCTCCATCTGGTTAGCACTCCAGTACCAAGATAGAGGAAGTTAGGATGACAGCCTGGTAAACACACTGGGGAGGAGTGCAGGAAGGGCCTCCATCTGGTTAGCATACCAGTACGGAGATAGAGGAAGTTAGGATGGCTGCCTGGTAAACACACTGGGGAGCTGTGCAGGAGGGGCCTCCATCTGGTTAGCATACCAGTACGGAGATAGAGGAAGTTAGGATGGCTGCCTGGTAAACACACTGGGGAGCTGTGCAGGAGGGGCCTCCATCTGGTTAGCATACCAGTACGGAGATAGAGGAAGTTAGGATGGCTGCCTGGTAAACACACTGGGGAGCTGTGCAGGAGGGGCCTCCATCTGGTTAGCATACCAGTACGGAGATAGAGGAAGTTAGGATGGCTGCCTGGTAAACACACTGGGGAGCTGTGCAGGAGGGGCCTCCATCTGGTTAGCACACCAGTACGGAGTTAGAGGAAGATAGGATGGCTGCTTGGTAAACACACTGGGGAGCAGTGCAGGAGGGGCCTCCATCTGGTACAGGATACATTGTTGCGGCGATACATTGTTGCGGGACAGCCCCGAAACTGACGCGCAACATTGTTGTGGGACAGCTCCCAGTGTCCTGCAACAATGTTGCGCAACTTTGAGTCTCAGTGTGTACTAGGCTTTATATATCTTCTACTTATGCAATTAAAAGTGATTTACTTTTGTTAATCTAATTGTGTACACTTAAATATGAAACATACATAATAATAGTGCCCTACATATGTAAGGTTTGTACTAATAAAGTTCTTAAATGTTAATATAAATCTGAAATGAAAAAACATTAATCTTAAGAGATGGCCTTTTTTCCAGAATGCCTGCTGTGAAAGCTCAAAAAACAGCTTTACAAGTAGTATATCTCTTGAAAACATGGCGAGATACATTCTTCGAGTTTTTTACTTTAATTGAATTAGACTGTTCTGCAGTAATTACATCAATGACTCTTCCCGAGTTCAGCCTAATGATAGATATAAGTAACATGATTAAAATGGCTTATGATTTATTTTATCTTGCCAAGGTAACTACTTTTTAGAATTTTCAAAATGTTTGAATTGTTATTCTTAAGCTGGATGTGTTAAGTGAGTATGGATATTTCTTTATCTGTAAATTTTCATTTTATTTCTAGTCCTTGTTCGACGTTTTAGTCTTTAAGCCCCATAATCCAATATTTATTTATTTCAACATCAGTTTACCATCCATAATCCAATAAAGAGCTAATTTAATATACGAAGCAGTCCCAATGTGTTGATGTTTAACTAAGAAACAATTAAAAACTATATTTTTAAAGTTTCCATTAAATAAACGTGAGTTTTCTAAGGCCACATTCCCTTCTATTACTTATCTTGCGAGGCTTACCTTAGAGTCATTGTACATATTATAACAGGAGACATAGTAGACTCTAGCGGAAGGGCTACAGCAATGCAGATGTGACTTGAGGAATTCCCAATCAGAGCCCGAAAATGGTTTCATTTGTCTATAACATAAGTTATCAAAGTGGGCGATATTGAGAGAGTTCAACAAAGTAACGACTCTATTAACAAAGAAAAGATATCGGTTGAAGATAACCAAACATGGTGATTTCAGAATGTTGTTTAAAAAAATGGAACCGAATGTTAATTAATAGATACAAGCATATTTGGTTCATTCTTTACATTAAATTTGTTTTCAAAAGTTTAATACAGTTTAATTTGTTGTAATAAATAAATAATACATTACGCTGAATATCACCATGTAGTTGTTCATTTTTTTTATAGAAATAATATTCTTTTATTGTTTATTTCCTAACATATTTCTGTAAAAATGCAACTTGAAGAATTTCTGGGGGGCATTGGGTATTCTATTTTCTCCTAAAGTGGGTGGTAAACCAAAAAAGATTGGGAGATTAGTCTATAAAAAAGCTCTTTTGGCCAAATGTGTAGTGTCCTCTTTTGCTTTAGTGAAAGACATTTTTTCATCATTTTTTGTATGTTTGTTACTAATTGGCCTTAACACTCATGGCCATGGGGCTTCCTATCCTTACCTTTATGATTTAGGAGAATATTTGTTTATAAATGTGTATATAAGCTACATATAATTTGTGTTTACATGGTTTTATAAGTTCTTTATTATTAATTTATCAATAATTATATGAATTTAATTTTTCAGCATGCAAATCGCTTCACCAATTTATTTAATAGAAGATTAGAACCAATATTTAAAGACTATTATAAAGTTGATGTTTGGAACTTGACTTGCAGTAATTCAACGATTGACCTGCGAACTACAAATTACGATATCTTTGACTTTGCCAATGATAAGAGATGGGATAATATATTGAGGTTGTGGTATCAAAGCTTGCCTTTCTTGGAAAAACGAAGTAAACTGCTTCTAGATAATCTGTTCAAAAATCTCAGGTATACTTTAGTTAGACTATTTTGCATTGCCCACGTTGACAATTACTGACTCCAACTAATTGAATACAGTAGATTCTCCCTAATCTGGTGCCGTCGATACCAGAATACAGCCGGATTAGAGAATTAAGTTAGAAGCGATCACTTATATATTTTAAAACCTTATTATTGAGGATAAAATAATATGTAGCATTTTCAATATTGCATAGTTAAGTAAAATTTAGGTACCGAATTATAAAATAAATTCAAAATATGTAAATTCTTGCTGGTGTATTATTTACAAGTGCATGTACATGTAAAGGTTTCAACGAATAAAAAATATGTAGACAGGTAAACTAAGTAAAAAATATTTAATTACTAACTAAATGACATATGTATGTATACATTATTACAATATCAAAAACTTGTTACATGGAAAATTGGTCGTTCTAGCCCAATGTACTTTAGTAGAAACATTTATTTTCTTATTAGAAAGACAAGTTCCTGCCTGTAAAACGAAACATACTTGCCTTCTTTGACTTCCATTCAATGAAATACCATGAAACAAAGGTTTGGCTAGTTAGGAATAGAAGGTTTTCTAGGACCCCTCGAGACAGTCTAGCTCCGGCGAGCTCCGAGATCTGTCACTCATTCCTCTTGAAGACCGCCGGATAAGGGTGAGTCTACTATAATTGGACGCCTTTAAACGAAAAGGAACCAAGTGCCATCTGTTCATTCTTTAGAGAATTGGATTTAAAGTTTTTTGTGGGTCTAAAATGTTTCATTCATTTTCTCTCATTAAAATAATCTGTTATGGTAATGGGGTTTTATTTTTATAGTTATTGATAAAATGGTGCTTGATTCCTTTCTGTTTATTACATACTGGATACAACATTTCACTTTTTTTTGGTATTTTTTTTTTTTTGCTTTAATGACAACATTATATTTTCACCAGTTTTTTATTACTATATCAATTCTCTAATTCTCTATAAGATAGCACCAAAAACTCAATGTCGTTAAAAATGGTGCTTGGTTCCTTTCCGTTTAAAGGCGTCCAATTACTTATTATACTCCCTAACAAGACATCAACATATCTTTCTCAGTAACTCACTACCAAGGTAAATCGAAGTGACTTGAACATCACTCAGCCAGAGTTCTGGACTACCTTACCCTCAATCTCCCCTGGCCTTCCTATATCATTTTTTGTTTGTACACGCTAAGCGGATTGGAATGTTAGTCAACTACACATGTTCATCCTTTCTTCAAGGAGATTTGGTCACGTATATCAACAGTTGATTGAATCTTGTCAAAGTCTATTCTATTTCACAGCATATTATTCAGTAAATTTTCATCAAATTTCTAAATTTCATTAGCACTATCCCAGTTTTTTTCTCTTTGTGAAATGAATGACAACACAGCACGAAGACAAATGTGTCAAAATATGTTTTAACCCTTTCTCTACCGTGGACTGCTCCAGCAGTCGAGAGCGGTCGGAACCAGTGTACCGTTGACTTGTGTAGAAGTCAAAGGAGGACGGGACCCACGTACCGTTGACTTGTACAGCAGTCGAGAGCTCGGCGTATCTCTCGCATTTTTTCTCTTCCCATTTCTCGACTTTAGAGCTATCTAGTGTTTCCGTATTGTACTTCTAGTATTCCTGACTATTACTAGATGGCATTTAAATGACGTTTTTGGTTGTTATCAGGCGAATTACAACTCGTTGCCTTCTCAGCCCATTCACCCTGTCAACCCTTGTCAAATCGTCATTTGTTTTTATACGTCTGTACATTCCCAACAGCATGTTTTTGCAAAATTAGTTCACTTTTGGTGCTGAAGTGTTATGATCTTATATTCGTGTTCTGTTAAATTTAGAAAAACTGAGTTTTATTTATTGCGTTTCCTCCATTTAAAAAAAAAAAATCTAATGTTTAATATATTAAATATTTAATTAACTAAATTACCTGTAAATATTTATAATAAACCTTTTGTTTTTGTAAATAAGTTTTATAAATAAAAAAAAAAGTTTTTAACTCTGCCGGTGTCGTGTTTAAAGTTAGGGATCAAAAAGGACAATGGGAAACTTATTTGCCCTATTTATTGAGTATATAATTTCCTTGTTTATTATTCATAAAATAAAGGGCACATAATTAACAGAAAAACCCTCTTTTTTTTTGTTGCTCGTATATAATATAAGTATTTTATAACTTATTTTTAAACAAAGTTATTCAACTTAAAAATAATTATTCAAACGCAAAATTAATTCAACATAAATAAAAATTAATAATCATTGTAAGCAAAATAAAAATAAAAATGATAAAAGACGAGTTTAATACGGCTAGGAGATCGCTGAAAGTCGAGGCGCTGTGACCGAGAGTGGGAAAAGTATCCCGTACAGGGGGACCAATGCCGGGTGTGAGTATCTTGTCCAGGAGAACACTTCTCTTAGCGGCTCTTTGCGTACGGAAAGGGTTAATACTCACTTATGTATTTTCCTCCAAGCATCTATTCTTCTCATTTTCTTTTTCTATATTAAACTTTTGTTGAGTTCCATAGTAATTATTGTTCATGATCAAAATAGACGAGTTTTAATCCAGCCTCACTGTTCTCTTCCAATTCCTGCAATTTCCAAAACTTTGTCAAATTAAATATATGGTTCATGGAGATTATAAGTTTTTATCTTCGTTCATTCAACTTATAATTAATATAGGCTTTTTTGTTTTTGTATACACCTTTAATCCTCAATATTGCACTGAATCACTCAGTTCAATACAATCTCTTCAAAGCTGTTACACCACACATCCCATAACATGCGACATATTTAAAAAAGTCCGACTCGCAGGAACTGCGTCATCTTAGCGTGGTTACAAACATCTCGAAGAAATGGAATAGATTAGCATGACAAATCACAGGAAACTGACAGTAGCCAACATACACAGAAGCGGATAATTCTTAATCTGTATAAGTCAATACAATTATGTACTGAAAACGTACTTACTCTTCGACTACTGCTGAGAAGGCTCTTTTCTAAACAACCAAACGTTTTAAGTATCTTGTTTTACTAGCAAATTCGTTTTACTGTTATAATCAACTGTAAATATGTGCTTCATGGCGAATAAAATTCCATTCTGTCGTGGGTTAAATCTTTTTATAAAATAAGAAATAACGATAACTTGATTACCACAGCCACTCCAAACTTATATTACGAATACCTTTCACCGTTTCTTAGCTTATTTTACTACAATACTAATTTTACTGATAAATGCAATTTAAAACAAGAAACAACCAATTAAAAGGTGAGATAAACAAAGAGAAAAACCCTTTCAAAACAACAAAACAAACACTTTTTAAGTTTTAAACGCTTATATCTCTGATTGACGTTGCCCCATTGAATATTGCTTCAGAACCTTTTTTGTAGAGAATTTAGTAAGCATTCGAATGGTCACCTTCCATTTACTACGATTTCCCAACCGTTATCGAGATTTTTACGAAAAATGTATGAAGATCCGAAAACGTTTCATATCTATTAATAAAATATTTTTTTCGCATACTTCCTTAACTCCAGATATAACCAAAATTTAAAAATCTTAGTTGGGATTAATTTCCAATATGTAAAAAAATATTTCAATTGAATCCCGCGATTCTAAGTACCCACAAAAAAATAATGACTTACAAAAACATTGATTCCACTTTTCTCAAAAACCTTAAAAATGGTGTCATTTGTTTTCCTATCTTAAGAAGCTTATAAAACAAGTACCTGCAAGCATATAAACTCAAAAACGTAAGCGTTACGATTTTTTTTGCGCGAATTTCGCCCCAAACACTATCTTCCCGTGGGCGAATTCTGCTGAAAGATTAACGAACTTGACCTTTCAAATTAGAAGACAGATTTTTGTACCAAATTTCATCAAAATCGGGCCATTTTTGAGCTTGCTAGAGCGTTAATAGACAAGCATATACATAAATATGTATATATGTGTGTATATATATATATATATATATATATATATATACACAAATTCGAGCCACCTATATTTTCGTGATCTATAGGGCCTGAAACGTGAAAGTTTCTAGTCGGCACTTCCGGATTGCGTCGTGAGGTCAACCTCATAAGCGGGTTCTCCCTCTGGAGATAGGGAGTAACCGCACTAAAATACATCAAACAAATAAACATTTTACACTGTACTGGTTGCCCAGACACAAAGACATAAGACAAAGTAGTGCAGTGGACGAGAAATTACTACTCGATGACTGGTACCAGACGTACATTACATGACTTACCAGGATCTTCAGGCCGTATCTAAGAGATATATTACAGGCAAATGGCAAGAATCCTGGAACAACACAACTGACAACAAGCTTTGAGAAATCAAGAACACCACACGAATGGTCATCCAGTAACAGACCAACTAGACTGGAAGAAATTATATTATGCCGTCTCAGGATTGGCCACCCTCGTTTGACTCACTCATACATTATGTTAAGACAGAGCAGACCGACTGTTTCCTACTGCAATACAGAAATTATCGAATTAATACAGAATTATCGATAAAATTTATTCTAAGAGACTGTACAATCAGGACAAATCTTAAGTTATTGTACGATCTGACAGAATTACTTTCTGATGGGAGCCAGTACATTGAAGAAGTGATGAAATATCTAATTGACAAGTATTTGTACAATAGTATTTAAAAAAATGAAAAAATAATCAAAGCCACTTTGTTATATTGATTCGGCATCATTGACCTGTTTTACTAGAAAGAACAAAGATCACAAATAAATATATCAAGGAAAACATGACTACATGACATTATTTACTGAAAAATAATCTAATAATATGATATAATAACATTGAAAAAGTTGAATCACCAAAATGATGTAAAACTAAAATAAAATAAATAATCCTCAATATATGAATGTTTTTAAATTTTCAATTTGTCTATATCAAGAGTCAGTATATGTAGTTTCTGCTAACCATACATTATTAACAATAAGGTCCACATTATGTTCTGACACATTATGTTTTTGTTTTTTATAAACAGAAAAATGCAGCCCAAACTACAAATGAAAATTTGACCATAAAAAATTTGACCTTCAAATGCTCTTAAACCTGACGTGATAGGGTAAAACGGACTCCGGATTCGGATTCAGCATGTCGAAATACATAAGAATAAACATATGGTGTCTTTGGAAAAGACCACTCTATTTTTTTTTTTTTTTATTATTTTATTTTACTTATTTTATTTTTTTTTTTTTTTGTGTGCCTGTGTAATCTATTGAACATATATAAATGATGGAAGATAATCTAACGTTTTAATTTTAGGAGTTCTGTTTGTGCCACAGAATTCTTGCTTTCTTTGAAGTCATGTGATACCACGAAAGGTATTTTTGCCCACTTGATGGGAAAATTCAAGTTCTGTACAAGAAAATTTGTAGACGAAGTTTCTGAATGCTTAACAGTAACTGGAGTAAGAGACTTTTTCTTTTTTTTTAAATCATTACAATTTCTTTCTCTTTTGATTTTATATTTTATTCTGTTGATCTTTATTTAGTTTGATTAGTTTGTGTTATTCCTCAATCTCAACAAACTATTCAATTTGACACAGTAAATTTTAATTCTGACATTTTAAAAAACTTAATTCTTTAAAAGATTTCAAAATTGAAATTAGTCTCTTTTGGGGAAATCCAACTGTTCCTAACAAAAGTGAATTAATTAATATTATCTTCAGATACAGTACTACTCTTTTCTTTTTAAGTCATTTCTCCACAAATTTCTCATCTTCTCAAATCATTTGTAGATTTGAAAAACTCTGAAGATTTCAAACTTAAAATAAAAAAAAACCAACTGTAGTAACATATCATTGAATGACTGAACTTGATTTCTTTCTTGAGACAAATGCTAGAGCCCTTATATAGAATAATTTCCAAATCAGATGGAATCAAATGCCTAGTGAATTCGAGAATTGTCTAATATAGCTCGGTTACTTCTTCTGAATTCTAAACTTTCTTTCCTCACATCATTAATGCTCTTTTAACTATTCGTTAATTTTCATTGATGTGAAATAAAATAAAATAAATTGTATATGGTTACATTTGTTTTCACTAATCAATATGATTGCAGGAAGGAGCAAGGGACTTAACGAAAGTTGCTTATAGAAGTCAGCCACCAGCATCAGCTTCTATTATTTGGACAGAAAATTTAATGGAATATATATTTCCAAAATTTAAATATGTCATTAAAATCTATGAATTATGGAAAAAAATTGATTCGCGAGAAATGAAAAATGTAATATATTTTTAAATAAAACTACAATGTATTACATCACATGAAATACGTATGACATTCATCAACTTAATTGATTTTATAACTCTTCTTCTAATTCATTTTGGAACAGACAATCTAATTTCATACATGTACACACACACTCATATATATATATATATATATATATATATATATATATATATATATATATATATATATATATATATATATATCAGGGTGTATTCGAAGCTAATGACAATCCTTCAGGAGATGAAACTAGACAAAAAATGTAGTTCAACACCACCAACCACACATTTCAATCTCACTCCGTTACAGTCATATGCTGTTCTAACTCATTTATTTCTGATTAATGTTTTTTTCACTCTAGAATTCAAATTACATTATAAAATTGAGAGATAATCGCAGTTCTGAGTAAACCATTAGAAAGCTGATTAAATTTTACAACTTTAATGAGATTCTGCAGTCCCAAAAAAATGTACAGTTTGCCCTCAACAGGAATTAAAATCTTTATTTCTTTAGTTCTACGCAATGTAAACAGACATTGAAAGTTCACTTACCATCCACATCTTATGTTGAAAAATCCGTATTTTTCAAAATTATGCAAATTCTACTTACTATTGTTTTTGGGGGTTTGGAACATGAATTTGACATTACTTTTCAATTTGAAAAAGCCCTTAACATGTTTTATTCGACAACTAGCTTCTTTTTTTGTTTTTTTAGCGCCGTTCCTCCCTCCCCCATAGGGAGGAACCCCGCTTATAAGGTTGATACAATGAAACAATCCGGAAGTGCCGACTAGAAAATTTCGTGTTTCAGAACCCCCAGAGACCGAAAATAACGGTGGTTCAAATTTGTATTTGTATATATATATATATATATATATATATATATATATATATATATATATATATATATATATATATACATATATTTGGCTTCCCTAATGGTCCGATTGTGATGAAATTTGGTACAAAAATCCGTCGTCCAATTTGAAAGGTCAAGTTCATTAACCAGCAGAATCCGCCCACTGGAAGATGGGGTTTGGGGCAAAATTCGTGCAAAAAAAATCGTAATGCTTACGTTCTTGAGTTCATAAGCTTGTAGGTACTCGTTTTATAAGCTTCTTGGGCTAGGAAAACGAATGAAACCATTTTCAAGGCGATAGCTTTAACCATTTTCGAGAAAAGTGGAAAAATAGTTTTTGAATACCGTTTTTGGTTTGGGTAGTTAGAATCATGGGATTCAGTTGAAACATTTTCTGCATGTTCTATTTTCATTAAAACTAATATGTTGAAATTTTTGTTACGTTTGGAGTTTAGGAAGGGTTAGAATAAAATATTTTATTAACAGACATAAAAAGTTTTGGTAACTTTGTATACTTTCCTTAATATTTCGAAAAAGGTTGAGAATCTTGCAAAACGTAAGATTACCATTAGAAAGCTTACTAAATGCTCTACAAAAATGGTTCTGATGAAAGTTTTGATTAGGCGATGTCAATTGGAGAAATAAGTGCTTAAAACTTTAAAGTAATTGATTTCGCTTATTCGAACTGTTCTTTTTGTCTTTGATTTTGGTACTAAGAATTATGGGATTCAGTTGAAACATTTTCTGCATGTTCTACTTTCATCAAAACTAATATGTTAAAATTTTGGTTACGTTTGGAGTTAAGGAAGGATTAGAATAAAATATTTTATTAACAGACATGAAATGTTTTGGGAGCTTCGTATACATTCCCTAATATCTCGAAAACGGTTAGGAATATTGGCAAACAGAGGGTTACCATGCGAAAGCTTACTAAATGTTCTACAAAAAAGATTCTGAAACAATTTTTGATTAGGCTATGTCAATCGGAGAAATAAGTGCTTAAACTTTGAAGTAATTGATTTCGTTTATTTGAACGGTTCTTTTTGTTTGTTTTTATTCCTTGTTGTTTTTTCATTACTTATAGTTGGATAGTGTATTTGACAATAAAACAGATTAATTAAAATAAGAAAAACAATTCATTGTTAAAAATATATCAGGCTGTACCGTATGAAATGTCAGTTTTGGATTTGCTGATTTCCTTCAAATGTCTTGAAACTGTCGAGGCTCCTACTCCGAGTTCTTTGGCATATTCCCTTGTGTTTTCAATTGCTTATAGTAGGCAAATGTATTTGCTAATAAAACAGGATACGTATAATTAGAAACGATATTTTATTTTTGCGGAATCTTGGGATTCTCAGATGCCCTATGAATATCTATTAGGCCCCCTTCGTATATTTTCCTTAATATCTCGAAAAGGGTTAGGAAATCGTGGCAAGTGAAATATAACAGCTCGAAAGCTTACTGAATTCTCCACAAAAAATGTTTTGAAGAAATGTTTGATGGGGTCGTCACATTAGGAGAAAGAAGTGCTTAAAACTTAGTTCGATAGTTTCGTTTATTTAAACGGATCTATTTGTGTGTTTCCCGCAGTTTTTGTTTTCACTTCTCGTTATTTTTGTACTTGCTTATAGCAGTCAAATGTATTTGTCAGTAAACAGGATACGTATAATTAGAATCAATATTTTGTTTGTTAGAATTCGAAGATGCCGTATGAATATCTTGATTACAGTACTGGTGTTGAATTGTTCTAGGTATTCCCTATTTTCATCTGTTGCCCATAGTTTTTTTATTGTTAGTAGTTTTTTCTTATTGATAATAAAATATAAATCTATTTGGCTATAAAACAGGATACGTAAAATTAGTAACAATATTTCGGAGATTTCTGAGTGAAATGCCTTTAAGATTTTCTACCACCACAAACAGCGTTTTCCCTCTATTTTTATCCACTAGATAGGCTTTATTTGGCATATTATTCTATATTTGTTTTATTTAGCAGGGGATTCTGATGAAATGTCGTGTTTTTGCTGTGGATTTTAATTAGGATGTGTCTAAGATTGGGTAACATTAGCGAGTCTACATAGTTAAGAACCGACGACAGAGGTTGACTTCCTGCTATGATTTAGTCTACATATGTATATTAAGTCCTAAATCCAAAAAATAAACTTCACAACGGTTAGATACTATGAGCAAATAGAGAGTCGGTTCAGTGCCCGTACAATCAGAAGGTCCGCAGGAAATTTACCTGCTAAGAGTTAATCCTCAAGAGCTGTAAATATACCCCAGGTATCTGCCGACAGAAATACAAAGCCTAGGCGGAGAGCACCCCAAAAACACAGATCCAAACAGGTTATATACTAAATATTCATAAAGACTACTTACTTGTAACCCGATTCATCAATTAGCAATCAATAGTTTTCAACAAAGGTTATATACTAAATATTGATAAAAAGTATTTAAGTAGAAAAAAAAGAAGATTCCTCAAGACTTGTTTTTGGTCCATTTGTATCTACTCCATAGACTTAATTAGGTATATTATTCTATATATTGACTCGTTATTCATCAAGACTTGTTATTTGTCCTTCTGTATCTACTAGATAGGCTTTATTCGGCATATTATTCTATGTAGGCTTTATTAGGCAGGGTATTCTACTCAATCTTTCTTGTTCTTGTTCTTGATCCTTCTGTACATGGGCGTATATAGAAAAAAAATTCAGGTGGGGCTGGGAAAATTTCGGGGGGGGGGGGGCTGAGACCATTTCCAGGGTATGGAATACTAAATATTTAGAGCTTGGAATAGTTTTAGGCAACTAAAACGCTATTAAACGTAAAATAAAATATGTTTTATGAACTAAGTGATCTTATTTAATTTATTTTTAAGGGTTTTACAACAAGTTTTTATCATCAATTCAAAATTTCAGGAGGGGCTGCAGCCCCCCCCCCTCATATACACCCATGCTTCTGTATCCACTAGAAAGGCTTTATTAGGTATATTTTGTATTGATTTATAAAGCTTTGCTTAAGGGTGCGTTTACATCAGACACTTCTCGCAGGAAATATATCTCAGGTGTCAGATTGATAATTATCATAATTATTATATCCAACACCTGAGATATATTTCCTGCGAGAAGTGTCTGATGTAAACACACCCTTATTGCTCATCATAGAAATATATATCTCAGGCATAAATTATTTGCATTTTACATTAGTTAAAATTTCTGTCTGCCATAAATATCCTGCAATAAATATCAGATGTAAACGCATCCTTAGAAAGAGAGCCGGACTGTGTAATTTCCGCTTCTGTGTATAAGTTAGCTACTGTCGGTCTCACTGGCGCCTTAATATCACTTTTATTCGAGATGTTCGAGAGGATTTTGACAATTTTCACGAGATATATATATAAAAAATAAGTTTATTTCTTTTCTAAGCTTATCAAAAGACACTAGGGACATGAACAGAACCGCGCTAAGATGATGCCGTTCCTGTGAGACGGACTTTTTTATTTTATTTTCCAGTTTCTCATTATGACTCCTTTTTTTAAATTTTATTTCCACTACTCTTTAAGCACCAGTCTCAACCTTTTTCTTCTTTCTTCTATGGCACATTCTATCTTTAAATAGAAACTAATTTTGAATGAAAGCTTATTTAGAATCTGTGTTCATTATCCCAATAACACATGGACTTGAAGCTTATTTTCTAATTTACCTCTTCAGGGGACTCCCTATCCCAGATTTGTTCTGTACATTAGCCACAACAGAAGTGGGACTTGGTTCCCTTGAGTTTAGATTGCTTGCTTGTTATACCAGATCAGATTTAAAAATGTATAAGTCCATTTTTTTTTTTTAATTATGTTTCGTTTCCTCAAATGTATTGCTTCTTATTATTATTATTATCTTATACTGATCGAATTTGAGATACTTGGTAGGAATCACAAAATTAGACCCGGGTCTTTTTTACTTTACCCACGCCAGTTACTTTTATTACTAAAACAGTTATATATCATATCATTAAGTTAATAGTTATGAAGAACTGATGTTTAAACTAATAATTAGTTTAAATAAATTTATGCGTTTTAGGCAGAACTCCATACTTTTGTAATGCTCTATACGCTACTTCTTCCAATTTCAACACACGACTCAGTTTAATCAAATTCATTATTTGACAACTTCAACACAGCACAACAAACACAACTTCAACATGTCTTATAATCTATAACCTCTTTCATGTATAAACTTTATGTAGCCTAGCAACACCTGTTACAATATTGTAACAAAATATTATGACGTTATTCTAAAAAGTAACTGGCGTGGGTAAAGTAAAAAAGACCCTTAGACCCAATACTAAGTATTTTTAAGAATTATATTTGGTAGATTTTTTTTCAGTATACAAAAATGTATTTATTTTTCAGGTATATACAAAATTCCTGCATTTATGTCATGTTCAGGAGGGTATGAAGGTAGCTGCATTCATGAATTACAGGCTTCAGTCTGATTTGCGCTACATGAAATATTTGTGCTCAGGAAACATTCATATTACATTCATCGGCCCAGGTTTGTAGAAAATTGGTCAAATAGCAAAGAGTGATTGATTTTGTGAAAGAATGATTGATTTAACATTTACAGTTATTTTGCTACATTAATTACTATTTTTGTTTTCTTTTTGGGGGAGATTTGGCAGTGGCGTCAAAGCAAAATCCAGCTCGTAATTGGTTCATTAGTTTGGTATTGCTCTCAATTAATTAACCAGAAATTAATGAAATTACAATTGAAATTCTATATTTTTATAGATAAGAGCCTCTGAAAAAGAAATATATTTTAGAAACATGCACGTATGTCCCAAGCTATGTAGACCATCCCTAATCCGGCATTGTCGATACCGGGGTATACCATTCAATGAAATACAACAAAACAAATGTTTGGCTAGCGTGGAAGGGAAGGTTTTCTAGGAAGCCTTGAGCCAATCTAGCTCTTGCGAGTTACGAGATTCGTCACTCACTCTTCTCAGAGACCGATGGATTAGAGAGAGCGACGAATAAGAGAACGCTGGATAAGGAAGAGTCTACTGTATTATTGTTGAACTAATACTTATTCCTGGTGTAAATTGAAAGCTCAGAATAATTAACTTCTTTCTATTTTGACTGGAAACTTTACATTCTTCTTCTTCGGTTAAATTACAGAACTTTTAACATCCTTTAGAGACCTTTAGAAGAGAAGTTTCATTCAGCTCTGTCTGTCTTGTGCTTTCCAATTTATTACAAAATGTTCAGCACCTTCAATCTTTATCCTGTTTACCCATCTACTGAGGCGTTCATCATTAACCTTTTTCATTGCTAGTGAATGGAGGGGCTCGCAGCTCCTGGTATGCTCGATGCACGTCCATCTTGCTTCTGTCAAATCTTTTGTCTCTCTCAGCATCCCATTGTCATATATTTGGATTTATCATTATATATTGTCAAATGTTCTTTATAATGGTAAATTTATGCTAAAATAAAAGAAATTTTGAATCAAGGAAAAGAAAATCACTCAGATAAGAAATTATGATATAGTTAGGTTATTTAGACTGACCACACAAAACAAGATTCAACTAGTGACTGAAAGGTTTAAAAACAATAATAGGGTTAGAGACTAGTCTGCATAGAACCCGATTGGCCACAAGGCTTCAACAATTATCCATAACAATGGTCATTGTATGAATTTACATTTTTATTTAAAATTATAGATTATAAAATTTGTTCACAGTCCTCTGACATCTAGACCATTATTGCCGGGCTATTTACTGGTTACCATCCTCCCTAAACATCCATGGTGAAGCATGGAATTTTCTCAACGGGCCTTGAAATGAGAAAATTCCCTGCAGCAGGTGGGGACTCAAACCCCCATCTTACGCATGAGAATACAAGGTGTTAGGTGGGAGACTCGTGTGGTCAAACTTACACCAATTTTAAAAGGAAAATGTGTATTGCAGATAGAAATGCTTGAAATAATTATGAAACACTTTTGGAGGGGGAAGGGATAAATACATTTCTGCTTATTAAATTATATATATTAAAATGATATTTTGAATTTTATAATAAAGACAAAATATGTTTTCTGCTTTAGACAGAAAAATAATTTGCCCCGGTAATATAATAAATTGTAGAAACACTTCTCACCTTTATTTAGTTTATTTATGTTTAGAGACTATATCTTGGGGTGGTTTGAAGTAATTGAAAAACTAATAATTATTATGCTTTATGAGCAAAATTATAAATTACAACGGTCAACTACAAAACTCACTACTATGAGAAAATGTACATGTGGTTAAAATAGCAGAGTCTCGACGGGTCCTACCCGTGGAAAGTTCTTGGTGGTATAGGCTGTAATTGTACATTATTTTAAGAGCACCTGAAGAGGCGTCTTTGGACTGTGAAACATGTAGAGCGAAATAAATGAGTAGTAAAGAGGGTGAGTGTTTTTGTTCGAATTTGACTTTTTGCCACATATAAATAGGTTACCTTTACTAAACAGCACACATTCGCTCTGTTGAATTCACTCTGTAAAAGATTAACTTACAGCATCCAGCAGACTGTCTTCTTCAAATTTCAATCTCAAAATGGACTAACTAAAGTTATTACACTTTATAATCCAATTGACTCTTCATTGAAGAATACTGACACCAGATCTCTGGACATCCAATATATGGAGAGGTTCTAATAAAGAAATGGTAGTAAGACGCAGATCAAGCTAGACTGAGAGAACGAACGAGAGTGTGTTAATGAAAGTCAAAATGTGAATAAATGAGATTACACATATGCGGAGACGCTACTGTCAAGGCGTCATCTTAGAGACTGGGGGTGAGCGAGAGTTTTGGTGCGCATTCAAACAGTTTTCATGCTGTCGCCAATGCCGCGTGCATGTAGACGCTGTAAATTTTGTAATGATATTCTACATTACATATTTAAAAGTTTTAAAAGTAACACAGAAAATTCTGAAAATCCAAAAAGCTCATTGATATGTTAAATTCATTGGGATGAACAAATATTATTTGTTATATTTGTCTAGCAGTCAATACAGGTAGCATTGGATACCGGTAGGACGCTCCCGCCATGAAAGTTAGTTCAGTCTGTTGAGTTGTAATGGAAGATACAGTCACATACAGTTGAGTTCAGTAGAAACGAACCTCTAGTCTCATACATGTAGTTCAGTTGAATGGAAGATCTAATCATACGATAGTGCAGTTAAAAAGAAGCTACAGCTATTCCTAATGCAGCTCTAGTTCAGTGCACAGCTAGTCTCACATGGTCATCAGTTTTCATGAAGCCTAGGCTCAGTCTGTTAATGGAGATACAGTTGTAAAGAAGTTCCTGTCCTATGCAGTTAATACCAAGCTGGCTTTATATCAGGTAATGCTTGTTTATCCGTATGCCTGGATGTAGCTTATCCATGAGTTTTTTTGTTTTTATTATTTAAAATTATCTTTGTTTTATTTTACTGGACTCGAACCCGATCCCTGAGATAAACAGTTTTTAAAATTAAATATTATAAAATTTTTATTATATTGGCTCCCAACGTAGAGGCGTAACGTAAATAAATTATTAAAATTTTTTTAATTTATATTATAACAGAGAGTATATAGAGACTGGGGGTGAGCGAGAGTTTTGGTGTGCATTCAAACATTTTTCATGCTGTCGCCAATGCCGCGTGCATGTAGACGCTGTATATGCTATATATAAAAATAAAAATTGCTCTTTTGTGCATTATAAATTTCCACAAAATAGTGAATTCTTTCTTTATTTAAACAAATGCTTAAATTTTGTTAATTTGTATGGAAAATATAGTTGTTGCTAAAAAATCTTGTATTTATCTCTTTTCCCGCAACACGTCGTGCCTATCTTCATTTGACTTTTTTTTTTATGTTTAGTTATATCATAACAATATATATATATATTTTTATTTTTTCTAGATGATTTATCGCATCACTACATTGACCAAGACATTAATTATATGGGAAAATTTTTAAGTTACAGGGAAACCATTTCTGAAAAACTCTCAAAGATACCCAAAAAGATTAAAACTTCTAGGCAAGGATTATCGTTTGAGTTTTTCAACAAACTTGAACCAGAAGAAGGGCATCAATTTACTAGTACTCAGATATTCATAGATGATGATGCTCTTCAAGAAGTTGTTAACTATTTTAGAAAAATTAACAATGCTAAAATCTCTAAGGAAAATAGAATAAATAGAATTATTCATAATCTTGTTAAATCATATTATAAAACATTAGCTCAAAGCAAGAACAATCCACTTAAAAAAATAGAGAAAAGACTTCCAGGTAAGAAGAAGGTGAATTTTAACAGTGAGGGGAATAATGTAGCCAAAGGATTGAATGGCAATAATTTAGCCAACACAAAGAAGACAAGAGAACTAAAGAAGATAGAAAATGAAAAAAAGAGTGTCAGGAGAATTCAATTAGAATATTTATTGTATGATATTTTTTTGCATACTGGTAAAATTTCAACCTCCTTCTTGCCACAAAGAATTATTATGAAAAATATTTCATTATCTAAAAATTTCATTGTAAGCGACAGTGGGCAATATGTTTATTTTGCTTCATTTTCTAAACAGCCTGACACTAGTGGAACAGAACTGTCTCGATCAGATGAAATTTCAGCTTTGCCATACGTCAGTGAAAAGTATAATGAAATGTCTAGTAAAAGTTTAAAGAATCGTTACTTTGAAGTAGCAAAATTAATAAGTCATGGTGCACTAAAAAATGATCAGCACAGATTAAATAAAGTTCTGAGAAAAGGAAAATTTCATGAAAGGTCTGAGTGCATTAGTAAATATCCATTTTTAACCAAGTTAAACAGATGGCAGAATAAAGACCTAAGATATGCCATTGAAACTGGATCAGTAAAGATTCAATTTCCTTTCTACCGAGAGTTGACAATGTTGGCTTTCATGAGAGAATTCATCAGTGAAAATGATCTCAAGACTTTGTTAACAAAAGTCCAGACATATAAAGAAAACGGTTCACTCGTGCCATTAATTAGTACCACTCAAGAATTAAATCCTTTCTTTGAATTTATGCTTACATCTGAAATTTATAGAAGTTTGAGCAAAAAACAGTTAAGATTTCTAGAGACCATGCTTATTGTGTTCCAACATTTGTTCTTTCAGGAATATAATATTAATAAGCTGTATCAAATTCAAGATATATCTGATTATGATAGTGAGCATTTGTCACCATGTGATAGTTCATTAGCATCATACAAATTTGATTATGTCTCTGAATTAACTGGCTATTCATATGAAAATGCATATTTTGATGAACAGGATTATAATTATGTCTCAGATGACGTTTTTGGGATTCTTGTATCTCTGCCAGACTTTGTGTGTTTCTTAAATAGATCATTCATAGATTGTGAATTTCTTATTAACTTTAAAGTTTTTAATTCTGAAAGTACCCCTGCCCAGAATAATGTTTCTTTCAACAAGCAGGCAGAGAAAATATTATTAGATAACAAATGTTTGATTTTAGGTAGTGAGGATGACTTAGATTCTGTAGTCGATTTGGTTTTAGACAAAGTTTTAAGCTTAATGGATAAAAAGAAAATTAATTCAGATAATCAAATTGGTATTTATGAAAGCTATAAAGACAGAATGTCTGCAATGAGTGAGAGTAGGCTTAACACAATTACACCTGCATATCCTCGTATGTGCCATAAACTCAATGAAATATATGCCGTTAATGCTCAAGCTAAATTTGGTCGGCATGAACAAGAATATTTTATATTTTCGACACCTAGATCTGATATAGATGATTCATCATTAGGCAAGCCGGTATTGATTAGTTTAAGAAAAACCATAGATCATGTAAAAGAAGTTACAAAATCTGATCTACAAAATGAAAATGAAGATGTCATTAGTAATTTAAGTGGACCAGATCCAAGTAATTTAAATGATAACAATGTTCCTAAAGCAGATGAAGCAGTTTCAGATGGTATTGCTGTTGAAGAGGCTGAATCTGCAAGCCTCTCAGGCAAAGAAGAAGTTATGCTGTTCAAGGACAATTACTTAAAAAAATGTACTAGAATAGTTTACTTAGGTGTTGAAGGGTTATTCCCTGAATGCCCTCCAATGTTATTCCTTGATACATTGATGGAAAGTTTTCATTGTTACTGTTCTTTTACTAGTTATGTCAGCTCAATTGATGAGAAATTCAAGCTTCCCGGAAGTTTTATTGAGTCAGAACCATCAACAAAAAGTTTACAAGATATAAAGAACTCGGAGGATTATTGTTTTGATTGTGAGCCTAACGATAAAGAATACAATTTCTTTGAGGATATACCAGAAAGCAGGGAAAAGGGATTAAATAAGTGGAACACGTTTAAGCCATTAACTGACAGCTTCAGTCAAGAAAGGTGTAATTCAGACTCCTCGAATACTACTATGCACCAAGTGTCACCAGACCGGTGCTCTAACGTCAGATCTTCATCATGTAATTGGTATGGATTGGATGACCCATCAAACTCCTGGAACTTGATCAAGCAGTCTACAGGGTGTATACTGCACCCTTCTGACAATGAGCTCTCCCCCGAAGATGTATCATATATTGCAAATCCCAAATTAAAAGCAATTTTTTGCCCTTTTGATAAAAGATGCATGCCTGTGCATCCACGGTATCTCAAACCTGTAGAATCGGCATTCTACGCTATGGACATGATATCGAATATTCCATTTATTCATCAGAAGTTTTTGAAAGCTTCCAAAATTCAGAATTTGTACAAGTTCTTCGATGAAGAATCCAGTAAATTTCCAGTGAAACGTGCTTTTAAGAACTTTTCAGGGTTAAATCCAAGGATATGCCATTGGTACGAAGCTCAGAAATATTATCGAGATATTGCAAAGAATTGTGTTAAGCGATATGCTCAGTGCCCTTTAAGAGGTTGCACTGATAAATATTTAAATCGCCTGTTTATGCCCTATACTGCTCTTATGCTACAAAAACAATCAAAAGACAATGAAATAGCTCAAATACAGTCACATTTGAATCACCAGGTTACAAAAAGGAATAAATTTTTGACATGGACTTTTTCTTTTATGCAAGATGAGTTTCCAATGCTAGAAGAAATCAGAAGTCTACTTTCTGAGATTAAAGAGCCCTCATTACAACAAATTTTAAAACCTATTATTAGTAGATTAAATTATTTATGGGATGGTTACAAGTTTTCAAGACATCCAAAAGACACTGAAAAGATTCTGGAATTTACATGGAGAAGATTGTGTTTGAAATATCCTGAATTATGTCTAAGCATGAATCAGGATAAAGACAGTATATCGGAAATTGAATGGAGAAGAATTTGCTCAAAATGCCCTAAGTTATGTGTTAACATAACTCCTTCTCTTTTAAAGTTAATTGGTGTTAAAAGGGGGGAAACTGACTACAAAGACATGGCAGAGGTTCCTGCCAGCCTTCCAGACCATTGTGGAAAAATCAATGAGGTTGCTGACAGCCATCCAGAAAATGTAATTGGTAATTTGGACTCTCCGAGTGCTTCTGAAGTAAATGAATCAGTTTCATTTAACATAGAAATAAAAGAAAATGAAGAAACGGAATCTGCTAGTCATAATGCTTTAGAGAAATCTGTGGCACCAAAAAGAAATTTGACTAAAGATAATCTAAGCTTAGGAGATGAAAACATTGAGGAAGGTAATTTTGTTTTCCAATTTCCTTTTAGAATACAAATTCTTATTATAATTAAAACACATGTATAAATGTAGAATTGTGTGTGAACATGTATGCACAGGGTACAGTGACATAACTTCCTTTTTCCAAAACTTAATAAAACTCATTGTATGAGTAAAAAAAAAGTATTTATTTTTCATAATGCAGGCTCATATCTAAAGTTTTGTTTTAAATAGTTTTTAAGATTAAATTAAATACAAGTAGTTGACATCCCCCCCCCCATTATTCACACTCTGAGTAAACTGATTTCTGTCCTACTTCATGACTCTTGGCAACATAATAGGCATTATTTTTTTTTTTTTTTTTTTTTTTTTTTTTTTTTTTTTTTTTTTTTTTTACGGCACATCAACATCTAGGCCGGGCTATCTATAGGCTGCCACCTTTTCTAAACAATCATGCTGGAGCAGGGAATATTTTCAACGGGCCCTGGGATGACTCCTCAACTCAACTTGCTGCAGGCGAAACTTGAACCTGCATCTACCGCATGAGAATCCAAGACATTAGGCACTGGACCAGGGGGAGACTTTGTAGGCCTTATATAAGAAATTTCTTCCTGGATATTGGACTTTAAATATTGTAGAATCCTTGGGTGATTAATATAAACATGGGATTTAATAATAATTAAAAAAAAAAAAGAAATCAGGAGGTCAGAAAAGCCACTCCTAATTGCCCCTAATTAAGATGAGGGGATCTGGGAACTGTTCCCTTAAAACAGCTATCACTTTTGAAGTGTGTGCTGCTGTGTATTGTTGGAGCTAAATGTGACCTAAGTCTAACTCATCTAGCTGTGTGTAAAAACATTCATCTAACATGTTTCCCTACTGATCCGAATTCACTATCGCTGCCACTTCATTTTCCTCACAGAACCTAGGACCAGTAATTTCAGATGAGGAAACTACACAAAACACTGGGACTTCAGGTGAATGCAAAGGCAGTATCGCATGGTTTGTTTATCAAGTACCTTTTAAGGATGGAAATGAAGATCATATTGAACAATTCTTTTCTCAGAACGATCTAAGTCCAAGGGCAGACACTTGTTTGCTTCAGCTTCACTGGCGTATGATCTAGTGGATTTGACCACATTAAACAAATGATTACATCTTTATTTCATACATTATACAGGCACACAGAATAAAGAAAGTGGTATTTTCCAAAGATATGTTTTATGTATTTCGACACTCTGAATCTGAATCCAGAGTACTTTTCTCTCCAGCATGCATTTTTTACTGCAGATTCATTTATTTTTTTTTTCAAAATAAACATGGGCCTTTGATATGACCTTGACTTTGCGTCGATGGGGTAAAACAGACCTCGGATTCGAATTCAGGTACCTTCAAAACCATGGAAGTTCTTGTTACTGCTTCTAAAACGACTTCATACAAAATTTGACCTTCAAAGACCCTTAAGCGTGACATGCTGAAGTGAAATGAACTCAGGATTCGGATTCAACTTGTCAAAATACATAAATATGTATGGTGTCTTTGAAAAAGACCACTTTTTTTATTTTGTGTGCCTTTGTTATTTATGCTATTCTTTTTACGTTTTGAGATAAAATTTGTTTTGTTTTTTTAAATAATTATATTTTTAGGACCACTTACTATGGATGAGCTAAAGAATAAATTTAAAATTATAATATGTAATAGATTTAACTACAGGAAAAAATGCTCAATATCGTTGATTCCTAATCAAAATTTTTATGAGCTTGTTCTTAACAGCAAACATTTTCTTGAATCAGGATGTTTTAAAGATAGCTCAATTAAATTTATATGTAATGATTATGTTTACTCTGTTGACATACTACATACTCTGCTACGCTTCATATCATGCTACAACAACTTTGTTCTACAATTAAATGAAGAGGAAGTAAGTAGATTTCCATATTAAAAAATACTTTCCAATTTCAATTAATGAACTTTTGAATCATAGTATAGTAGTAGTGTTGAATGTAAATATTATTTATATTTCTGTGTGTATCGATACTATATTGCTAGGTGTGGTCAGGCGCTCCCCACCCTTTTTTTCGTACCTGTAAGCTCCCTACTAGTGCAGTGTCCTGAACCATACGTGATCTGTATTCATCTGCATAATAAAGTGCTTATTCCTATAAATACTTACCTTTTTTAACAGGTTATGGGCCCAGCGGTACTCGGTTGTGTGTTCAATCTTTATGAACTTTCGTTATTTTAGTTTCTCCGGAATAAGTTCAACCGTCAGGTTAGTTTTCGAACAGTTGCACGTGGTTCGTTCGTTGGAATATGGATTCACATCACCAAATCCTGTTAAGTGGATCAGAAAACTGGGAAGTTTGGAAGTTCAGATTAGTCATTGTCTTAAAGAACAAAAATTGCTATGATGTGTGCACTGATGACATTAAGCCACCGGCCGACTCTGATGAAAAAACTAAGAAGGACTGGAATACTAAAGATCGCCAAGCCCAGGAAATCATTACTTCTAGGATGGAAGAAAAGCCACTTTGCCATCTACTGTCTTGTAAATCTGCGAATGAAATGTGGAAAAAGCTGCTACTGACAGTCTATGACCGGACTTCAGAGGTTAGTTTGCATGTATTACAACAAAAGTTTTTTGCATACAAGTATAAAAATGAGGGAATATCTAGTCACCTATCAAACCTAGAGGATTTAGCCACTAAAATGAAGAATCTGGGGGAGGAAATTTCAGAGAAAATGCTCATAACCAAAATTATTATGTCTCTGCCAGAGGAGTATAAATACTTTCAGTCAGCTTGGGAGTCAAGCTCTACGCAGACGCTCAGCGAATTGACATCCCACCTTCTAATTGAAGAAGAACGTCTAGTTTCGAAAAAAGGTGAAGCTTCTGTGTGTGCGTTTGTTACCAAAGTGAAGTGTAAAATGTGTGGTAAGGTAGGCCATTATGCTTCCAATTGTATTTCGAAAAACAAGGTTAGTAAACCATTATGTTTCTATTGTAAGAAACCAGGTCACTATATTAAAAATTGTAAAGTTCTTGCTGAAAAAGAAGGTAGAAATAAAAAGTTAGATGATAAAGGATATAAACATGCTTTTATGACAAATACGTTACCAATGATTAATGATTCAAAGGATCTATGGGTTGTTGACAGTGGTGCTACTGAGCACATGTCATTTAATTTAAATAATTTTGACTTTATAAATGATGTATCTAAAAATGTTAAAATTAGTGATGGAACCTTGTTAAAAGCTACAGGTATTGGAGATGTTTCTGTCAAAACATTCAATGGTAAACAATGGGTGTCATCTATTTTGAAGGATGTTCTTTATGTACCTCAATTAAAAATTAATCTGTTCTCTGTAACTTCAGCTATTGATAAGGGTCATGTATTTTTGATGGAAGGTAATATGTGTAAGATTGTAGATAAAGATAATGTATGTTGGATTTTAGGCAAACGTTATGGTAATTTATATAAATTTTGTTTGACTAGGGATAATAGTAGTGCTGATTTTGTTAGTTCCTGCAAGTCAAAAACTTTGCTTGAGTGGCATTGTATATTAGGTCATCAAAATTTTAACCATGTTGAGAAAATTCTTAAAAATTCTGATATAAATTATATTACGGATAAAAATTCTTTATTTTGTGATGCCTGCTGTCTCGGTAAACAACATACCCTTCCTTATCATATCAGCAAATCTCAGATTAAGGATGTGTGTGTGAAGTAATTAGTGCAGATTTGTGTGGTCCCATGGAAATAAATAGTTTAGGGGGATCTAGGTATTTTTTGCTACTAAAGGATCACTATAGTAAATTTAGAAAAATATATTTCCTTAAAAATAAAGATAACATTTCCTCAAAATTGAAAGAATTCTTTACTCTTGCAAAACGTGATACAGGAAAAGAGGTAAAATTTTTCCGATCCGATCGTGGTACTGAATTTATGAATAAGGATGTTCAGAATGTGTTGAGGGATTTTGGAATTAGACATCAAAAATCAACTCCTTATTGTCCACCTCAAAATGGCTGTATAGAACGTGAAATGCGTACTGTTGTTGAATGTGCTCGGAATATGTTATATGCGAAAAAGTTAGATAAAAGTCTTTGGGCTGAGGCCACAAACACAGCAGTGTACATACTTAATTGTTCGGGAACTAGTTCTGTAGAAGGTAAAACTCCCTGGGAGCTATGGTTTGGAAATAAATTTAAATATTTTAAAGGACTTGAAATATTTGGCAGTCAGGTTTATGCTCATATCCCAAATCAAAAACATCAGAAATGGGATCCAAAAGGAAAACTAGGCTTTTTCGTTGGATATGAAGAGGATTCGAAAGCCTATAGAGTCTATTTTCCCAAACAGAACAAAATTGAAGTAGTGAGAAATGTGGTCTTTAGGCCAGCGATGGATCCAGACCACACTAAGTTTTCCTATAAAAACCTATTTCCGAATTATTGTCTTAATGAAGAACTTGAAGAGGACAAGGATGAGTTAGTAACAGAAAAGGAGGAGGATACACCACCCGAAGAAGAAACAAATGAAGAAAGATATTTTTTAAGGAAAAGAATAGACTTAAAGAAACCTTCTCGACTTGATGATTATGAAATTACAGCCAATTTCTGTGATGTTGAAGACATAATTTTTGAAGATGCTTTTGCTGATACTAACTGGAGGAAAGCTATGGAAGAAGAAATGGACACTCTAATGGATAACAAGACTTGGTCCTTGGTTGAGCTACCAGATAATAAGAAACCTCTTACTTGCAAATGGGTATACAGGAAGAAAACCACTGATAAAGGTGAGAAAGAAAAGGCTCGATTAGTTGTCAGGGGCTTTGAACAGAAGCCAGGGGTTGACTTCAAAGAAACTTTTAGTCCTGTTGCTAGTTATATTAGTATCCGTCTGATATTGGCTATTGCTGCAAAAGAAACTTAAATGTTTTTCAATTTGATGTAAAAACTGCTTTTTTGAATGGGGACTTATCAGAGGAACTCTACATGGAACAGCCTGAGGGTTTTCATGATGGTACTGCCCGAGTTTGTAAATTATTAAAAAGTCTATATGGACTTAAACAAGCTCCGAAAAATTGGAACATTAAATTTACTAGTTTTCTAAAAGAAGAAGGGTTCAGCTCTCTTGAAGCAGATCCCTGTGTGTTTGTTAAATTTAATCCAAATTTACTAATTGTGACATTATATGTAGATGATGGTTTGATTGTGGGTGCTTCAAAATCTGAAATTGATTATTTACTAATAAAATTAAATAAAAAATTTAAAGTCACATATGGGTTAGCAAAAATATATTTAGGTATAAACATTAAAATTGAAAATAATAATATTATATTAAATCAGATTAGTTATATTGATAAAGTACTTGCTAAATTTAAAATGAAGGATTGTATTCCTGTTAAAACTCCTATGATTCCTAATTATGATGATACTGCAACTGACAGTGCAGTGAACAAACCTTTTAGGGAAGCTATTGGTAGTCTTTTGTATCTATCAAATGTAACTAGGCCCGACATAGCTTATTCTGTAAATTACCTAAGTAGATTCATGGAAAAACCACTAATTAAACATTGGAATCAGTTAAAAAGAATCTTTAGATATTTGAAAGGTACTAGGAATTTAGGGTTGTCTTATTGTAAGAATGGTGATTTGGAAGTTTTCACTGATGCAGATTTTGCAGGAGAAAGGGAAACCAGTAAGTCTACAAGTGGTTATGTAGTAATGTTATCAGGAGCTGCTGTAGCTTGGGGTTCTAGAAGGCAAAGCCAGATAGCTCTGTCTACTGCTGACTCAGAGTTTGTTTCGGCTTGTGAAGGTATTAAAGAAACATTGTGGATTAATCGTATGCTTTTAGAACTTAAGATGTGTCATAACTCAACACCATTGTATGTTGATAACAAGAGTGCTATTCACATAATTAACAGAGATAATGGGAAAATATTGAACCGTACTAAACATGTTAGAGTTAAGTATCATTATGTAATTGATAATATAGTAAATAATTTTTCATTACAACATGTATCTTCGGATCAACAAATTGCTGATATATTCACAAAGCCTCTTGTGCAAGTAAAATTTGTTAAATTTAGAGAAATTTTAGGACTAAACCATTTATGTTGAGAAATATGTATGTATGTACTATTTTTTTTGTTTTTGTGTGTATTATTTAATTGTGTATTTATATATATATATATATATATATATATATATATATATATATATATATATATATATATATTTTCTATCAGTTTTGTATCTTTGATAGGAATAATATTTAAGGAGGAGTGTTGAATGTAAATATTATTTATATTTCTGTGTGTATCGATACTATATTGCTAGGTGTGGTCAGGCGCTCCCCACCCTTTTTTTCTTACCTGTAAGCTCCCTACTAGTGCAGTGTCCTGAACCATACGTGATCTGTATTCATCTGCATAATAAAGTGCCTATTCCTATAAATACTTACCTTTTTTAACAAGTAGTAAACTGAAACTAGAGGTACACTTGATCATAGGTTAGATATGAGAAATAAATCACTGTTTCTTTTTGAATCTGCAAGCGTACTCCAGTACAAGCAGTGCTATTACCTTTATCAACAGTCAACCATTCTAATCCAGTTGAAAGAAGCTCACCTCCTAATCTGGCATTCTGAACTTGGCCGACCCCGTATCCAATTCACAGGAAGCCCAGGTTTAAAAGTTATAATGGAGAGCCAAGAACCATGGGATTTTTTCAAACTCTTTTCTACAGATAATTTTATCCCACATTGTCGAAGATGCAGTCATTAATGCAAAATTGATATACTTCCTAGGTCGAGGATATCAGGGTGCAAGGATTTAGCAATAGGAGAACAGCTTATATTCTTAGGTATCCTGGTTCGTATTGATAGGTGGGGATGAGGTTTATGCCTAACGGCTCGGTATGCCCTCTATGTTGTACACACTGTATGCATAATCATTGCTATTTAAGAATCTATGGAACAACTGAAAAAAATAATCTATAATAATATTTTAAATTTTATGAAAAAAGTAAACTGATAATTATTAGAAGAGGGCTGGGGTTAAGTTTTTATTCTTGTTTATTTCCATTTAGATGTTTAAAAAAAAAAGTATTATGCTTTCTGTTTTCAGAACTACTTTTTCAGAGAATTTATTGGCCTGCATTTAGCATTTTGTATGTATAAAAATCTAAAATGTTATCTACAATCTAGAAAGTTAGTGCCAGAAGCACAATACTTTATTGAAAAAATTATTCCTGCTATAAAACTGACAACATTGAGGCAACTTAGAGAAACCAGCAATATCTTAACTTTGAAATATTTGAAAATTAAGAAGCAGAATTGGTTTGAAACACCTCGCTATTCTCAACCTTTAAAGGTTTGTACCTTAATTAGTTATTTGTACCCAATATAGAAAAACAAAAATAAGGCACGATATGTTAGCTTCTAATAATAGGAAAATATTGTTACCATTATTTGAACATTCTGCTAACTATGAGACTTTTGTATAAATTGTACACAAATTTATGTGAAGCAATATTTATATATCACTCATTTATGTTTTTTTTCCAGGCATATCTGAAGTCAACTATGGAGAGAAGAATGATAACTCATGCAAAGTTCAGGAGAATTATTAGTTCCGCCCGTTATCATTTTAAAGTACTTGACTACTTAGTGGATAATAACTGCCCAGGGAAAATTGACAATCCTAAACTTTTCATGTACTTTGAAAATTATGAAAGGATGCAAATATCCTCTGCAATTAGGTATATAATTATTTATTTTTTCCCTCTAAATAAATGAGATTATAAAATATTCAGTTCTGTAACAGGCCACGAGGATCCATAAAGACAGATAGAATACTGGAATTTTATTCTTGGCATTACATCTTACTACAGAGACTGCACTAGAAGATAAAATCTTTCAGCGCACGCTTGAATTTTAAACTCAAGACCTCCTGAACATGAATCGAGTGCTGTACTATCCCCAATTTTATAAGATATTCATTGTTAGATCATTTTTATATCAATTTTTTACATTTAGATATCTTTACTTTTGATTGCTATATGTTTAAACTTTATTATGGATTGGATCCAGTGTCTGTTAGTGTAATGTTGGTATTTAAGAACATTGTTATAAAATTTAACACTTTGACTGTGTGAGTGGTAAACCCCAAACCATTCAAAAAATGGTATTTTTTTTTTTTTTCATTTTATCATTTAATTTGTTTTTTTTTAATGTGAAAAAATAATTTAACCATTGGAAATTCTGGATAATTTCCTTCAGAAACATGTTTTTTACCATGACGCACATATGGTGAAAAAACTCCTGCAAAAATTCACAGAAAGGTCTAAGCCCGGAACAATTCCAGAATAAGGCACTCAAAACACTCCCTGAGATAACGGAGGAACGAATAAACCAGCCTGGAGGTTTGGAGCCGATTCCCAAAACTTTTAACTTTTTTTCCCAGCTTGCCATGTAGCTCCCATTATGCACATGCGGCTTCATGTTGCCACAGCAAGTGGGTTTATGATGACGCACATGCGGCGTCATCCGCAGCCAAGGTGTTAAGAGATGACTAGTTCACTGTAAAAAATTAACATTGCTTACATTCTGTGATTTTTTGACAAGGGGTCAAATAAATAATATCAATTTTCATAACAACTCTCTTTGCAATTCTGCCTGGAATCTTTCAATATTCTGCTTTAAAAATATAGTTTTATTGCAAAATTAAATATAGTTTTCAATTATTCTTCTTTTTATTTTCTCTAGGAATATCCACCGAAACTCTCAATTTCTAGAGAAGTTTTTGTTTTCTTCAGGCTTTACCAAGCCTACTTTAAGTTTAATGTTTCGAGGAAAAATTCTCTACTATGATATGCCTTTAAACACTGTTGCAGATATGTTGCTTTCTGTGTGGATAGATTTTATAAAGAGGTAAACATAATTTTGTTATAATCCTCCAATGACACTTATTCATTTTTATTTAACAAAAAAAAAACCTAAATCGCTAATTATTTCTATTATGGAACAATATAATGCTTATAGGTACAAATATATACCCCGTTGGAAGACTGGGACATGTGAAAAAGTTGATTCAGTTAAATTCTTAAGTAAAGGAGTTTCCCATAGATATTCTTTGTACGACGAGTGGGTACGAGTGCAGGAAGTTCAGGAGACATTAAACACTGGCTTGAAGATGATCAAGAGAGTAATTGAAGCTCTTGCTGATTATCGAAATAGGTTAGATTAATATATAACTTTAGTTGGTTTTATTAATGCAATGTATTTATTATTATTAATATTAAGACGGGTGCCCAGATAGAGGGAGCTGCAACGAGGCCAACAAGGCCTATTGTGCCACCCGACAAGCCAGCCTGTTACACCAACAGCGCCGTATCCGAGATGAACCTTAATAGAGTCCAAAGGTTCAGTTCAGGTAGCCTTCTAGGGTCATCTATGAAGTCTGCACCAAAATGCAGGTATTTCTTTGCTACAAGAGTTGGACATCTGCATATGATGTGGTACGGCGTCTCGTCGTCTTCAAAGCATAGTCTGCACCATGATGTCCTGGTCAGCCCCATAGAGTAGAGGTGCCGGTGCATTCTACAGTGACCTGTAAGAAGAGCTGTTAGTAGTCTTACCTTGGACCTGCACAGATTAAGGAGAGTCACCGTCCTCTTCTTGTCCACAAAGGAAAGGAACAGCTTCGCCTGTCTCTGGTTGTAGCTGCTGCACCACTTCCTCCTATGCTCAGCTTCCGCCCACCTTCTAATACTTAATCTGGCCACAGCTGGTGCAATCCCACATTGAGGTTCTGGTGATAGGGGGATTGTCGCTGCACCGATATTGGCCAACTCGTCAGCTCTTTCATTACCCTGGATACCAGAGTGGCCTGGGACCCACTCCAGTCTGACCTTGTTACGTTGTCCAAGTAAGTTTAAGCTGTCCTTGCATTGCTGTACTACCTTTGACCTGATCCTATTCGTGGATAGAGCTCTTATGGCCGCTTGGCTATCGGAGAAAATAGTGAAGCGCCTGTCTATTGGAGAGCCGCTGTTCATAAGGTCAGCGCAAGCGCCGATGGCGGTGACTTCAGCTTGGAACACCGTAGCATACCTCTCCAGAGGCAAGGCAACATTATGTGTGGACCCCTGAATTCACACGCCAGCTCCTGTGCCAGATTCGGTTTTTGAGCCGTCTGTGTAACAGAACCGATCCACCCGGCTTGGTGTTAATTTGTGCTCCAGCACTGCTTCCCTTGGCTTGATCACAGTTGTAAAGTTCGAGGTGAAGGAGTGTTGGTCCTGGAAGTCCGATGCCAATCAGGCACTGCAAATCCTTCTCCCTGCAGTAATCCACGACTAGGCGCAACTCAGCTCCTGGGGGGTTACACCGCTCGTATGGGAGATAGGCCGAGGCCACCACCACTTCTCTCAAGCCATCTCCCACACGAGCGGTAATCTTCGCTACTCACAGGTCTCTGCAACAAAATTGCCATAAAGGAAAAACGCTAAGACCAGTTTTAAACAGGATACAGGACCTGGGATTCTGCTCGTGGCATGTTATGCATTTATAACCTTTCCATCCCAGACCCCGTGCCTGACCTTTAAACAGATAAGGTTCTTGTATTAAAATGACATCTATACCCTTACCTCTAGCATACTGTTCCAGGCAGAGCCATAGCCGCCCTACAGTGATGCAGATTGACCTGCAGTAGCCTTATCATCATCTATGTAAGGTTATCCGGCTCCGCGGGCTTCCCACGAAGAGCTCGGGTCAGCTCGCTTCCAGTCTGCGAAGAGGGAGGGTCAAGACCCACCTCCCCTAGCTCGGAAACTGACCGTCCTTCTATGTGTTCCGCCACATGGTCCCGATCTCCTTCCACAGACGATTTCGGCTTTCCTTTGGGCTCAGATCCGACAGCCACTTCCGTCTCCATGGCCGCCACCTCACCCTCAGTTCGAGAAGTAGCCTCAGTGATCTCCTTCTTCTTCTTCTACAGAGGAAACACCTTGAGCCTTCGAATGCCATAGTTCAAACGCTCATCCTTCCTCTCCAGAATCTCTTTAAGGTCTGTCTCTGGCATCTTCAGGGTGACAAAGTGCCCGGTGTCCCTCTCCTGCTGCTCCAGGACAATCCAGCCGTTTGTTGGAAGGAAATTTTGATCCCCAATACGCCTGAGAATATCCCGTGCCTCCGTCTTCACGCCAGGCACGAAAATTCCAGCCCTAGCCATAGGGATAAGGTCCGCCAGCTCCACCGTCATGATCGTGTGCTCCCCGAGTTTCACACCAGCAATGTCTGTTGCCAGCCATTTTTTGGTGTTTTCATCAAGACAATTTACTATGATGGCGCCTCCATCCATGTAGTTCCCATCACAGGTGATTATAAAGTCTCTCCCATGGACTTTGTAATGCTTGTCCACCAGCTTCATGACGACGTCGTCAACACACCTGTTATGCTCCGTTGTAAAGCCACTCTCAGGATAGTCGGAAGGAACAAGCACCAGCTTGAAGTTAGATGCAACGCTGGCGTAACTCGTCGGCTTTGGCATCACCTTCTGCTTCTTCTTGATCACCGGAGAAGGGGTGTTGGATCCATCCTCATTCCTCCGTTTACCACCACTGCCCTCGGATTCTGCTTCAGTCGCTGCTTTGAAGCTCTTCTTCAGCTTTTTCCTTTGGGCACCAGTGAGTTTCTTCTTGAGGGTCGTAAAGGGTAGATCGTCTTGAGAAGTGCCTGGCAAGGGGGATCCCATAACCAAATCACCAACCTCCCTAACCAGTTCCGAAAGGGACTCGGTATCGGTGGCCGGGGTCGAAGGGTTCTCGAGGACTCCCGAAGGGTTCTCGAGGACTCCCGAAGGGTTCTCGAGGACTCCCGAAGGGTTCTCGAGGACTCCCGAAGGATCCTCAAGAGGTACATTTAAAGGCTCCAAGGTCACCGAAGCTACCGAGGAAGGTATAGTATTAGTAGTTAAGTTTAAATTAGGTTTGGACATTTGGTTCCCACGAAAAGCTAGGGATAAAACTGTCGCCTGCAGCAGAGCCCCGCATGCTACAGGAAGGCTACTTAGAATGGGGGGTCGCCCGGTGCCCCAAGAGGTTACCTACTAGCTGCACGTCATATTTATCCACCCTGTGCCATCCATCCTCTCAGCGTAGGCTAATATGAATGCAATGTAGGCATGATATGAAAAATGAGCCTTATGCACAATTTTTCAGTTATATTTCTCCTACTAAAACACACTTTTGTGTTGAACGTAAGAATTGTTTCCCGATATATTAAAGCCATCAAGTGTTGATAATAGTAAGAATTTCATTGAGGATAAATTATAAGCTGGATTCTTGGCCAAGTGATATATTTGAGTAAATATATGTCACTTGGAATTTCCTACAAAAATTCTATTTACAACAAGTGGCTGCAATGCAGGAAGTTTAGGGAACATTAGAAAATGATGTGAAACTTATAAAGAGGTAACTAATGCTCATCCTGATAACAAACAAGCAATTATGAAACATAAATTAAGGAATAAGAATAAACATGTTGTTTATGGTATGATATATATATATATATATATATATATATATATATATATATATATATATATATATATATATTTTTTTTTATTCTCGGGCACCAAGTATTTAGTGTGTAATTTATTTAGTTTTAATAATTTGACGTTTGATCAAAACAAGCTTTTGTAAATAAACATAAAAGAATGCTTTTGATAACTAAAAATATTACACAGCTTGAAAGTTTTAGACAACTTATGTACAGACTAATGCCTTTCCTAGGCGTGTTAAAAAAAAAAATGCCCTTCTTTATGGCAAATAAGAGACCACAAATTTACACTGTTATTTTTATTTTAAAACTTTTTCAGGGACTTAGCCCCATTTTCAAGCTGTGAGACAACAATATGTATACCCCACAAAAATGGGGCCATGTCTCTGAAAACTTTTGCTAATAAAAAGAACGGTGTAAATTTGTGGCCTCATTATTTACCATTATGTACTTCAATTTCCACCATCTGGCAACCCATGTTAGCACTACAACATTTTTCAAATCTGGATGCCATCAAACAGTAGTCTTTGATATCCCAATTCTTAGGCAGAAAGTAAATGAAAAGATTGTGCGTACTACATTTAAAATGAATTAGTTAAATAAGGTATGAACATGAAGAAGTTATATTTAATTTGACTAAGAACCACACAGATTTTCTGACCGACAATGTATATTTGTATCTTTATATGTTAGAAAGGTTGACCCAATATAATTATTTGTGAACAATGGAGGAATCTACACCAACAAGCAATGCTGACAAAGAAAAAATCAGAAAGTAATTTTAATGACAGGATTGCATTCAATAAACTGGTAAAGAAAATTACAACACTAAAAAATGTTCAGCAACAAAAACCGGTGTTATTTTAGGTGTGAAATTGATTGATCTGTTGTAATATTAATTTAATTTTTCCCAAAATTACTACAAATCTAAATTAATGATGGTAAGCAAAATTTATAATTTTAAAAACGAGTTAATACAAATTTTAATTTTATTAGAAATAATTGAAATAACATTCGAGATAAAGATTTCATGATAAACTTCATGTGATCACTAGTCAATTGTTGAATCAAATGGTTCTTAGATAAATACTGAACCTTTTTAAATTTTTTGTTCCATCAGTTCTCTTCAATTGCTTGCCCAGAAAAAAATCTTATCAGTGATGTAAGAGTTCAAAGTAGAGGACCCACAACTCCAGGCTTCATTCTTCGTGATGATTCATCTGAATTATGTTTACTGCATCCAGTGCAATAAGAACTAAGACTCACTGGATTCTCCAGATACCTAAATCTTACTTAGAAGGGGTTCCCTTTTCCATAGAATGCTGAAAAGAACAAACACTTTGATATAAGCACCTTTTTATATAAACCTACAACTAGAAAACCAAGTATATATTTCTTTATTTTTAAACTAAGAATAGTGCTTCATATCAAATATCAAAATCATTTACTTAAACTTATGAATAAACTGATTATAACAAATATCTAATTAAATTAATTAGTAGTTGATCTTCCAAATACATTGACATCCTGCTTATATTTAATTCACTATCCAAATTGTTGAAATAAACTAAAAACAACTAAATTCTATTTTCTTGGAGTACTCGATCTAACAAAGATAACACAGGTTTGGAAAAACTATTTTCATTTCAGTATTCTCTAAGAGCAATACACTTTTAACTGTCACCTTCAGGAGCTCTGATACCTTGCTTATAGTGAAAATTGGTTTATGCCTCAAATTAGTCATCAACTCCAATTTGTTTTGTTTACATTTTTATTAAGTTTAGCCTATTATTTATTAATCCATGATTCTTTCAGACATTTCAATTCCCTCTTTTTTTAGATGGAGAATATTTAATAGAATTTGGGAGGCTAAAAGGATTTACACAATCAAATTCATGTTTCTTCATAAAAATTTTGACATTCACGAAATAATGTATGCATTGAATTTCTTCATACGCTACAATCATATTCTCAAAACATCTGAAGAATTTGTTGATGTTGAAGGATTCAGGTAGCAAAACATAAAACATAATGTATCAAGTTTAATTAGCAAAAATGTTTCTGATTTATACTTTTATACATGTATATAAGGGGGGGCTAAGGGGGCTGCCCCCCTGAAATTGGTAAAAATGTTTCATAAAAACCTTAAAAATAAATTAAATAAGATGATTTAGTTCAGAAAAAAATATGTTTTTTTTTTAGTATAATAGGGTATAGTATAGTAACAGTATAATAGCTAACTATTCCAAGTTCTAGATTGATAGCATTCTCCCCAAAAGCTCTCAGCCTCCCCCCCAAAATTATTTTCTATTTACGCCCATGGTTTTATACTATGCATTTATTAAGAAAACCCTCTCATATATATATATATATATATATATATATATATATATATATATATATATATATATATATATATAAATATATATAATATATAAAAATATATATTTATATATTTTTTTTTTTTGAAAAATTAAAATGAATTTTAATTATTTAAAAAAGATTAGAAAAGTTTATTACAACTTCTAGAGATCTTTTGTTCAAATACAAATTATCTACACATTCTCATTCTAACGTACACAAAATCTCGTGGATTTACTAAGCGACTGTTAAAAACAGATATACTGTTCACTCACACACGTGAAAATCAATACCCTACACTAAGAAATTTAAAATACATTTTTTTCTGTGTAATATTAAAAAGGAATTAATGATTATGCTGTTTAATTTTGCTCTTTACACCTCGTTTTATTGAGCTTATTATTTAATGCATTTTTTTTTTCTGCTGCAGAAATAACATAAAAACAGAATACATATCCTAACCTAGCACAAATCTAAGCTTTTAATATTTATCTTAATCTATTTTTTAAGGATTGATATAATAGAACCCATTAATTCACTTATATCAAGATTTGAAAAGTTTTCTATCTCACTGGCTGTTGAAGTCAGGCGAAGAATTTTAAATTTCTGTAAAAATTTTGAAGTATCATTACTTGTGAGTATGTCTTTTTAATATATTGTTAAGATTTATTTTTATAAAAAATAATGTTAAGATAAATTTTTATAAAATGATTGCGCCACGTTGGGTCGCCATTTAATGTTAAGATTTTATTATTTTAAAAAGAAATAAAAAGATTTTAATTACTTAAGTAAGTTTTATTATATGAATTTGACTTAATCTCAGGGATTAAAGTTCCGAGTGAATGAACAATATAATATTTATTTCCAGACAATCCTGAGATACAAACACCAATATTAAAAATAATACAAATGACAATAAAAGAATTAACAATTACAAAAAAAAAACAACTTTTACCTCTAAATCAATCCGCTTCCAACAAAGCCTCAATACACTGCGCTTCAGCAATTTCTTCCTCAAGGCGACACGCCCTCTTGCCAGGTCTCGCGCATAGAATGGATATCCCGAAATTGTGGATTCTGTTGTCTTCTCACTCCGTCTTCTATGACAATCAACAATAGACCGCACTCCGTACTCCTCGGAGGATAGCTATGGACTCTAGCTCCTCACTCCACGACTGCTGGGAATCAACTGACGCCTTCTAGCAGGAAAGCTTGGCATCCTTGTTTCTTAACTTCCGCATTTTGTTGGTTCATATATAAAAGTAATAATTATATTTTTCGTAACTTCAAATAATTAATTCATTACCATCTGAATGTACATTTAATATGGATATATTGTACACCAGTATTGTCCAAAAATATTATTAATTTTGATCGTATATAATACAATGTTAATTGTATATATGGTTTGTGATTTGCGCGGGCTTTTCTAACTATCGATGGTTATTTGAATTTAAAAATATTTTTGAGAATGTAATATATCATTACATTTGCACTCCTGTCTAAAAAAAAATTTAAAAAAAAATGTTTTTAGTCCGGTATAAAAGATAAATTTAAAATTGAATTTTTTAATTTGGAGTTTCGGGATACAGAACTATTAATTAGATTGGTAAGCCTGTTTTTTATTAAAATTTTCAATAACTTATTTCGTTACATATTTTTTATTCATTATCATTTCTCAATTTAAATTATCATTTTTCATTGTTCATTTTTAATCATTATCATTATCAAAACTATCTTATCCTAAACTAATATGATTATTAAATTTATAAATATTATTAAATATAAATTTTTAAATATTATTATTATCAATTAAAACTTATATTAATATAACTCTTATTTTATTAAAAAATGCTAAACTAGTAATTTTTATAAAAACACACTAATCTAAAGCTAAGTTTAACAATTGCCTTGAATTTATTCCTGGTCCTTAAATTTTCTTTTGCAGTTGTCCAATTTCTTTTTATAAAAGTGTTTTATTCTTTTCCTTGGAGGCCGATTTAGCTTTGACATTTTTTTTATCCCAAGTTGTCTTTTATATTTATAAAGAATTTTTATTCTCTTTCCACATTTGACATTCAAAATCTTTAAATGATTATCTTTATTAACATTTTTATTCAGCTTCTTCTTTGGAATATTTTCATTTCGTGTATTATAGCCTCTTATGTTTATAATAAATTTGTAGTCATCCGTTAATTTTTTAATGTTATTTTGTTTCACAATCTTATTTATAACCTGTCCTTATTATATTTCTGAAATTATCATTAATTATCTTATTATTAATTATTTCATTTGTACCCTCATTATCATTATTTAATTCACTTAATAATTTTTGAATTGTATTATCTTCATTTATTAGACAATTATAGTCATTTTTATTTTTAATCAATATTTTATCATCTTCAAATATCTGGTCATTACTACCCTCATTATTATTTAAACTGTATTTAATTGTTTCATTTAAATTGTCATTATTTATTAATGTATCGTCATTTTTGGTATTTTTAATTAAATTTTCGTTATTATTTTCATTAATCTCAATAATTCCTTCACTACTTATATTATTTTTATTAAAAAGATTATTATTCGATTTTTCCAACCCTATCGTCTCTTCATTTTGATTTTCACCCATATTATTTAAATATGCACATAAATCGTCCAATTTTTTATTTTGTTCTATTCTATTTGCATCTATTTTATTTTCCAATTTTTTATTATTTTTACTTAATTCGAACTTTAGTTCTTCACTTAATTCCATCCTATTTGCGTCAATTTTACTTTCTAATTTTTTATTTTGTTCCAATAATAGCCTCATCAAATGTTCTAGGCCTTGAGGATGCATCTCATTATTTTTAGTTAAATTGTCATTACTTTTCTCATTTTGTATTATATATTCCTCCATTTTGTGATTCAATTCTGATATAAACTTATATTTTCCTATAAACGCGGATGTATCTCATTATCCATTTCCTGAGTTCAATTCCTGTTGTTTAACATGATATCCTAGTGACGCGGTAGCAGATCCTGGAACGAGCTGCCGCCATTTCTATATAATCGATTTTCAATTGCATCATCCATTATTTACTTTTATTATTTTATTTAAAATTTCTTGTTATTAAGATATTTATTTAACGTTTTTAACTTCAATTCACTCGGCCGTCTACGTTGGGCGCCAATAATGTTAAGATTTATTTTTATAAAAAATAATGTTAAGATAAATTTTTATAAAATGATTGCGCCACGTTGGGTCGCCATTTAATGTTAAGATTTTATTATTTTAAAAAGAAATAAAAAGATTTTAATTACTTGAGTAAGTTTTATTATATGAATTTGACTTAATCTCAGGGATTAAAGTTCCGAGTGAATGAACAATATAATATTTATTTCCAGACAATCCTGAGATACAAACACCAATATTAAAAATAATACAAATGACAATAAAAGAATTAACAATTACAAAAAAAAACAACTTTTACCTCTAAATCAATCCGCTTCCAACAAAGCCTCAATACACTGCGCTTCAGCAATGTCTGACAAATGGAAACCCTCTTTTTCTATGGGCGATAGTATTCTGCAGGCGACAATTATTAATCTAAAACGAAAAAATAAAATTATTTCGAAAGAAGAAGGTTAAATCTAGTAAAGTATGTAGGATTTTTATGAAATATTAATTTTTTCGAAAATGGCGAACAATTATTCATTTTCTATTAAAATATCCGACAAATAACGGTCATAAAATTGTTATAATTCAATTAATCGAAAAAAAAATCCTACGTACATTTCTAGCTAATATCATGAGGAAGCTGCAGTTAAAATTTAAAGTTTATTGGGGAAAAATTGAAGACGCCAGAGTATCGCCCGTATTGAAAAACTTAGTTTTGAGAAAACTACTTTAAAGTTTAATGTTCTGAAATGTTCATTTCTTTCCTATTTATTTTTTTTTCATACTTTCTTGTGATAAAGATAAACAAATGGGTTTTAATTTTGAAATGTATTAAAGGAAGGCCCAAAAAAAAAACTTAACAATTAAAAAGGGACCAATCAAAGCTCGCTCAAAACATTCTTCAAATCAATACCGCATTCACCGGCATCGGGATTTCGCTCGGAAAATCGTATTTTTTGCCCATTTAAAATTTTTTTCTTCACATAAACACTCGATTGTATATCATTTTTGATTAGTTAAGAAAAAATTTTAGCGCATAAAAAAAAATGATGTTCCTTAATTTTAGCGCGGTTCCTCCCTCCCCCATAGGGAGGAACCCCGCTTATAAGGTTGATCTCATGACGCAATCCGGAAGTGCCGACTAGAAAATTTTGTGTTTCAGAACCCATAGATAAATGATAGTGGTTAAAATTTGTATATATATATATATATATATATATATATATATATATATATATATATATATGTATATATATATATATATATATATGTATATATATATGTATATATATATATATATATATATATATATATATATATATATATATATATGTATATATACATATATATATTTGTCTGTTCGCTCTGTAGCTGCCAGACGAATGGTCCGATTTTGATGAAATTTGGTACAAAAATCTTTCGTCTAATTTGAAAGGTCAAGTTCGTTAACCAGCAAAATCCGGCTACTGGAAGATGGCGTTTTGGGCGAAATTCGCACAAAAAAAATCGTAACGCTTACGTTTTTGAGTTCATAAGCTTGTAAGTACTCGTTTTATATGCTTCTTGGGCTACGAAAACGAATGAAACCATTTTCAAGGCGATAGCTTTAACCGTTTTCGAGAAAATTGGAAAAATAGTTTTTGAATACCGTTTTTGGTTTGGATACTTAGAATCATGGGATTCAGTTGAAACATTTTCTGCATGTTCTACTTTCATTAAAACTAATATGTTGAAATTTTGGTTACGTTTGGAGTTAAGGAAGGGTTAGAATAAAATATTTTATTAACAGGCATAAAAAGTTTTGGTAACTTTGTTTACTTTCCTTAATATCACGAAAAACGTTGAGAATCTTGGTAAACAGAAGAATACCATTAGAACGCTTAGTAAATGCTCTACAAAAAAGGTTCTAATGAAAGTTTTGATTAGGCGATGTCAATCGGAGAAATAAGAGCTTAAAACTTTAAAGTAATTGATTTCGCTTATTCGAACTGTTCTTTTTGTCTGTTTTTTTTTTTTTTTTTTTTTTTTTTTTACAGTAGAACAAAATGATTTTAACACGTATTGTGCCCAACTGGTCCAAGGGATAAGAGGTGCTCACTTGGTCCGCCAGCAGTTATTTCCAGCCCTTAATGACTGCTTGGCACCCTTCTGAAAGCTCATTTTTTATTCAATATTTTTTGCTGGTTACAAAACAGCAGATTCTTAGGGGAGGAAGGGCAGGTGTCTTTGGCACAGCACTTGCAAGTAAGCTTTGTTCACTGGGGGTCTGTGATCAAGTTCCATGGGTGCACTAAAGCATTTTGTCTATAAGTGTAATCATTTGTGTCAAGATTGAAATTATAAAGCAACCCTTGGTCTAAATGGCCCAAAAGATTAAAGGAGAAATTATGGCCATCAGTTCATGTAACGATCATTTTTTTTTTTTTTTTTTTTATGGCACTTCGACAACTAGGCCATTAGTGCCGACATCCTGGGCGCACCGAGGAATTTTCCCAACGAGCCGTGGGATGAGAAAATTCCTGCCACCAGTGGGGATCGAACCCGCAAACTCCCGCTTATGAATCTAAGGTGCTAGATCACGGGAGACCCCATATAACGTTCATACTGTATTTTTTTGAGTGCTCAATGAATTAGAATAAAATAAATACCTGTACCAGAGACAGTATCCTACACCTGCAGGCTGATGTTTCTTGTTATTTATGGCTTATGTTTGTTTTTACATTTAGAAGAAAACATTGACCATTGTGATTACAAAGGTAGAGATAGATCACTGATGTAGTGACTTCCAAACGAATCAATTCTTACTGTCCCCATAGGCCTGATAAAGGCGCCAAATTAAAGCTGAAATGTTGGCAATAAATATCATTTTTATATAAAAATGTAGTGAGGTAAATGAAAAACGTCCTGTTCCTTCACAAAAGTTTATTTTTCTACGCGAGCGCTTTCGGCAGCTCCTGCTACCATCCTTAGAGCTGTGACAAAATTAATACAATAAAACAGTTTTTGTTGCATAATGGTAATCATCTTAATATTAAAATCCTAAACCTACACGTAAAATAATAAATAAATAATCACAATAATTTTGGTTCGTGAACACAAAGATTAAAAACAATACAATGCAAACCAAAACAAAACAAAAGTCATAAGTGATAAAATGAAGTGTCCAAAGTTGAGGAGAGAGACTCACCTATAATGAGTTCAGCTTCACTGCCTGAGGGCTGACTGAAGGGAAGCAGGGAGAGAGCCTGCACAGAGACATGACTCAACATATCAGTTTGATACGTGTCTGTCCTTTTATTTAAATTAAACGAGCTCAGGATCTTATCTATACGTATCTCTATACTTTCTAGGACGTTCATCTGCGCAGATTTCTTCCGGCAATGTAAAATATATAGTGAATGGTCAGCCTCGCTGTGTCCCGCTGCGAAACAGTGTTGACGAAATTCTGAATCCGACCTGGTTTTATGTTCTCTAGCTCTTATTTTGAGTTTCCTACCAGTTTGCCCTACGTAGGATAGGATCCAGAACAGAGGCCACATACGATTTTATAGACACCACTCTTATTCCCCGTGTTTATCTTATCCTTGACGTCACAGAGAGCATTGGCCAATGAGGGAGCATTTTTAAAGGCCACCTTAACATTCGCTTTACTTAAAATGTAGGCTACTTTTTCCGAGACTTGGCCTAAATAGGTATGTTATGAATAATTTAAATCCACTTAGAAAACATATCCGTTGTTGGATTAGGTATGTGGACGATTGTCTGTGCATTTTTCAGGGTCCAATGAGACGTTTGGAGTCTTTTCACAAACTCCTCAACAGGATGCACAAGAATATAAAATTTACTAAAGAAATAGAAGAGGGGGGTTCATTAAATTATTTAGATTTGACGATCCATAAAAAAGAGGAGGGTGGTTTGGAATTTTCGAAAGTCTACTACCACCGATACAGCTATAGATAGGAGTTCTTTTCAACACCCGAGAGTTAAAATGTTGCCTTTTATTTATTATATTGATCGACTCCTGTCAGTACCTATGTCGGAGAGTAATCATCACCGTGAGCTTCTCCATATGAAGCATGTGGCGGAGAAGAACGGATATGATGCTCTCATGATTGATGGTATTTACAGGAGAAGAAAAGAAAAACATGCCCTTAAGGCAGCTTTTCCCAATTTTCTGAAACCCGACGTATCTGAGGTTAGATGGTTCACCTTACCATATTTAGGCCAAGTCTCGGAAAAAGTAGCCTACATTTTAAGTAAAGCGAATGTTAAAGTGGCCTTTAAAAATGCTCCCTCATTGGCTAATGCTCTCTGTGACGTCAAGGATGAGATAAACACGGGGAATAAGAGTGGTATCTATAAAATCGTATGTGGCCTCTGTTCTGGATCCTACGTAGGGCAAACTGGTAGGAAACTCAAAATAAGAGCTAGAGAACATAAAACCAGGTCGGATTCAGAATTTCGTCAACACTGTTTCGCAGCGGGACACAGCGAGGCTGACCATTCACTATATATTTTACATTGCCGGAAGAAATCTGCGCAGATGAACGTCCTAGAAAGTATAGAGATACGTATAGATAAGATCCTGAGCTCGTGTAATTTAAATAAAAGGACAGACACGTATCAAACTGATATGTTGAGTCATGTCTCTGTGCAGGCTCTCTCCCTGCTTCCCTTCAGTCAGCCCTCAGCAGTGAAGCTGAACTCTTATAGGTGAGTCTCTCTCCTCAACTTTGGACATTTCATTTTATCACTTATGACTTTTGTTTTGGTTTGCATTGTATTGTTTTTAATCTTTGTGTTGACGAACCAAAATTATTGTGATTATTTATTTATTATTCTACGTGTAGGTTTAGGATTTTTATATTAAGATGATTACCATTATGCAACAAAAACTGTTTTATTGTATTAATTTTGTCACAGCTCTGAGGATGGTAGCAGGAGCTGCCGAAAGCGCTCGCGTAGAAAAATAAACTTTTGTGAAGGAACAGGACGTTTTTCATTTACCTCAAGATCTTCCTTCTCTGTCAGCAACCTCAACGTTTTTGAAAAATGTAGTTTTATTAACTGTCTCCTCCTTGGTGATGTTTGTTTTTTTTGTATTACATGATTGCTCTTTATAATATTTAAAAATGCTATTTTCAATTTCAGGGCATCTTTAATGATATTAATGATGATGATCAATTTGTAGAAACCTTGAATATGGTCTCTGCCAGTCAAAACTTTAGCAAGTTAGATTATAATTTTAAATGTGGCTTGACTTACGTCAAAAGAGCACGACTTATACTAACCAGATTTGGACTTAAGGTAATTACATTATTAATATAACCTCAAAAAGTATCTCCTCAGAAACTTACTGACCGAATCATAGCTACTTATATATTCATGAAAACTAGTATCCTCAAGCCTCAAGCTACTAGTATGTCTGGTCTTAGTCCGGACTTTTCTGAAACCGAATAGACCTTTTAACAGAATTTAAGTTTCCATTTATGAATTATAATCAAGCAGAAAAAGCTCAGGACTGTTTAATTCAAAATGAAGGGCCAAAGTTGGTTTTCCAGAATAATTTATCTCACAAGACAAGATTTAATCAACATGAATCCAAAAAGTCTCCTAAAGCTTCTTTTATCTGGCATGCTGTTTTTATGCTGAATCCTCCTTCTTAAAACAGATAAATGGAAAGCCAGAAATCTTCTGAAGATTCAGATGAAGAATTATACTTATTATGCATTTTTAATTAAAGTTCATTACATATTTATAATGAAAATACTTAGCAGACCTTGTAGATTGGTTTACATTTTTTTTTATTTTTATGTATATATAAATATACATTTCATTTTGAAAACCAAATAAACCTTGTTTCTTAACTTAGGCCTTTTTTATTATTTTGTGCCTGTTTATTCCTGTAGTAAATAACTTTTTTTTCTGAATACTTAGCGTTTGTGTTTATATAAGCAAAAAATGTGTAAATCAAGTAGGTTCAAATAGGCTCAATTCCCCCAACTGTGTTGCGGATCATATGGTACCTGACTGAGTGATAAACTGTATATAGAATAATATTAATCTGTGATCAACTTATTATACACTCTCTATTATACACTCTCTATTATACACTCTCTGGAACAAGCATAATTATGTTTATGTTTTTTCATTTCTACTTGTTTAGAAATGAAATAATTGTCTTAAATTATTTTTCATCGTTTTTATAGCTTGGAAATGAAGTTGGCCAGGCAATATTAAACTTAAAAGAACATTTTCAATTTTCATCTATACTCATGACAGTTTTGGAGGAAGACTTAACATCAGAGAGTTGTGAAGAGAAATATTTGCGCATTTTGATTAATAATTCAACTAATTTCAGAACAAAATGTCAGACCTTTGCATCGGCTTATTGGTTTCTAGGCCCTAGAAATTGTTGTGATAACCTGAATTTTGGTTTAGAATTAATTAAGGTAATCACTTGGTTAAGAAAAATAAATATAACTTTGATTAAATACATAATATCTAAATAATGTCTAAGATCAGAAGTTAGTGCTTTTTTTTTAATAGGTTTATTAATTCAATATTGAAAATATTTAATTCAAAAGGGAGCATTAAAATCTTATGGCAAACGTGCTTTAAATAAACTCCCACTGCGGAAGATTAATCCAGATGGAAAACAGGAGCATTAACATTTTAATTCTTTAACGAATTTAAAAATCATGTGACTAACAAGGGAACATCCCCAAGTGTCCGGAGCGACTTTTATGAAACTATGTATATTTATTAAACACGTGAAAATAATCGATACGTATAGGGGTTCAAGTGCTTCCTGCAGCGGGGATTTTTCTCATTACAGGGCCCCGAACAAAATTCCCAGCTGCACCATAGATGGTGGCACTATTGCCCAGATGTCAGTGCGCCACAAAATAAAAAAAAAAAAAGTAAAGTTAATATCATATAATAGTGTGGGGGGTTGAAACATTAAATACATAGGTAAACAAAAAAAAAAAAAAAACAAATACTATGACAATTGCTTAATTGGACCTTGGCAAACCTATCAGACCAAATAATAAATCATCTAATTATTTTATATAAATCATTATTATTGTTTGATTATTTTATAATTGCTCTTCCAAGAAATTATGATTATTTGCAATAATGTAGGTAGATGAGTTGAGCTTGATAAATTTTGATTAAAAATTTTGTTATTTTCTCTACTTTTCTTTTTTTTTTTCTTTTTTTTTTAGAACTCTTAATAAAAGTTTTCATTAAATATAATGCGTGCAATATGTTGGTTAAGATTTAGTTAAATTTAAATTTTTTTTATAAGATAAATTTAACATCCTAGAACAAACTCTAGTTTGTTACTCCTTTATTGTGCCCTACTTGTTTCACGTCTCTATGACGCCTCTTCAGAAGCACTTAAACTAATATAAAATAAAATGAAATGTCATTACAGCATACACAGGCCAATTTACCTTCTGCCACTTATAAATATATTAAAAATATTATTTTCATTGTAATTTTTTAGTTTTACGAAGAAGCCTTTGTGTGTCTATTAAAGGAAAAAGAATTAATAAATTACACAGAACAATTATTAGGTTGCCGCAGAAGTATCTTTCCCCTTTTTGATGCTATCTATGAAGATTACAAGACACAGTACATATTATATAAATTTTATGAATGCTTTAAGGTGATAATTTTGACTTTATGTAATATACTAATTATTTTAATGAATAAGTAGACAACTTATTAAAAACTTGTCGATTAAAAAAATAATGTCAGAAATAATGTAAATCATTGCCTTCTAAATCTGTTAGGGGTTCTTCCCTCTCACACCTGTGAGACTCTTTGTAGTTATCCCCTGTATGAAATGCCAATTTATGAATCCTATTTGTAGTGTTTCTTTTTAATAGCCTGACCTGAGCAATAAATAATAACTACAACTTGTAAGAGATATAACAACTTTTTACTTTCTTACTCATTCATTTTTACTCTGAAGAATGCATCACATTTGGCCCTACAATAAAAAAAAAAATTGAAGAAATTATTGTTATGCTTATTTGAATAATGAAGTCCAGCACAGTCACTTAACAATAATTAATTAAGTTGGCACAGACTTCACTTTAAGGCTCTATAAGTTTATCAGAGTACTTTCAAAGACAGGTTTAATTTTTTTTTTCATTTGATACTAATAAAAAATCAACGAATTATTAAAAGAAATGAATTATTTTCAGCTAAAGAGACAATAAACTAATAGGAGTGAAAATCACTTATTTTTAAATAACAAATTTGTCTTAATGAAGTAAATTCATACTAATGTGGATAAGTTTAGCAATGTTCAAAGAATCAAACCAAATATTAAATTATTTTGAACAAGCATTTGATTATTTTTAACATGGTGAATTGTAAAAACCAAAATCTCTAGTTTTTATTATTTATTTTTTAAATTCCTTTAATTGCCTCTTTTTGAAATAAAGACACTAAACACTGAGGCAAATGTGTGTATGACTTAAAATTCTCCTGTAGTTGGCTATTTAAAGTTTAGGTATTTATTATTTTGTATTTAAGGCTTTTAATTTAATTTATGCAATTTTCTTGTCTGTATATGGTGACTTTAAGCTATTATACTGGTAAGTTGGTAGATGTTTGGAGCTAAAACCACAGCTCATAATTTCTTAATTTTTCATGTAGACTGTAAGGAGAGGATTCATAAACATAATGCCCCCTCCCAACTCCTAGTCTCAGAAAGCACAATATAAATACCACCAAAGCATGATATTTTATGTTCACTTACCATAAGTAACCAATTTTATTTTATTTATGATTGTTCTTTTCATTTAGTACAAGAAGAGAGTTTTAAATCTCTCACAAAACAAATATAAGTTCTCACCGTGGTCTTTTGGCTGACGCCTTGGATTCTCAGGTTTGAGTCCTGCCTGAAGCAGGTTCAGTTTCTTCATTTCAGGGCCCATTGAAGGAATTCCCTGCCGCACCATAGATGGGCAAACTATAGATAAACCAGCACTTATGGCCTAGATGTGGAAGCACCGTAAATAAAAAATACAAATAAACTACATTTTTGTTATGCACAGTTTCAATTCTATGCATCTTCTGTTTTACCAGGAGGATTATGCCAACTGGAAGGTTTTATATTGGCGCACATTTGATCAGGCAGCAGTTCAAACGTCCCTGTTTGGTATTGTATGTGCATTTAAGTCTCTACCACTTGAAATGAGAAATCTTCCAGTTGGAACAAGTATAAGGAAACTGCTTGGTGATTTAGATATGACTCTTCCTTTATTTGAAAAATTAGCATGTGATGAGTTGAAAGCACGTCATTGGAAGCAATTAAGAAGAAGAACTGGATGTGAGATACTTTGTTATTCAAATAATACTTTACTGTTTAAATATATCCTTCCATTCTGAGTTAATTATATTGCACGTTAAAATTTAAATAAATAAATACATCCTTCCAAGAGAGTTGGCAGTTTTAATGTCAAGTGTCCTCATAAGATGGTAAAAAATTCTCAAAAAATCAGTGATCTAGTACTTCCCTTAGCCTTCAACACAACAATTATTTTTCGGGATGATATTTCAATTTAGAAAAACAGAGCTTACATTTTATGGTTTTAAACGCAATTATGATTTATTTTCAGATGGTTATTTTGACCATAAGAATCCTTATCTCAGAATGGATAAACTTTTCAAGTGGAAACTTCACAAATATTCTGATATTATTGATGAAATACTGGAATTTGCCCTAAATGAGGCAGTTGTAAAACAGAAACTAATCAATATAGCAAATGTAAGTAACTGTAAAGTTTAGAATTGAATAAAGATTTTAAATTAAGAGAAACTTTATGATTAAAATAACTGAAATTTCAGTACGGACAATTATATATATATGTATATGGGGGCGAGGTTAGCTCAGTGGTAGAGCACTGGACTAATAAGCTGGAGGCCTGAGTTCAAATCCCGAGGAAGCACTAAAGATTTTTTCTTCTAGTGTCTTCGTTCATGGGTTGAATTCGGCCTCCCTGACCATCCCTAGGCTGACCCAGTCTTTAATTAATTTAATAAGGGGTGCCTTGGGTGCTAATGACTCTAGCAGTCGAAGCAGCCAAGGGGAAAATCAGGCGGCCGGAGCATAGTACTGACCACACTATCTCCCTAGTGTGCCGTATGGTCATGAATCAGATACCTCTATAGTATCTGCCCCTCAGGGCCCTCGTGGCCTGTTACGGGACTGATTTTTTTTGTTTATATAAAATATAATATATATATATATATATATATATATATATATATATATATATATATATATATATATATATATATATATATATATATTGTAATGATTAATTTTTTAAAAAAGAAATAAAAATATTTTAATTACTTTAATAAGATTTATTATATGAGTTTGACTTAACCTCAGGGATTAAAGTTCCGAGTGAATGAACGATATCATATTGATTCTTAGACAATTCCGAAATACAAAACAATATTAAACTACACACAAACAATAATAAAATAATCGACAACTACAAAAAAAACAATTCTTACCTCTAAATCAATCCACTTCCAACAAAACCTCAATACACTTGGTATTCCTTGGAGGAGAGCTCTGCATTCCACCAACGCTGAGAAGCAACAGACTTCTTCAATACAAAGCTGCTGTAATTAAATGAGGACAGACCCCAGCTCCTCATTCCATGAATGCGGGGAATAGACTGTTGTTCTCCCAATGAATGCTGAAACTAGAGTGACGCTTCGTTCGAGAAAGCGGGAAAGTTTAGCGTCCTTGCTTCTTAACTTCCGCAGTTTGCCGGATTATATATAAAGATAACAATTATGTTTTTTGTAATACAAATAATTAATTTATTGTTATCTGGATGTACATTTAATATGGATATATTGTATACCAGTATTGTCCAAAAATATTATTAATTTTGATCGTATATAATACGATGTTATTTATATATATGGTTTGTGATTTGCGCGGGCTTTTCAAAATATCGATGATTATTTGAATTTAAAAATATTTTCAAGAATGTAATATATCATTACAATATATATATATATATATATATATATATATATATATATATATATATATATATATATATATATAAACATTTAGGGGATGAGATTAGCTTAGTGATAAAGCACTCGACCTATGTTCTGGTGGACCTTAGTTCAAAACTCCAGTGTGCGATAAAAAAAAAAAAAAAATCTCACTAATTCCCTTATTTTACATGTAGTGAATTTTATTAACCCTCAATTGGTTGCATGGATGACAATCCAGGAGTTACTGCTCGAGGGTTAAACATGAATCATTTCTCTTATCAAGCATAAAGTATTTTATCTACATTAATATAATACGTTTTTTTTCTGTACATTACATTATTGACCTGTTTCATGACATCTTTCTGTTTTGTTCATGAAAGATACCAAATCCAAACTTCAAAATTTTCTGTTAGACTCCAACAAAATTTAAAAATCAACAGTCCTGGTATTAGGTTAGATAAATTTTAGTGTTATTGCTTTTGATCAAATATTTTGCTGTTAAGGGCTGTTAATTTATTTTTTAATTACATAATTAAAGAATTAGTATGATGTAATAATGATTATTTTTAGGCTTTAGGCGACTTGGTGCTACAGATTGTCCCGTATTACAATGAAAAGACATATCGTGGCATTGCATTAGACACGAATGATGAAGTACTAATTTCAATTGATGACTATACATTAGAATTTCAAAGCTTGACTAGTTCACCGTAAGTGTCTTTCCATAAACTTCAAAATATGGTAAAGCAGTGAAATAACCCAGCGCTAGATATAGCTATACTTATAACACAAAATTAAAACTTAAAGTGTTTATATCCCGAAAACAAGTACTGGTTGTCCCATTAAAACTTTTGTCAGCAAGATTAGGTTTGCTATTATGTATCATATACTAGTTTTCCATAAAAATGGTAAGCAACTCACTTTTTTATTTAGTAAACATGGATACGCCCTGCTTCTGTCTCCCATGTTAAAAAGTGAATCTTGAGGCTCAATATCTTGAAAACAAGTACCGCTTGGAGGGTCCTGTCTTTTACTAATGGGCAGAGGACACTTAAATTAACAAAATGGCGAATTTAGAAAAAAATAGTTCAACAATGAAAGCTTAGTTAATTTATTTTAGAATGTTTATTTAATTGATTTCAATTTGTGCATTGCTCAAGTCAAACATGTGGAGATTTTTTTAATTGTAGTATTTTGGGATTTTACGGATTGTATCAGCTCAAGATTCACCTCCGAAGGCCTTGGGTCAGTTTTTGAATAATAACTCAAAGATTGTTTGCGTCAGAAAACATAATCAAATATAAGCGAAAATGCAAAATATTGAGACAAGTCATATATTAAAAGGGCTGTAACTTGGCTCCAAATGGGCCAACCAACTTTGTTGAGGTCTCAAAAAAAAATGTATTCTTGAGCTCTGAAAGGCAGTGCACAGGAAATAGTCATTTACTTTGGTTAACAACTTCAATAAAAATATTATAGTGTAAAATACACTAAATATTGAGTTTTGGGGGGGTTAGGCTTAAACAAAAGGTACAGGGTTTTTTTCTGACCCCAGATTCAGATTCAGCGACCCCAAAAACATATAGTAAATATGGTCTCCTCTCTGGCTCTGAATTTTTGTGTGGCTGTGTATCTGGTATTTTAGCTTGATTTCACATTGACTCAAGAGTTATATGTGTAACTTTCATTATAGAAGTTCAGATTGTAAAGTACCGATTCTTGGAAATTACAGATACTCTGCTCCATTTTTAACCAACATTCATAGGTGGGAGATGATACTTTTGGTTGTGCATGAGGTTTTAACTGAATGGCTTTCAGTGCAAAGGAAATGGAGATACCTAGAAAGTGTTTTTATTAGTGGTGATTTGAGAAACCAGCTTCCAGATATGGCCAAGAAGTTTGATGAAGTGGATAAAACATACTTACTGGTAAATTGAATTACTTTAATTATGCAAGTATTTATGTCCTGAATTTACTGATAATGTTTTAATTTTTCCAGATGACATCACCTCTTAAAAGGCAGAGAAAAGTTCTATCTCAATGTCTCAAACCAGATACGTTTAACAAGTTTACTAAATTATCTGATGCTCTAGATGAATGCCAAAAAACACTTGTTAATTACTTGGACACCAAGAGAAATTCATTTCCCCGCTTTTACTTTATATCAAATGATGAGTTACTTTCGATATTGGCTGCACAAAGTCCTGAAGGAATACAAGATCAAATGTTTAAGGTATAAAGAAAAGTTTCAATTTAATAAACTTAACAGTTTAATTTAATAATTAATATTCTTTATTTAGCAATATTGCACAGTAACTTGATTGATTGGTCATTATTTGTATTAAAGCTACTTTCAATAAACTATGTGTGTCTAGGAGCTCTTATATAGTATGTTGAACCCAGGGCCTCAGAGAGGAATTATGCGTCCCTGTCCAAATAACTTCATGGACCCACCCCTTAACCCCCTTCCCTCCATTAACTTGGTAATTACAGGTCCCTGTCCAAATAACTTCACAGTTCCCTTATTTAAAACTGACATTTCTCTGAAAATAAAGTTAAATACATTAGTAATTGAACGGAGTGGAAAATGGTATAACTTTGTTATTCCAAATTATAACGTGAGTAAAAAAATTATGCCATTATAGATAGCCGACCATTAGTATACAGCTTCACTGGTAGTTTATATGTTTATTAAATAAATATTAAAATGGAAATTGTATACTTAACACAGCAAGCAAGATATCAATCATGATGGTTATAACATTTCTTGGGCGATTGCTGAGATTGTGTATGTTTTATGATCACTATATTAAATTTCCAATAGTTGTATATAAGATTATTTATTTATTTTTATTTATTTATTTTTTTTGGGTGTGCTATGTAAAATCAACTGAATAAGACATGTATGAATGCATTCAGACCTCAAATTCTTTATTCTGAGGGAATGTATCGCACTAGTATTTCTAAAGTGACACAACTCAAAAATCAGTGTTTTTCAGTTATGACTATGAAGGACATACATCTCTTTATCAACCATCAAAGCTGTATATACCTAGCTTCAGGGCTTGTACACCAGAGGGCACTTGTGTCACTCTTCCTGTCTTAATACTATTCCCCCTAAATAGGCAAGAGTGACACATTTTCAGTTGATTTTTTTTTTTTTTTTTTTTAGTGTTGTCACTTTGGAGCAATATATTGTTTGTAGCCATCAGAATCAGTTGTTTAGTAACTGGCCTGTGCATTTTATACTTAATGTTAGCAGACATAATCCCTCAAGAAAAAAGGAAAGTAATTTGAATGTTTCAAAGGATTGAAGGTTTGAGAGTAGGTTCATGAAAGCATGGTGAAGTTCACGGGACCTGTGTTTTACTACCCTTGAATGTCAAAGCGTGAGATAGAATGTCCTGGAGATCCTTGGAGCCTCTGAGCCAGATACATCAGGGTGTGGAATTAGCGTAGATGCAGTTGTGGATGTTGTGTCATTCAATGTTGACATGTACTGAGATGTTGATGAGACTAGACCCATCTCTTGACGATTGAAGTTAGTCAAGGTATTCAGAAATGCTTGACTAACCTTCAGAAATGTCTGTGACTATCACTGTTTAGAGCGACTGCTTATATATTCTGACAGTCAGAAAATCAAGAGCTGCCTGTCATTTGAATGCGAGCCACCATCTGTATCGTCCACTGAGAGGCCTAAGTCACGCAAATATGGAAAGTATCTGACCACTTAGGCCTAAAGCACCAACTACCAAATGCCAATTACTTGAGGAAAAAAATATTTAAGCAGCTTGCCAATATAATGATCAGATATCCTCTGGTATTAAAACCACCAAATAATGTGAATCATGTATTAAGCTGTATGATCTACTGGTTTGTCTTCAAAATGATGTGTTTCGAATCCCAGATAGCTGTGGCCAGAAAAATGATGATTCATTAATACACTAGTTTACACTTTTTGAATTGCCTATTAAAATTAACACTAGCCTATATATAGAAAATTTACCTTAGGAAAATTATCTCTTTCCACTTCTTCCTTGTTGTACAGGCAAAAAAATTTGGGCCGAGGAGCCCTGGAACCGGTTAGCGAAAAGTGTCTATTTGGCCTTGCGTTTCATAATAATCTTTGTTTGTTTGTTTTTGTTTTTTTTTTAGATATTTGACAATGTTTGCTTGCTAAGATTTCGACCCCAAAAATCAAGAAGTATTCGTAAAAGAATTGTCACTGCTCTGATATCATGTGAAAATGAAGTTCTAAACTTTAAGACTTATAGATCAACATTTGCTGCAGTTGAAAAATGGATGAATGGAATTGTAAATGAAATGAGAAAATCTCTCAAAATACTAACCAAAGAGAGTATTGTAAAATACGCAAACTTCTACAAATCGAGGTATTTGATTTTACCAAAGTAATGTTTAGTTTATTTTATTATTTACAGTTTAGTTTTATTTATTATTCTACGATGAAGTCTTATGAATAGTAAAAAAAATATTTTTCTTGAAGGATAAAATGGATGTCTCAAACCCTTGGTGTCTGTGTAATGGCAACTAACAAAACCTTTTGGACTGCAAATGTTGAACTGGCCTTTGAAAAATTTAAGAGGGTAAGATATTACAACTAAAAAAAATATTGCTAAAAATTGCATATATCAATTATTGTTACTAAGACGTTAGTATCTCTGACTTTTTCATTCATAAATGAAGAAGGTTTTTGGTCATATCATCCCTACCAAGTCGAACTATCGAATATGAAAATCAGAGCAAACAAGCCATCGAACATATTCAATACATTGACGAAGTAATATATTGAAAAATGGTGAAAAATAATTTAGTTAGGTGCTAACAAAACATATGAAAGAACTAACCATTTTAGGTTTATTGTACCTCTTGCTTTTCTGACGAATGTGATCAGGTCAGAAAAGCAAGAGGTACACCTCAGGGATGCAGCTCCTGCATGACCTATATTTTTTTTCAGAAGAGGTAGCTAATATTAAATCTTAATTTTTGTATTTTTTTTTTCTTTTTGTCTAGAGGTATAATAAAGCCATGAGGGACCTCCTATATATGCTAAAAGATCAAATTGATAAAATTGTATTACAAGTTCGGGGACCTCTTTTGAAAAACGAAAGAAAGAAACTTATTACTGTTCTTATAGTAGATGTTCATTCAAAAGACATTGTTGGGAAACTTGTTTCTGAAAGGTAAATTTAACATAATGGCGTAATTTATTCACAGTAAATGTTACAAGCAAGTTTAAGTCATCATTTCCCAAGAATTGTTACTAAATTATAATTTTTTATTTTTTATTTTGGCATGCTTAGGCAGCCTTCTTCAGTAGTAAAGGCCAGGAATTGATATCTCACATTTTACACTTCAATATTACAAGATAGAACTTTCTTTCAGTTTCTTGAATTATTTGTATATTATTTTTAATTGTATTATTATTATTGTTATATCTGAACAGTTAGATAAGTACATACTAATAAAAATTGAAAGAAGGCATTTTTGAAAGAGCTGAAATGTTTTTTTTTTATTTCAGTATAACCAAAAGAACTTCATTCGAGTGGGAATGTCAACTAAGGTATTACTGGAAATCAAGGCATCGCTCTTTGAGGTTAAGACAATGTTCAGGTGATGGGAAATTATATAATTTTATCATGATTATTTTTAAGTCTTATAACTATATGAATGGATATAAATTACTGGTAATTTTTTTATGTACTTTGGTTGTAAATTTCAGAAATTTCAAAATCCATCTATATTTTAACTTTCATATTGAAGAAGTACCTTCGACTATTAAGTTTTTGATCATAAAGAAGTCCTCTGGAAAGGCTGATAAAAAAAAAAAAATAGTGGTGTTTAAGCTTTTGGGTTCATTTGCCTTTTTATTTCTGGTCAAGTTCCAAAAAGTGTATTATTTAATCTCTATAATTTAATAATAAATACAATTCATCATAAATACAAGAAAGTTTCTGAACAGGCAAACAGTTCCATAGCTCAAACATCACTATAATGTTGTCATGTGCTCCATTTTGTTTTCAGTTCATTCTCTATGATTAGTATAATTTCTTCATCCTCATGAGGCCCTGTTTGTTGCAGGTTTTTTTCAATATGGCTATGAATATATGGGACTAAATGGAAGGCTGGTTATTACACCTTTAACTGACAGGATATTTCTTACTATAACTCAAGCTTTGGCACTGAAATTGGGAGGGGCTCCAGCAGGTTACGTATCCCAAATATTTATTTGTTTAAACATGGGCTTTACATCTATTAGTTTTAATGGCAGATTCATGTTACTGTAAAAATCAATTGAAGAACCCAATGATCGAGATATGCTAACAAGCTCTAAAAGAACGAAGAAAATCAAGATAAAGGATCAAAACTAACACTTCCAATATGTTTTAACTGATTTATCTGACTGAGATTATCCTACAAAAAATTGCATTACAACCATTTTTGTAAAAAATGTATTAGTTGTTCAACTGGCCACCTTCCACTTACAATGATTTCCCAACTGTTTTCAAGATATTTAAGAAAATATTTAAAAAGTTCAATAATATAAGAAATATTATTTATAACACTTCCGCAACTCCATACATTCCAAAATGTATAGTTTAGGTGAATGTCAAACACCTGCTACATCATTTTGACACAATCTGCTCTTTTGTATTTCCCAAAACCAAAATTCTAGTTCTGCCTACTTTTCTCAAAGAACGGTTAAGAATATCATCTTGGACATGAATATATAGATATGAATACAAATTTCAACCACCCGTATTGTTTTTACCCATGAGTTCTAAAATGTGAACAGTTTTTTGGAGGAGGAAGTGTTGATCGTGTTGGGGGGGTGGGAATGGAGATGGAAGTATCGCCAGAGGGAAACGACCACGGTAAAGATAAAGGACGTGCCAAGGGTTTTCCAGGTCCAGGGAAGGATAAGACAGGTGTGTGGGAACAGGACAACGACACCGGGTGGGATTACCTAACGGGAAGTTTTGAGGATATGGAAAATGTTGGAATAGGTTGAGGAGATGACTTCTTTGTCCTCAACCAGATTGGGTCATCGGGTTGGCATTATGACTAGGTTTCCTCCCTGTGGAGAGAGACAGGAAACAGGCTAAAACCCAAAATGAACAAAACAAAAAACCATAACAGAAAAAATGTACTTTAATAAGACGATAACAATGTATAATATACATATTTATGTAAATTGATAAACAATTTTTTTTTTATTAGAGTGTAACGTAAGTGATGACAAATACTTTAGTAGGTGATAGTAGTCCAAATGAAACACAAATGTTCCTTTGAGCTAAGGGTCAATTCCCAACAGGAAGAGAGGGAATTTAAATTTTGTGGCTTTTTTTAGGTTAACATTTTTTGTTGAATAGAAAGCAATAACTAAATAACTGTTTAAGATATGTAATTCCCAATTGCAGCATCGTAAACTGGGCAAAATTTTCTTGAAGAACTAGTAGATTTTGTCAATTATAAAACCATTTTAAGGGGGCTAAAACGCAGTTTAAATTTGCAACCTTCTTATTTTGGAGGCAAGACATTCTCTTGCCCATATAAGCACAGAATCAGCTGCTGCCTTTTCACTAGTTTTATAATTGACAAAGTCTACTTGTGCTTCAAGTAAATTTTGTTTAGTTTACGCTGCTGCAATTGGGAGTTACATATCTTAAACAGTTACTTAGTTTTTGATTTCTATTCAATGGAAAACGTGTTTAACCTAAAAAAACACAAAATTTAAATTTCCTCCCTCCCTGTTGGGAGTTTACCCTTAGCCCAATGGACCATTTGTGTTCCATTTGGTACCTACCATCTCATCCTTATATATATATATATATATATATATATATATATATATATATGTTTGTAATTATCATGCAGAGTGTTCTCCTTAATTTCCCTCATTACTGTTTTTATTTATTATTTATTTAAATTTTAACGTCCATTTATTATTAACTACGAATTTTAGGACGGGTTATCTATAGGTTACCACCCTTTTCTAGCCAGGATAGGGGTGATGCCTTTTCTTTTTTTCGAAAGAAAAGCCACCACCCCTAGTGGGAATCGAACCCGCTTCCCGATGAATTTTTATTTATTAAAAAAATCATATTATCAGTATGATCCTCATTAAAACTTTATAGTAAACCTATGTTCATTGCTCATTGCAATTCAATTTTGTTTGCCTTGTTTCAGGACCAGCTGGTACTGGTAAAACAGAAACAACCAAAGATTTAGCCAAGGCAATGGGAAGATTGTGCATGGTAACCAATTGTGGTGAAAATATGGATTACATTCAGTTCGGAAAAATCCTTATGGGTCTCTGTCAAGCTGGAGCATGGGGCTGTTTTGATGAGTTCAACAGAATTGATATTTCTGTTCTCTCTGTCATTACAACTCAACTACAGGTTATTAGAACAGCCCTTCTCAATGAAGCAGTGAATTATTTCAAGGTAGTTTTGAATTTTTCTCTATGGTCTCTACTTATTTAGCGAATCATTTCATTTTTCATGTTATGATGTTTCATTCTTCAGCATCATGAAGAAACTGTAGCCTCTCATTTAGTTTCTAGGTTTTAGCTTAACACCTTAGTTAGCTTAGGGACTTAGTTTCTATGGGCCAAAGGCCAAAATAAATAACATTTAAATCATACCTCATCAGTCTGCTGTTCTGAAAAAATGTAATCCTGATTTATTCTTTAAATGTAAATATGCACCCAACCCACAATGTACATAAAGATATGAGAGAGATAATTCCTTCTTGATCGAAATTCTAAAGAACTTTAAGAAGATTACAGGACTCATGGCACTAGTACCACTGACAGTGTATTAGTGGATTTTAACTTTCTTTTCTTTTTTTTTACACCGCACCCTTATTTTTAGTGCCAGGTTATCTACTGGTTAACACCCTTCCTAAGCATCCATGCTGCAGCAGGGAACCTTCTCAACGGGCTCTGAAATGAGAAAAATCTCTGCTGCAGATAGGACTCGATTCCCCATTTCCCCCAAGAACCAAGGCTTTAGCCACTAGACCAGGGAGAGACCCGAATACTGGTATAATTTTTAAATATAAAGCTTGGTTGTGAATATAAATGGACTGTAAATATATCATTTTTAACAGTTATTAACCCCTTAACAGGCAAGGGCCGCTTGAGCGGCCACTGCTCGCTGAAATTGAAAAATGACGCGAGTGAGGCGGAGTTGGTTCCAATACATCCTGCTAGATGCCGGGGTATGCCAAAAAATAGTATTTGGAGGTCTTGGGCCCGAGGAGCCGAGATATGACGAAGTTGGCCGCTAAAGCGGTCCTTGCCCATTCCCGCACTCGTCTTGTGTCAGTGCTGGCCGCGCATTATTGGCTCTCTGGATCACTCATCTTATCCGGAAATTGTTTCAAAGTATGTAATAATTCTTTTATTCATTCTAGATTAGGAATTAATTGATTTTAATTGAAATGAGTATATCGCTTACATTTTATTCATTGATTCGTCTCATAAGTACCTTACTCTCGTGAGACTGGAAGGAAAAAATACTTTTTTTGGCATTCCTAATGAAATGTTTTTCTCAGGCTAGCATTATACTATTGTATATATATATATATATATATATATATATATATATATATTGTGGTGTTTGGGGGGGGGGGAGAAAAAGAAAATTAATTATATTTAAAATTTATTATAGAAAAAGTTGATCTGAAATGTTTTTATTATATTTTCATTATATCTCAGGGTTCATTTAAAATTACCAAACTCACCACATGCGGATTTATGAATAAAACTATTTGAATAATTAAATTAATTGAATGAATTTCCTGAAAGAAAAGCATGGGAAATATATAATTAGAACCACTTCTTACCATCTGTCCTTTTACGTGTTGAGACCATATTAAATACCAGGAGAAAGGTTCATAGTAAATAAAATAGAGTTGGAAACAAATGACTTATATTGAAATAAAAAATATATAATTTATGATTTGGCATGGCTGTGATATAAAATTAAATATAAAAAAGAAATGGTGCTTGACTCACATAATTGTATCAATGTTGGTTATTAAAGAAAAGTTAAAACATAATTAAAATATGAAACTTATATATTAAAATATAAATATTGGCCATTATGAAATTTTAGCTAGCTTTTGAATTTAATTGAAGATTGGCAGTTATTGGGTTATACTCAGCTTATGATACGGATGATGTTCTGGAAGTGAAGAGGCAGACTGGTCGTAGTTATGTCGGCATGTTGAGGAGAATGATGGTCAGCTGCTTGATCATGGAGTGGTGTCTGGCCATCATGTGAAGATGAAGGAAGAGCTTGGTGTCGGCTGACCAGCTGGTTCTGCAGGGAGATCATGTGTCCTACGTCTCTAGTGCTCGAGTGAGATCGAGTGGTGGGGGGAGGCCCTTTTTATAGGCGTTACTCCCACCATACCAAGGGAGTTTGTCTTCAGCGATCGCCACCTGGATGTTCAAAGGGCATTTTTGGAAGCACCTCTATTCTTATCTTCCTGGGAAACTTGTATCTCTCTATTCCTTATCGCTCCTAGCCGAGATATTTGGACTCTTCTTTTATTTCACTCTGCCTTTAAAAAAAAATAAATACTGCCAAGCTAAGCACTGCCAATTGCTATCCCTTTTATTAATCTTTTCTTTATTTAATTGGTTGACAAAAGATAATATTTGTGATGGACTTATGGAATATAACTTAGCCTTTATTTTGAATAGGAATGCTACTCTTTGCTATGCCAGAAACTGACTCTTACTAGAGCACGCCCTTCTAGATCATTACAATATATATATATATATATATATATATATATATATATATATATATATATATATATATATTTATTTATTTATTTTTTTTAAATCCTGCCAATCTTAGGGTAATGCCATCAAATGAACCATTTTCATTTTTGGGATCTTTGCGACTTGGAATCGGCTTTACGACCTATCGCGGGCATTGCATATCGGGGATTCCCGATGCCTGGAATGGGCAAGGACCGCTCTAGCGGCCAACCCCGTATTTATGGGTACAATTTTTTTTTAACATCCCGGGTTCATATTTAGTAAATGGATGCCCCCCAGACTCCCAAATATAAATTAAAAAAATTCCAACATAGCTAGTGAAATGTGCCCGTTAAAGGGTTAAAATATAGTTATGAAATAAGAATTTTCTACTCTATTTTTTTCCATCATTATTCAAATATTTGAACGCATTTTCAAAGGTAAAAAAAAAACAACTAGAAGGTTCTAATTTACCTAAAATTTTGTTATAAACAAAGAAAATAACAAACATTTATTTTTATTATTTATTATAAAGTACACAATAAAATATTATTAAAATTGATTGATGGTTGGTGGTCAAAAGGAGAGTGTGGATCTCATTTTGTTAGGGCTCTGAAAATGGCTCCGAGAGGAATGTATAAGTGTGTGCAAGTTTTTTTTTTTACTTCAATGATGCTCCAAAATATATTTTCTTTTTACAATTTTCAGTTTGAAGGATATAAAATATATTTGGATAGAAAAAATGGAATTTTCATTACTATGAATCCAGGATATGCTGGAAGGACTGAGCTTCCAGAAACACTCAAAGCTTTGTTCAGGCCTGTTGTTTGTATTGTTCCTGACTTGGAGCATATTTGCTTAATTATGTTATTTTCAGAAGGGTTTCTTATGGCTAAGGTAATTATGAATTAACTAATCAACCAAAATTACTCGAGTTTAAAATGTTTTCAATACTTTTTTGTTGCGTCAAATGGGAAATTTATCATGATAGTGATTTATTCAGTGTGGTAGTATTTTTCAGTCTAAATGATTTTTTTTTATCCTGATTATTCATTCGATTGGCATAATTTGAAAATAAATAGAAATCTGAAAATTCGTGGACTAGTAAACAGAAGTAAAATAAAATTACATAGTCTGAAGACTAACGGAACTAGGACTGAATTTACTGAACTGATACAAAACTAACATTCAATAAAAACTCAGACAATTAATTCCAAGTTGGAGAAAATTGACTATTTACAAGTGAATATATAAAATAATAATTAAAAAAAAAATGAGTTAAAATATATCTAATTTATCTAACTACAAATTGCTCAGTCATTTCATTTTTTATACACCTATAACTCCATATATATTTCATTTTGTTGGAAAATATATATGAGTGGATGGTAAAAAATATATTGCCCAGTAGTGCATCAAAAAAATATACTTTCTTTGTGATAAAAACGATTTCCTAAATGTTCTCTTTTATGAAGTATTATCATTCGAGTATTTTTAATAGTGAAGAGATAGTCGACCATTGCTATTAAGAAGGTGTAGATGATCGGGGTTCGGTCAATTTGTTTGAATAAAACTACATTTTATAAATAAAATGAGTCGTATTTATTGCCTACGTTTCGGAAAAATTTTATTGTAGAAGTTTATTTTATTTGTTAGCATTTTTGACTTAAACAAGAGAATTCATATATAAAGAGTTTTAATATTCAATAAATTTAAATATTCATTTTTAAACCATAAAATTTGACATATATACTTTCTGATTTCCAGATTCTAGCAAAGAAAATGACTCATCTTTACTCCTTATCTAAGGATCGCCTTTCTAAACAAAGCCATTATGATTTTGGACTGAGATCACTTAAACCAGTTCTTACTGTTGCTGGAGATTTGAAAAGAAGTTCTCCTGAACTCGATGAAGAATTTGTAATAATGAGAGCCTTACGGTTTGTTGTGCTTTTTTTTTAATGCTTTGATTTATGTTGAATCAGAGAACATACACTCTGAAGTTGAATTAAAATGCCAATTATAATACTGGATTATATTATACCTACTGTGGCATTCCTAACATCCATGATATTATTTAAAAAAATGAACTATGAAATGTTTTTATTTCATGATATTGTACTCACCAGCATACGCTAAACCTTTCTCTAGCGACTGTGCCGCTCTCAGGATCTGCGTCATCTTAGCTAGTTACCATTCTTATCCCCAGGGTCATTTGGAAAGTTTGGTTTAGAAACATTTATTTATTTATTTTTTTAATATTTCATGAAAAATTTAAACACCTACTGGGGAGACCCGGTGGTCTAGTGGCAAGCGCCTTAGTTTCTCATGCGGGAGATGATGGGTTCGATTCCTACCGGCGGGGCAGGAATTTTCTCATCTAAAGGCTCGTTGAGAAAATTCCTCGCTGCCCCGATATTGGTGCTAATGGCCCACACGTTGATGTGGCGTAAAAAAAAAAAAAAAGACTAAGAAAAGCGAGATTTTAAGCACCAAAATGCTTAGTCAGAGAGCTGGTAATGCACGTTTCATGTTTTATGGACCTTGAAATTTTGCTGTAATGGGTAGATAAGAAGGTAAATATGTGTTGGCTGGACTTACCATGGAACAACACGCACTGCACATAGGGGAAACGTGTAAAATAATGTTGCACAAAAATAGTGTTTTATTCAGAAGCCAACTGTTGTATTTAAAAAATAATACAACCACTGCTATTTAGTGAATCCATTCAAAAATTTAAGTTCACTAAGAGCACTTGTAAAAGTTAAACTACTGTAGTTGAGCAAAAAACTGAGGAAGAGCCAGTGCCAGTAAAGTGGCATGAAGTACTAAGGGCTCAGTGATCTTGAGCCGCTGTGATTGATTGGAACAGCGTAAGAGTTAATGAAGTAACTCGCTAATCACCTACTGGCGCAACATAGACCTGAACTGAATATGAAGCACCGTCTTCGAAAGAAGGTACCTAGTAAATATATAAAATATTGTGAAGGTTGTATAAGTCCTAAACTTGATTTGGCCTGATGAGAATCAATCCTATGTTCTTTGATTTGGAGTAATGGAGTTCTCACTTTATGAACTGACATTGAGGGCAACTGTGTATCATCTATATTTATAGAAAAAGTTAAATTTACAAAGTAATCTAATTATATTTCTTTTTAAATATTTTTTTTTTGTTTTTCATTATTTCTTAGTGATATGAACCAGTCAAAATTGGTTCCTGAAGATGAGGGACTCTTTTTGGAACTGATTGAAGATTTGTTTCCTGGAATCTATTGTGAAAGAGTCACCTATCCTGAATATAATGCAGCTGTTGAAGCAGTTTTAAAAAGGATGAATTATGTCATAATTAGTGGTCAAGTAAGTGTCTTGATACTGATAATGTTCCTTGAATACTATAGCCATTAGAGAAGGTTTAAAAACAATTTTTTTAACTAAACTAAAAATAACTTTATAACTAAAGTGGCTTCTAAAAATTGCTTTATAACTTCATAACTATATCTTGTACGCTTGTTTGAAAAAAGTAATTTCTAGAATATAAATTTAAAATTTTCTTAAAAATATAAACCATTACCTCTACTCCGGATGGTGTAACCCCTTTAGTCAGTGCATTTCAGCCATATGAGTGATCTGAATGGAACTTGTTCTTGTCCACATTATCATAAGCACTCTTATGATAGCCTATATCCAGCATTTTGCATAGGCTGTCGATTTTCCTAAGCAAAGACCGCTCCGGTAATGCCCAGTTATCTGCTTAGCATAAATCAGGAGCAACTGAAACAAGCTAAAGGACAGTATTTTAAAAACTGCAGGTAGGAGGGACATGCCCTGATAATCATCACATTCAACGGATCCCCCTTCTTATGTAAGGTGCAAATTATTGTCTTGTATCAGCAATGTCTTATTCCTCCAGATCTTTATTAATGTATCTTGTAAAGCCTTGACAGCCTAGTATTTATGCAATATATTTATAAAAAGATACACAAACCCTTTCTAAATAGCTGTGGTGAAGTCCTTCTTTGAAACTGCTAAACCAGTTCCTGGCTGAATTCAAACCATTTTCTCAAAAAGGGTCCCCAGTTTCAGAGCCATTGTGTAACCACCAAGTCATCTTGAGGCTTATATTGAGTATTATTTATACTTTTGAAAATAAAGAATATTAAGTGCTTTAACTATCGAGAAAAACTGCAGGAAGCAATCATAGAGTGGGAAGCTGAGCTGGATAGGAAGGGAATGGTGCTCAATGCAAGTAAGAGCAAGGTAATGTGTATTGGGCGGAATGAAGAAAATGTGGAGATCCGGTGTAGAGGAGAAACCCTAGAGAACACTGAGGAGTACACCTACCTAGGGACTGTCATCAGCAGGAATGGAAAGATTGATGGGGAGGTTTCCAACCGGATCAGGAAAGCCAACAATGTCTACTACCAACTATGCAACACAATCGCGGGTAAGAGGGAAGTGGACAAAAAAGTGAAGCTGCACATTTTCAAGGCTATATACCTACCTACTCTACTCTATGGAAGCGAAAGCTGGGTCCCACTCGACAAGCACTGGAGCAGAGTAACAGCCGCCGAGATGAGATACCTGAGGAGAGTGGCTGGCCGAACCAGAAGAGATCTGGTTAGAAATCAGCGAATAAGAGAGGACCTGAGAGTTCCAGCGGTAAAAGAAGTGGTTGAAAAGAGGTAGCTGAAATGGTTCGGCCACCTTTGTAGAATGGAGGAAGATCGGGATCCCAGAAAGTTCTTCGAAGCTAGGCCAACCGGAAGACGCCCGCGGGGCAGACCCAGGCTAACGTGGACGGACCACATCTCCAGGCTGGGGCAGCAAAGAGGACACGGACTGAATGCCATGAAAGCGCTGGCCAAGGACCGTGATGCGTGGCTGGCATGGACCGAGGCACCTCCACGCTGAAAGGCATAAGGAGGAAGAAGAAGAAGTAGAAGAAGAATAACTATCGAGAAATTTTATAACAATGTAATATTGAAAACATTTATAGCTTTCATTTTTAAAATGACTGGAAAAAATGTAATCATTTATTATCTAGGTTTCACAACAAATGAAAAAGGCCAATCAGGTCTCCCAGTTTCACAATCCTTTATTCAAACAATATTTCGGCTCATGCCATCATCAGGAAATCACTGGAAATATGATTTCAAAATCTTAGACCATTAATAAGAATTTTTAAATAATTTTTAAACAAACATACAAACCACTGTATCCTACTTACCTAATATCACAGCTTAAAATATATATATATATATATATATATATATATATATATATATATATATATATATATATCACAAAAATCTCACAATTTTGCTCGTCATTGCTAGATAACTTAGTGAGGTCTCAAAGAAGTGGCAGCTAGATAACTTAGTGAGGTCTCAAAGAAGTGGCAGCACTTATCAACTCATTGTAATCATTTATTTTTTTTTTTTTGTCCCTTTCTTAATAACCGAGATTTTTTGGGATGAGTTATCTACAGGTTACCAACTCTTTTCTAGCCAGTTTTGGGCTGATGCATTCTCTTTTTCCAAAATATAAGCCACCACTCCAAGTGGAAATCGAACACACGGCCCTAGGCACAGAGTGACCTTAATACTCAAGGTCATCATGAAAATTGTTTTTACTGCTTTGTAGGGTCTAGGGTTCCAGACATTTCTGTTGCATACTAAAATGTTTGCTTTAGTATGCAAACATTTTAGTATGTTTGCATACTCCATGGAGACGCAGTGGCCTTGAGGGTTAAGGCGTGAGCACTTAACACTCCGTGCCAAAGGTCGTGGGTTCGATTCCCACTAGGGGTGGAGGCTTTTCTTTAGAAAAAAGAAAAGGCATAACCCCTATCCTGGCTAGAAAAGGGTGGTAACCTATAGATAACCCGTCCTAAAAATTCCTAGTTAATAATAAATAGACGTTAAAATTTAAATAAATAAAATGTTTGCATTAAACCTTGGTAAAGCTATGTAACAAATATTTGTATTTAAATTGCCTGGTATTTTTTCAGGTTAATAAAGTGATACAAATGTACGAGACTATGATGACTAGGCATTCTACAGCAATTGTAGGACCAACACGTAGTGGAAAAACTGTTGTCGTAACTACACTATGTGAAGCCCAGATTCTTATGGGATTACCGACATTGATGGTTGTTTTGAACCCCAAGGTTATTATTATTTACCTTTTTTAATTCATTTTGATGTTTGTTTTTTTTAACATAATCCTTCTTATGTTAAAAATCTGATCAAGTTTTTTAAATGGAAATGCATACTTATTAGTATAATGAAACTAATATATTATTAGATTTTACCCCCACAGCAGAACTACGGGTGACAGTGTGACATTGTCGCAGAAAGACGACAAGGGCTGCAGAAAGATCAGCCTGACCAACCTGTTGTTTTTTAAATAGTGGCTGCAGAAAAAGTTAATATAATTATTTTTTGCAGAAAGATTTTCTGTAGAAAGTAAAAAAAAAAATATATTTCTGCAGTATTATTAAATTTACTTTAATTATATTTCAAGCACTCATTTATTTCCGATTATTCTTTAAGATTATCTTGGTCCCGGTTCATATTACACGCAACTTGAACCGCATGGGGCTGCAGAAAATTTTTGGGTTTTTCAAACTCTGTTGCAGAAAGATTAAAAAGTTTCTGCTTTGTGGGATTTTACTTTGATTGGCTGATCTTGCGCAAATCCAAAGAAAATGAAACTCTATTTTATTTTCTACTCTGGCAATGCCTCTCTCTTTACTCAGAAACAATTTTTTTTTTTTTTTTCTAAATGGCTATACATGTTTCGCAACATCTGACGCCTCTTCAGGGACCTAAAAACTAAGTCTAGCCTAATAGAACGTAGGTGGACCATTCACAACAGTGGTTACATCATAACCAAATATCATCTACATAGAAACAATCAGCTGTGTTTGTAGTAAGCTGTTTAAAATATTGATAGAGTCTAAACATAAAATTTGATTATCCAAAGAAAGATTAGTCACTAAATTAAAAACAGTTAAATGTTAAATTTACCTAATAAATTTAGTCGCTTTGCAATTTCAAGCATTATTTTGGACATTTTCTTTAAATGCTATATTTTTACCATTTATGAAAAAAAAATCTATTTTTAATTGAAAAAAAATTATTTCAGGCTTTCACTGTTGATGAATTGTATGGTCTTCTGGATCCAAAAACAAGAGATTGGATTGATGGATTGTTATCAAATGCCTTCAGAGAAATGAACCAGCCAATAAAACAACCAGAGAGACGATACATTATGTTTGATGGAGATGTTGATGCTCTATGGATAGAAAATATGAACTCTGTTATGGATGATAACAAAATTTTGACTCTAACCAGCGGTGAAAGAATGAGACTTCTTGACCATTGTGCCTTGCTTTTTGAAGTGAGTTTTAATTTAGTAATAATGTTGTATTTCATTATGACTAGCTAATAAGTTGTTACATCAAAGAGTTCGCATTAGCTCACAATAATGAATTCCACAGTTATATTATTCTGAAAGAGTGATGATATTAAGAAAAGCAAATAATTTAGTGTTTTTATTGGCCTCAAAATGTATTTAATAATTTTGTGGCTTATGTACACATGAAAGTGACACATTCAGTGGTAGAGTACTCGATTCATGTTCTGGAAGATCTGAGTATGAAATTTGAGCATGGAATAAAGATTTTCTAGTGCCACTGTTAGGCTTGCCCACCCTTTAATGTGTACCTGCAAAAGGGAAAATCAGACAGCCTGATCATAATACTGACCACACTATATTTCTAGTGTGCCTTATGTTCACAAATCAGACAATTCTACAGTTTCTGCTGCTCTGGGTTCTAGTGTCCTGTTACAGGGCTGATTCTGATTCTGTACATGTTATTTCTGAAATATTTTACTGTGTAAATAATGAAGTACCAAAAAAAAAGAGAGAGATAAAATATTTTAAATTTGTTTTCACTGAAAATTAATCATCAATAATCTTAAACAGAAAGTAAATGCCGTTTTCTTGTGCTAATTCAATTTTTGTTATATCAGTCAATGAGTTGAGTGATATATATTTTTTAATAACTTCATCAGTGATTTGTTTTTACTAAAGAAAAACATTATTTATTCGGAAGATAAAATACTATATACAGTAGAACGCTGATTATCCGAACGCCACTTATCGGAATTGCCAATTATCTGAATTGGCTCCCTAAAGCGCGAATGGGCGGCAAAACAAATACGCCTGTTACAGGAGGGCAGATGACAGGTAATTTTTTAGCTTGTATACATTTTTTCGGTAATGTATTAATTAATTTGTGTTGAAAGTACTTTGGAACATTAATAAACAATATTTTACAACGTGGTAATGTTATCATTTCTTTTTTATTACAATTACATGTCCAATTAACCGAATTTTCTAATATCAAATTTTCGATTATACGAAGCACCCCGGTCCCAATTAATTCGGATAATCGGCGTTCCACTGTACAGTTATCAGGATAAAAAATTAATACAGTAGGGTTCCGATTAACCGAGTCGATGGGGAGCACGGTTACCTTGGTTAATCGAAATAATCGGTTAATCGGAACCATCCCAATAGAAATGTAGGTTTTTTAATAAAAACTACTTATATGCTAAAAAAAAAAAACTAATATTTTTTTTTTTTTTTTTTGCAATGAGGGGAAAACCTAAAAGGCCCTCAGGGGATTCGCCTCGTACAACTCCCCCAGTGTGTGGGATTCTCACCCACCAAAAACCCCTCATTTCTGGTATGATTCCCTCTTGGAACAGCTGCTCTGGCCAATCTTCAAGAGGGTACCTTATTTTCTCCTAAAGGGGACCAACCGTATTCTCATTACATTTATGGGGGACTAACTCTGTTCCCCTCCCACTTCTTTTTTAGCAAGACTCTGCTTGTGAAAGTCACAACTGCATTCCACTTATCAGGGCTTGACAGCATCAACTGGATTACTGTTTCCGGCAAGAAAGGATCAATGTCAATGCTTAGTCTTGTCCGTTCTTTTTCCCATCTTTTGCATTGAAAAAAGGTGTGGTAGGCGTCATCATAATCTGAGTCACCGTACTGACATTGCGGGCTGTTGGTCTTTCCCAACTTCCAGAGGAATCCTCGAAAATTTCCGTGGCCGGTAAGGAGCTGGGTGAGGTGGTAATCCACCTCACCAAACTCCCTGCCGACCCATGCTCTCAAGTCCTGCACAATCCGGGCAGTCCACCTCCCTCTGATTTCGGAATCCCATCGCTCCTGCCAAACTCTCAATGTTTCCATGCGGGCCACTCTCCTAGCGAGGATATCGTCGTAGACGAGTTTCCATTCTCTAACGAGGAGGTCGATTGGTATAACCCCGGCCACCACCAATGCTGCCGGCTCCGAGTCAGTCCTGTAGGCCGAAGCTATACGAAGCGCCACTCTCCTCTGTACTGAGGCCAGTTTTCTGCGATGGCATTCCTTTTCCATGGCGCACGCCCAGAACACTCGTCCGACATTCCTTCGCAGAGAAGCTCGTCATAAAGTAAGTTCCAGAGGTCAGGGCCTAAAATGGACATGGGCTACACCGGCCGTGATCTCCTTCGAGCAGGGTCCATCCGTTGATTCATATTCTAGCCATCTGCTACTCAGATAGCTCTCCAACAGTCTTCACAGGTACAGTGGGACTGAGAACCTTTTCAATGCCTTTAATATGTCAGTCCATCTAGCTGAGTTAAACGCATTTCTCACGTCTAGTGTTACTAACATAACTTTTCGACGGGAAGAAGCATTGTCTCGGTGAGTCTCTAAAACAGTTAAAATCACTCAGTGGGCAGTCGACCGCCCCTCTCGGAAACCAAATTGCCTGTTAGAAAGCCCTCCGGCCAGCTCCAATGCGGCTGCCAGTCTCGGCTTAATAAGTCTTTCAAGAAGCTTCCCGGTCGTGTCCAGCATACACAGAGGTCTGTATGCAGATGGGGTCTCAAGGTCACCTTTGCCTTTTGGAATTAGTACCAGTCGTTGGACTTTCCATCTGGCCGGAAACACTCCATCAATCAAGCAGCGGTTGTACATACGGAGAAGCAATTGAGGATAGTCTTTGGCTACTAATTTCAGAACCTCAGTGGGAATTCCATCTGGACCCGGTGCTTTTTTATTTTTTAAAGCATTTGCCGCTGATGCTAATTCCTCCTCCTGAAATAGCAAGATCGGCTCATCGTCTGCCTCGCCTTTTTCTTTATCACGCTTTGGGTGTGAGGGAAAGAGACTGCCCACTATGTAATCCATTTTTGGTCCACTTACTAATAATATGTAGTAATAACAATAATAACAGAAACCGTGAAATTATTTTTTAAAAAAGAAATCTTTGATTGTGGCTTGCCTAAATGAACTTTTTCTGTCGGCATCAGCTGTGTTTTTCGGTACATCGCTTCTGCTTTCTAAATAGAGAAGGGATCTGTCAAGCAGATTGAAACCCTCTTCATGGCTTATTTTTGGGGGAATGGTTTCCACATCTTCTTCAACATCTTCTTCGGGATTGGACTTCATTACCTCATTAATAATTTCATCTTCCATAAGGACTGTCGCTCTGTTTATTGTGTCGTCATTTAACCAATCTATAACTTTGGAATCCATTATATCCGGGGAGTTGAGGTCTTTTAACAAATGGCACAACTGCTGATTTGTTGGAGGTTCATCAATTGTCTGGCTATCTTGGATAATTCGAGGCCACAGGTTATTCCAGGCTTTATTTACTGTGCTTTTTGTTACAGAATGCCAAGAATCAGCAGTCATATAAATCACATCCTTAATAGATATTTTCTTTAATTTTTTAGTTAACCCTTCCTCTTCTGCTAATAGCATTTCAGACAAAAGCTTCTTTTTGTAGTATCGTTTGAAGGCCGAAATTACTCCTTGGTCCATTTGCAGGGAAAAACATCGAATTTATTTCGCCCTCGCATAGGATACGCTTGTCAGGATGTGATGGTGCATTATCAATTAGGAGCAGGGCTCAATAAGGTAGTTTTTTTTCGTCCGGAAATTGTTTTACACAAGGTACAAAATGATGCTTAAACCGTTGCTCAAATATTTCAGCACTCATCCATACAGATTTTTTATTTTTATAAATAACCGGCAGATTATTAATATTTATGTGTTTGAGGGCCCTGGGTTTGGCAGATTTTCCAATTAAAACTAACTTTAATTTATCTTCCCCACTTGCATTTGCACAAACCAAAACAGTGACTCTGTCTTTAATGCCTTTGAAACCACTCGTGGTTGTTTCCGTATTTGCCGCGAGAGTTTTTTGAGGCAACACTTTGTACCTCAAGCCAGTCTCATTCGCACTGTAAATTTGGCCAGCACATACATTTTGAGTTTTAATTAACAATTCAAAATCATTAGTAAATTTGGATGAAGATTTGGTATCCGCTGTAAGTTTTTCCCCGTAAATGCTGAGAGCCCTAATGCCGTGTCTGCTTTTGAACTGATTAGGCCAACCTTTACTCGCTTCAAATTTCTCAACAGGAAAGTTTAATTTTGAATTTAGAGACAATGCTTTTTCTTCTAATAATGGACCACTTACCGGGAATCCTTGATTTCTTGCCTGGAAAAACCATAATAAAAGGGCCTCTTCTAAAAGCTCGCATGATAGCTTCTTTAATGTAGATCTAAAAGTTGAAGCCTCCTTGGATGCAGATTGATATACGTAGTCTTCAATTAGTTTCCTGTTCCTCCTTCAGTCACCCAAAGTGTTCTCTCCCACTCCATAATCCTGTGCTACTTTTTTTTAAATACCCGCCCTTGTCTAAGCGATGAATCGCTTCTAATTTTTTTTCGAGCAACACAACCACTCGTTTACATTTTTTCTTCACGATGTTATCCATAGGTTGACCAAACTGTAACTGAGAGTTTTGTTAGAAGGGAATAAAGGAAAGGTGAGAAGAGGAAGTGAACATGTAAACAAAATATTCCAGGACCCTCTACTAGAAAAAGTTTCAAACAGGAGGCATAGGGAACTGATTCTTGGAAAGAAATTAACGAGAGGGTTCTTGCTCACAACACCTGCTTCCCTCCTATGATTTGAGACTCTCAAATTGAGAGTTGTATTTCTTCTGAGAATCTGGATGAATTTCCCATCGTGGCCATTGGCTCAACTTCATATATATACACATAGCCACCCCCCCCCCCCTCAGGCTTGACACCTCGGTTAATCAGGATCTCGGTTGACCGGAGCTCGGTTAATCGGAACCCTATTGTAATTGGAAAAAAAGGAATACCAGTTCTATGAAATTAAAAAAAAAAATAGTCAACATTCTGCAAATGTTTATTAACCTACTCCTTCATTGTCGAGGAAATTAGTGATAATTTATTATTATTTGTAATTACTAAGTAATTATTACATTAGAATAAAATTAAAATTTTCATTTTTTTTTTTTTAGGTAGGTGATCTCCGTTATGCATCCCCAGCTACTGTTTCAAGGTGTGGTGTTGTTTTTGTGGATTCAGAAATAGTTGGATATAATGCATATTGGGAGAGGTGGCTTTACAGGAGGACAGATTCCGAAGAAGTTTATATATTGTCAAATCTTTTTGAAAAACTGATCCCTAAGGCCTTGACTGTAATTTTTAAAGGCTCATTGGTTCAAAAAACAAAACCATTATCATGTATTATACCTCAAAATGAAGTCAATTTGGTAATTGTAGAAACAGTTTAGTAGCCTAACAAGCTTCTTTTGACACATTTCAAAGGAAGATATTGAGATTTCACTCATAAGAAAATTCTTGATACATTTCTTCAAATCTTCATTGATCCTACCTTTTTATTTATACTTCGGTTAATACGATATTTGCCACAATTTTTGTTCTTTCACCATGATTCTTGGTATAAGTATAATATAAGTATTCCTATAAATAGTGATTGGAGTTTGTTAACCATGCAAAATATGTCTATCTACAGGGGTTTTATAAATAATATGGGCCTTATGGTCAAAATTATTATTGTATTGCAAAGAGACTTGGTATACAACGTGCTCAACTAAAGAGAAAGATGTGTTGTAACAATAAATAAAAATGATAAAAATGGTACATTAGAAGTTAAAGTTTACCCTGGAACAAACAATTTTTCTTGTTTACTGAATCAGCTATTTATAACAAATATAAATTTTTGTTTATTTGTTATTGATATTGGTTAGTTTGAGGACATTATTCAGTAAAATGAAATAAACTTACCCCTCTTCTGAAGAATTTGTTTAGTTTCCAGCTCCTGTATGATAGACTTGTATTCTTATAGTTTGGTTTTCGATCTCATTTAATGCATTAGTCTTATTTGTTTGTTTTTTTTTTTATCTTGTAATATTATTTTCATCTATAAATTGGTCAATATTCACTTTTACAATAACGTGCTTATCAATCTAGAAATTTTATTGCCTTAATACATTTCTGAAGATGCTGTAAAGCAGATACGAGCAACCTTTGGCATGTTGTGTGACTTTTATTTTTTAAATTGTGGCATAAAAGTTTTCAAGAATTTTAGGATTTCGTTGGTTTACAATACCTAGAACTCTTAAGGGGAACCTTGGTCATTTGTCACTTATGGAGGTGAATATATTAAGGAAACTGTTCAACAAAATATGTTGATACAACAAAATATCTTACAACAAAATATAAGAAATATTCAGCCACCTGAACCATTACGCAATTTTTAATTAAGGAGGTGTGAGTCATTTGATTCCAATATACCCTGGACCAGAGAAGGGTATTACACAATTCATTTCTTATTCAATAATGTTTTGGGCAAAAATGTATTGAATAATTATGTATTGATTGATTAGGTTATTCACTTGAAGGTATAATGAGTTAAGTATTCACATTTTGAATAGTCTTTTATATTTTTGCCATTCTAAATTTTTTTATGTATATGTATATATATATATATATATATATATATACATAAAACCATAAAGACTTTTATGCAAAGTAAAACAATGCAACACGACACTTGAAGAAACACAAAACTTGAATGTGCCATTTGACACAATAGGAAACTCGATGCAACACACACACACACACACATTAGTAGCTTTAATTTATTCCTTTAAACTTTTTCCTATTAAATATTTTAATAACAATTACTTTAAAGTTTTTTTTTTTTTTTTAAGTTGAAAAAAGTTATTTTTGAACTTTTACTTTATTTCAATGGAAATAAAAGTAAAAGTTTAAAAAATAATTGTTTAAAATAAAAGTTAACTATTATTTTTAACCTCTGATTTTTAGCAATTAGTGATAGAATGTCTCCGAGTCCTATGTAAGGTAATGACAAAAGCTATCGATATACAGCTTCTCATTTCTGGTTGGTCCGTAAACTGACATATTATAAGATGGTGACTCAATTTTTCCCTATGTATTTTGTGTTGCAGAAGATCAAAGTTCATTTTAAAATAAAACTAAATATACGCTGGATTAACAATAAGAAAAAGCCACTTATTAATAAAAAAAAAAAAAAAATTAAATATCTGGATTTTTAACTTAATAGACAATACTGGACATAAATCGGCTTCTTTAATAAAATGACAATGACTTCTTTTGGGAAATCGACATTCACCCTAAAGCGATAGATTTTAACAGCTGATCTAGAGTAGCCATGATTGATCTTGTCGCTCTAGACGTGGCCCTGTTGGGATGGTCCTATAAGGTTGAGGCCGTGATTTGTATTTCAAGTGCCCCTGGTGAGGGGTGAAAGGGAGGTAAAAACATGTGCAACAAAATTAATGATTATTGAAGAATGGTGTGTTCTGCCACACAAAATACACTGACACACTAAGTTATTCATAATCATATGAATGAATACCATTAAATTTTAAATAAAAGTTTTTATAGTTTTAAACCTAAATAATTGTATTACATTTTTTTTTTTTTTTTTCAGATTTCACAATTATGTTACATCCTTGAAAGTACTCTTCCTTCTGCACCAAAAGCTCGTGTAAGTCTATTACCAGAATCAGTGACACGAGAGTCGCAAGATATTCGTGACTCAAAAGGGGAAATAAATATTACTGAACAAAAATCTCTTCCTTCTCCTAAAATTGTCACTAAGAGAGGACATGTTGATGAAGATCATGATGTACAAGCTGTTGCTGCAAGTCTTATTGATTCAATATATATAATGAAAGACTCTGAAGACTCAGAGGATATTGGACCAATGCATATGAATGTGCCACTCTTTGGATCTGATTTTTTCTTATACAAGCTTCTTCTTTTGCTCACATCCCAGTTCATTTTCATACATCCTTATAATAAATATGCTACAAGAAATCGTTTGACATTAAAGCAAGAAAATTATGAAGATCATTGTATTTTCCAGTGTTTTCAATATAAAGTTCCTCTTTTCAAATACTCCTCTTTGTCAAAAGGTCAAGATGCATCCAGCTGCAAAAAATCTCATTCAACGAGTATCTTTTGTAAGAAGCTGTATTCAGATCCTCATCATAATAAATCAGTTCTACGAAGTCATCTCGAGAAAGTTAATATTAGAGTTCTTGATCCTTTGAGTTCTCAGTTTGTTTCTAAATGGCGTACTCTACCAAAAGCAAAAAGAATGCTTTTGGCTCTAAAACAAGTAATTAAAGATAATGACCTGAGCTTCTCTCAATTGTGTAAACACATATTCTTCTCAAAAAGTGATTATATAACGCAGCTATGGCAAAGTGATTTTAGAAACTTAATGAAAAAATTAGCAAAAGATAATATTTTAAAGGATATGTTTAAAATAATGAGGAAGAAATTTTCCCAAGACGTGAGCTGTGAGTTAGGAGATAAAGTTTTAAAATATTTCAAACACATAATAAAAAAAGAACAAAATGGGAAGTCTCTGTCAATTCCAATTTTTTGTCGATACAATGATGTCGAATTCCTTAAGAATTTACATATTTCACAGTACCATCAAGTTATGAGACTAGAAGCTAATAGAAAAGTTGAGTGTGATAAAATACCTTCAAACGTTTTTAAGATTTTGAAGGAAAAAAGTACTATTTTAGAAGAAAATCATGTTGAAATTCTTCCAGAGAATGAAATTCTTTCCGACTGGATGGCTAGTTATTGGAATGAAAAGCTTCACAATTTCGAAGGTGCAAGTCATTTACAGGAAGTTGATGAAGCATACACTCTAAATAAATTACAGGAGTATAGATTAAACCTTGAAAATTTAGGTCACTATAAAGGACAAATTTTCAAGCATTTTTCTATAGATTTTCCTCCTCATTTTCCAGTAGCAAATGCTTTAATTAACCTACAAGAAAATGAAGTTTATATAACTGAAAAGGAGAAAAATGAATTGATTCGTGAAATATCCTTCCCTTTTCCTAGACTACAAAAAACATATGCCTTAAGAAAACTTTCATTTCAGTATAGATCTGTTTTGTTCAAACAAAAATGTGAAGCTGTAGTAGAAAGTATTGAAGAAAGGAAGAGGTTATCCCTTCAATACAAAGCAGTAGCTGATATTCAGGAAGCTACAACTAAAGTCCCAAAATGGAAGACATGGACTCGTAAAAGTACGTATGCACCACAACAAGCTGAAGAACCTCGTCAAAGTAGTATGGACCCAGCAGTACAAGAAAGAAAAATACGTACTCAAAAAATTCGGTCAATTTTTGTTGAAGCAATGTTTGCTTCTTTGGGAGCAATTCTTGTTGAACGTGATAGGCCTAAATTTGATGATTTTGTGAAAGTACTTCTGAATATCCCTGAGTTTCCAGATACTGTGGATAATCAAGCTCAATTCCGTTTCATTCCTTGCAGAATGCCTCTGTTCTATAGTTATAAAACTGATTTGGAAAATAATTGTTGGGTTGCATGGTCAGACGTATTGAAACCATACATTCATGATAATAATAAAAAGTTTGACGAAATATTTGTACCAACAGAAGAATCCAGCAGGATTGGGATGTTATTAAAATTAATGCAATCCGTTCAAAGGCCTGTAATTCTTGTTGGAGAAAGTGGTACTGCTAAAACTGCAATAATGATGGAGTTTTTAAGGAATATTTCACTCGATTATGTCAAACTTACTCTAACATTTTCTTCTAGAACAACTTCCTTAGACGTACAAAGAAACATTGAGTCCTCATTAGAAAAAATAAACAAGCACACTCTTGGACCGCCATCTGGAAAAGAAATGATTATTTTTATAGATGATCTGAATATGCCTCAGTTTGATGAATATGGTACTCAGCAACCAATTGCTCTACTAAAACTTACAGTAGAAAAAAATGGATTATTTGATAGAGAAAGAGATCTTTCTTGGAAGACGTTACAAAACGTTACATTTATTGGGGCTATGGGAATGACTGCAAGAAGTGACCAAGTTGTCGACCCCAGATTTACCTCTCACTTTTGCATCTTTAATCTCACTCCACCATCAGATGATACCATAAATCGCATTTATATATCTATACTGAATGGGCATGCAGATAATTTTTCTTGTGAATTACATACTATAACTCCTGATATAATGAAAGCTACTCTTGCTTTATACAAATTTGTAAGAGAAGACATCCCGCCTTCACCAGTTAGATTTCATTATGTATTTAGCCTTAGAGATTTGTCAAGGGTAACTGCAGGTCTCTTACAGACAAATCCTAACATATTTAATTCGAAAAAAGAGTTTGTCAGGGTTTGGAGAAATGAAATAATGCGTGTTTTTTATGATCGTTTATGCCTTCCTGAAGACCAAGTAAGGGTGTGTGATTATATTGATGATGTTATTGATGAAGTCTTTCCAAATATGAAACGCTTTGTCCGAAATAATCCTTTAGTTTTTGGAGATTATGAGAACTTTCTGAACCCTGATGAACCACGATTTTATAAAGATCTAGGAAGTTACACTCATATTTATAAGATATTTTCAGATATCCTCGAAGATTATAATTCTCGGTTCATAGAAATGGATTTAGTTTTATTTGAAGATGCTCTAGATCACTTAACCAGAATTCACAGGGTTTTACGACTAAACAGAGGCAATCTTTTGGCAATTGGTGTTGGGGGTTGTGGAAAGCGTTCCTTAATTACTCTTTCTTCGTTTGCAGCAGGCTGCAAAATGTTCCAAATTAATCTGTGCAAAGGCTATAATGAATCATTTTTCAAAGATGATCTGAAGAAACTACACATAATGCTTGGTGCCGATCAAATTAAAACTACATTCTTATTTACTTCATCTCATATTATACAAGAGGACTTCCTAGAGTACATTAATAGTATACTGACTGTTGGATATATTCCTGCATTATTTTCTGATGAAGATAAAGACAGTATTATTAATAAAGTGAGGAAAAATGCCCGTGCAGCGGGATGCGCTCGCACCAAAGGAGAAGTATGGAATTTTTTTCTTGATACTTGTAAAAATTCATTACATATGGTACTCTCGATGAGTCCACTTGGTAATGCTTTAAGGGTTCGATGCCGTAGTTTTCCATCCCTTGTCAATAATAGCACAATTGACTGGATATTTCCATGGCCAACTGAAGCTCTACACGCTGTTGCCGATAACTTTTTACCAAATGACCTATTTCCGGTTGGGCAAAGAAAATTAGTAATTGAACATATTGTTTTTACACATAAGTCTGTTGTCAATTTTGCTGAAGATTTCTTAGTAAGATACAACCGCACTTGTTTTATTACTCCAAAACATTATTTAGATTTCATAAAAGCTTATATAAAATTTGTCAAAGAAAAAGTTGAAGATAATTTAACTAGAACACACGAATATGAGCTCGGACTTCAAAAAATGGTGGAGGCTTATATAACGGTAGAACAAATAAGTGCGGATACTCTTAAGCAAAAAGGGATTGTTGAACAACAAAATATTAACTGCGAGATACTGATGAAAGATTTAGATGTAGCCACTGTAGTTGTTAAAGAAAAGGAAAGTGTTGCTAAAGCCCGAAGCAAAGAAGTACAGATTCAGAGTATTGAAATTGAAAAACATAAAAAGGAAGCTGAACAAGCACTCTCCACAGCACTTCCTGCATTAAACCAAGCAAGATTAGCATTGGATCAATTAAATAAGAATGATATTACAGAAATTCGCTCATTTGCTACTCCACCACAGCCTGTTCAAGTAGTCTGTGAATGTATTTTGATTCTTTGTAATTACACTGAAATAGACTGGAAGACTGCCAAAGGCATGATGGCAGATCCTAATTTTCTGAACACGCTCAAAGAAATGAATGTAAATAAAATCACGAGAGCACAACAAAAGAGTGTTCGAGATCATTTAGCAGTAAGTGCTAATATTATAACTTACTTAAGTCTGACAAATATTTAGTTAAATTCTTACATTTGATGAGTGTGAATGATAAGATTATTGTTTTTTTTTTTTTTTTTTTTTTTTTTTTTTTTTTAACGGCGCATCTACATCTTGGCCATTAGCGCCTAAGATTATTGTTATTCCAATTTTGAAAATGTTAAGACATACAAGTTATGTTGATGATTAAACCTAAAGAACTGGCCAGTATTATTTTTCCACCAATCAATCCAACTCTATTGCTGATATATATTAGTTCAAACTTTATACAAAATAGGAGGCGTTGCATGCCGATCCCCATTGAATCCATTTTTTAAAAATTAGTTCCTTTTACAGTAACATCCTCTTTTTTCTCTGTAAATCACTTTCAAGAAGAAATTGCAATTGAATAATGTAAAATTCACAATAACAGTCTTACAAAATTAACTTGTAATATCATATCAGGAAGAAGCAAGAGCTTAACTGAAACTGATAGGAATTATGAGTTTGCCTACAAGTCCAAAACACTCCTTCAAATCATTTTTAGCAAAAGTTTAGGTTGGAATTCTCCAAATAGGTACATCAGGAGTTCATTGAATGATGTGTCAACTGTAAAATGTCTAAAAGCCAGACCAACTGAACACCTCTATGATGGAACTTCAGTACTCTACAAATAAGCTACTGAGCGGTGTACTGCTAGATTTGTTAGGAACGGAATGTGATGTAGAATAGAATATCTTAGAGTAAAGACATACATATTTGGGTTGCGTATCATTTTCTCTCATATGTTTATAATTATTTTTTAATACATCTATGTTTATTATAGATGCTTTCTGAATAAGAAGATAAGATCTTGGAGTTTTTATACGATTTTTTTTAAATGTTTGGTTTGGTTATTTTATTTTTTTACATAATTTACTGAGGATATGAAACATATTATTGTTATAGAGTTTATTGTTCTTGCAGATCTCTGTAATGTTTGATTGAATGAAATGTGCAATTTCTTATAGAATGGAAATACTTTAGTAAATAGTACTTAGCTGACCCTTTATTCAAATAGAGGAATATGTGTAGATCGTAAATTGAAAACTAAGATGTTGTAGGTAGTTGGTAACAGCTTATTCAGTCATCATTTATTTTATATTAAATTTTTCCTGTTGTAGAAACGTTTCGGCTATAAGCCATTGTATTTCACAGATGATTAGATTGAAAATGGCTTATAGCAGAAACGTTTCTTCAACAACAAAAATTTAATATAAAATAAATGATGACTGAATAAGCTGTTACCAACTACCTACAAATAGAGGAATTCTCGTTATGGACGGTTTCATTAGCTTTATTTCAACTCTACCTATTTTGCACCCTTTGGATGCCTCTTCATTCTGGGAATTTATCATAAACATGAACACTTTCAACCCCAACTTCAGGAGGAGAGAATCTTCCACTGGAAGACGAGACTGGTCTTCTACTGAAAAAATCCAACATGGTGGAAATTTATGAGAATATATCCAACATCGATATATTCTCATAAAAATTAAAAAGCCCATTGTTTTTCCTTCTATTTTCTAATTAAAACATATTTCTATTTTTTGTCAAATAAATGAATAAAAATACTATTCACAAATTTTGTATTTCAGTTTCTGTATTTAACACTTTCTTTCTATTTTTTATGATGTGGATATTTTCCTTAATGTTTTTATTGTTCAATTTCTTTCTTTTCCTTATGTGCTAATATTTTCAAAATTAAAATTATATTTAATAGCATTATTTTCTCCTTTATCGATATTTTGAGGATGCTGTTTAATTTGTTTTCAAAGTAGCTGTTCCAATTCTCCTATGAAGGATCTATTGCTGTTAATTTTTTATAAATTGTATTTAGTTTCCTGTAATTTTAACTTATCTTTAATGTTACTAAAGTTATTTTTTATTTTGTTGTTGTACTTCCAAGATACTCTAATATTTGTATATAATTGTCTGATTTTGTTTGAAATTATTGGATTGAAATTTAATCAAAAATAATAGCATGGTTCTGAACTCTGATCCTTTTAAAACCTGTTCATTTTCTACCTAATTGATTGTAAATGTGATTTTTATATTCCGTTCCCCGTTTCCTCAACATTAGTAAATGTATGAAATAATTTATCACATAAATTCATTTTTCAGTTATAATTTTTTTTATGTTAAAAGTTTTTATTTAAGATTGATAACACTATGGCTATGGCTTGTGAACTTTAAGAAGTACTCATGATGATGTTGCTTTGTTAAGTCCTTTGCATGAGAAAAACATAAAATTTTGAAGAATTGACATCACCACTGGGGTATTCTGGTGGTTGGATGGATAGCATGCTGAACTGCCAGGAATGCTAATTTGAGTTTGAGATCAACTTAAAACTGAATGAATTTTTTCTATGACGGGCTCTCTGAAAAATGTCTTTCTTCATCATGCATGCTTAAAAAGGACAATAGCCAGTTGATAGCCTAGTGCTAATATCAATAAAACTCTATTTAAGGTAAAACAAAAAAGAAAATCTAATTTGAGAATCTTGGATGATGAACCTTTGCCATCCAACCGTCTGTAAGAGAAAAAAATCGAAATGACCTGCTAAGTAAATCATTATAATAACTTCTCACAAAATGACGCTTTCATGAATAGAATTGAGCTTTGACTCTGAATCGTCACATTAAATAATGTTATTGTGGCTGAGCAGACATTTTTGTAGCAATAATTATGCTAAAGTATTTATAAATACTTTTTATTCAACAGTTATTAAGTTGAGTCATTTTTCATAAAGTTTATTATTCTTCTAGAAATCAGCAAAAATGGATCAGATGGCCATAATTAGTACGGCAGGTTATGGATTACTCACATTCATTCAAGCAGTCCTCAACTACTGCAGTGTCTACAGAATTGTAAAACCAAAACAAGAAAAGGTAGAAATGCTCGAGAAAAAACTCACTAAGGTATTATTCTTATAATTGTAATTGCCTAGGAATCCTATTGTATTTGTCTCAATAGCGAAATTCATTCAAAATTTTATTTTTATTATAAAAAGCTACTTCTTTATATTGATTTATATTAAAGAGCCTCCAATATAGAAGGAGTGATATGCTTTCTTTTTTGTTTTGATAAGTTAAAGCCAAGTGTACAAAACTACTATATATATATATATATATATATATATATATATATATATATATATATATATATATATATATATATATATATATATATAATTTTTTATAAATATGGCACTGGTCAAAATAATAGTACTCCATTTTCTATGTACTATTTTATTGTTGGCACGCCCTACATGCTTTGCGGCCTAAAGGCCACACACACACACACATACAGAGAACATAGATACATACATATATATATATATATAAATATATATATATATATATATATATATATATATATATATATATATATATATAAATATTCTGTTCTTTTGTTAATTTTTCTCCGTTTGTTGTATTTTTAATAGTTTTAATTTGTAAACTTTTAAATGTTAACTAAAACTAATAATTTGTTTAAAAAACAAAATATGTTAATATACAAATGCAAGTGGTATGCTGTTTATTGCATGAGACTTGCAGACAAAAATAAACTCCCTTCTTGTAGGGCTACTGTAAGGAGGAAACAAATAAAAAAAAAAATAATAAATAAATATATAAATATATATATGTATATATATATATATATATATATATATATATATATATATATATTCTTTTTTATCCTAGGAGGTATGGGGTCATTAAAGCAGTCTTCTTTTATTACACCACTTTACTTATTGGGCCCGACATGTTTCGTGCATCTTTTCTTCGCACCTCTTCAGGGGCACTTCTACAACAAAATATAATTTTTTGAACATCCACACAAACCTTTTTTCTACTATAGTAAAACTATCAATACGATCTTTGAACTGTTCCACAAAATGCATTAAAACATTATCATGCTCCATTAAATGTTACCCCTACCCTAAATATTGCAATAATTATAGCTAAATTACGTATTTTTTTATAAAAGGTGTTGAGTCCTACCTTGCAAGGAAGTCCTCCCGTTACCAAGTACTCCCTCTGGAGTCCGGCTTAATACTAACCTTGTAAGTGGATTGCCAAAATGTCCTTGTCGTTATCTGTCCTTCGTTGTTGTCCTAGTTAAGTCTACTCATCAAATATTTTTTTATAAATTTTTGGGTCTTAATCTATTATTCCATAGAAAATTTGGTGTACATTTTTCAGATCAGTTCTTTTATTCACTGCTATCATAAATTGTATGATATATTTAATGTTACTTTTAGTGGATATAAGAAATTTCTTAATATAGTAAATAGCTTTAAATATAAAATTTTAGAATTGGAAATGTCTAGGAATTATGCTATGTTAGAAAAATTAAATAAAAGGGAAGAGTTATGTAAAAGTACTCTCGTTACCCAAATAGAATGTTCAAAAATTAAAGAAGTGGTTGACATACTTTATACTATATAAGACAAGAATACTTACGCAGTTTGACTAAAATTATTTGAAAAATTCCGACGGTCTTTTAAAGAAACACAGGGACAATGTTAACAATGACGAGCTACCAACGGACATAAAAACAAACAATGACTGGATTGTGAACTTAACTGACAGAACTATTCCCGAACATGTTACGAAGTTTCTAACTTTAAGCAGCAAATTCAATATCTTAAAACCGATTAGAGAGAATGAAAGGATTAATCTGATAACGGACTTGGAATACATGCTAGATAACGTAGAAATGCCAAACAAAGAGAAGAATAAAATTAGACAAAAAAGTGTAAACTTTCTAAATAACACTAAAAACACTATATGCTTTAAAAACATATCCAATCATACAGATATTTTACTAGCTGAAAAATTAAATAAGTACGAACGTACGACTAGACATTTTAAAAAGGACAATCCTGACATTTTAATAATAAAAGCGGACAAATAGAATAAAACGGTCTTAATCGATAGGGATACATATAACCAGAAAATGGAAAACATTTTAAAGGACGTTTATAAACAAATAGACTATAACCCGACTACTAGCCTTAAAAACAAAGTTATTAAATATTTAGACAATTTGGTAAAGAAGCGCTATATAAGTAAAATAGATAAAAGAAAACTAGTAAATCATAATTGTATGACCCCGTTAATTTATGGACTTATCAAGTTGCATAAAGAAGATAAGCCTTTGCGACCTATAATCAGCGCATGTGAATCCCCAATACAAAAACTAGCGAAAATGTTAGGAGATGATCTAAAATTATTCTGTGATAATAACCCTTTTGATATTTTAAGTGCGACACATTTAATAGACAATCTTAAAGATATTAAGATTTTACCGGATTTTGAATTAGTATCATTTGACGTGGTTAACATGTTCCCAAATATACCCGTAGAGTTAGCAATCAAAATAATAAATACCAATTGGAACCAGATTGAAAAACACACAAAAATTAAAAGTAAAGAATTATTCATCGAAGGAATTCGCTTATGTATATATATATATATATATATATATATATATATATATATATATATATATATTTATATATATATTTATATATATATATTTATATATACATATTTATATATATATATTTATATATATATATATATATATATATATACATATATATATATATATATACATATATATATATATACATATATATATATATATATATATATATATATATATATATATATATATATATTTATATATATATATATATATATATATATATTTGTATTTATATTTATATATATATATATATATATGTATGTATGTATGTATCTATATATAAACCTACTCAAACCCACGCAATAACAGCCCAACCAATATCTCCATAATAGCTAGTATGATATAAATATAAAAGCATTCTTAAAGTGGTTCTTCCTGCTGTTCTTTTGAAAATTTTGTTTTTTTGTTTGTTTTTTTTTTTTACAAAACATATTGTAAAACATGATGAGAATTTATATGAGCCTTTATATTTAACATAAAAACAAAAAATCGAAAAGATATTTTGTAAACCTTTTTGAATATTTTACATTGCCTATTACAGTGAATAAATTACACCTCAAAAAGTGAACTTTCCCTAATTTTATTTTTTTTAGGCTTTGCAAAATTTAGAGGCAATAAACGAAGAAGTAAGGCAATTGGAAGAAAAACTGCAAGATCTCAATGCGAAATATGAAGAAGCAACTGCAGAGAGACAGCGTCTGAAAGAAGAAATGGACCTCATGTTAAATAGATTAGCAATTGCCAATAAACTTTTACATGGTTTATCGTCAGAAAATGAAAGGTATTTATTTTATTTTCCTTTGTCAATAATTTTAAATAGTATTTTTTACAAGTTATGAATTAATTTGATCAATGATAATACATTCCTCTTATATACGGTGGGCTGGTAACGCACTTTTCATGGAGTGTTTTATGCATCTTGAAATTTTTCTATAATGAACCTCTTGGGTAGATAAGAAGGTAAGTATGTGTAGGCTAGACTTACCGTGGAACACCAGGCACTGCGCATAGGGGAAAGGTGCAAAAAAATATTGTCTGAAAATAGTGTTTTATTCAGAAGCCAACTATCGTTGCAATTAAGGCAATTTTACAATGAATAATAAATAAGGCAGACACTTTTAAGGGAGCTAAAATGTAAATAAAAAAAAACCAAAGTACCGAGAGTCAGGCCGCTGAGTCGTGCTACACGGGTGGTGGGGGAACTACGTCATCCAGGCCTCCCCCACCCTGCGTCTCTGACAGAGGGGAAGAGTTCCCGCTCTCTTCTAATACACTCTTCACTGTCTTATTTTTGTTTAATATTTATTTCATTTACTACCCATTATAAATTTATTAAATAAATATTTCAAAATAAGGTTAAAAATGTATTAGTTACAAAAACAAACATTTATAATTTAGTAAAACAATCATTTTTCATTTAATTTAGTTATATTTTATGTTCTATACTCTCAATGGCCTTTAATCTTGTTTGCATCCTACTTGTTCAAAAGAGCAAATTGCCCTCGTTGAGTGGGCTCTGAACGATCAAATAAATAAATAAAAATAAATAATTTAATTTAGTTATTCTAACCTGTTTTTTTTTTTAATTCTGGTCATCACCTGGGAGGGAAAAGCAACCCATCTCTCCTGCATCATCAGGTAACGCATCTTCTGAAGAATTATCTGAATCAGATGAACTATAATTTGAGAAGGAACTTCGAAAGTCTATAATTATCTGTTCTATATTCTCTCCATACAGTGCTTCTTTCCGCCAAGCTTCTTCAATTATTTCCTTTGTATGCCTTACTGCTTCTTTCAAATTTTCTGGAGAAACAGCGTCACATGCCTCTCTTGTCAGTTGCTCTGCATCGGTAATGTTGAAGGATGTGTTTTCCTTTGGCAACTTTCCCTTTTATTTGTGCCCAAATTAGTTCAATTGCATTGAAATGGCAATGATATGGAGGAAGTCTTATGACTTGTCCTTTTCTGCTAGCCAGTTCATCCAATTCATATACTATTTTTCTGGGCCTATTTTCTTGTACAATGCTCAATAATTCGGGTTTCAACTGATCGGGGGGACCAATTAATATTATTAAGAGTTAGCTATTCCTGGATATGAAGTTTTCTCCATATGATATGATGATAGTGATAAAGAGCATTATCCATAACAATTGTACTACCAGGGGTTACGTTATCCAACAACTTCATGAACCAATTTTTGAGCACTTCTGCGTTCATCTCTTTATGATAATACCCTGTTGTTTTTGACCTGAACAGTAACATACTGTTAGGTATGAAACCGTTCCCGCTACCTGCATAGGCCATGATAGGGCGTCCACCCTTCCCAGTGGGCAGTTTCCAGAAAGCCCGAAGTGAGTCATCTGTCCAGGATTTGCTAGTCGTGTGTCCAGCATTTATCCATGTCTCGTCCAGAAATACCACTTCTTCTAAATTGCATTCTCTGATTTGGCGTAAAAATACACATTTGGCAATGACAATATCCCTTCTTTCCATTAAAAATTTCCGGTTGTTTATTTTCTTCCATTTAAAATTCAATTTGTGAAGAATAAATGACAAGGATGTTTTTCCTCCTGTAAATAATCCAGCTTCTTTGAGAGAAAATATCAACACTTTCCTGGTGGGCCACTCTTTCTTCTCGTAATAGGAGAATATGTGATTACGAATAGCCTCAAACGAATCCATATCAGTCACTGCTTTCTTCCTCGGTCTCTTCTTCCCAGGTGTCGACAGCAGCTCATTTTTTTTTAGGAACTCATAATTCGTGACACTGTAGATCTGCTTATCTGGAGGGCCTCAGCAACTCTTTCTGTGACTTTCGATGTTGACAACGGCCCGTTTTTTATTTTTTCCATCAAAAAATAATTTTATAAACGAAGAACTAAAATATGGGACTGGGATTTTAAAACGAAGGGCTTACTCCAAGGGTCTCTACTACTCCCTGCAGGTGTATCCATTATAAGCCTCGCAAATCACTTAACAATAACAAGCGGGGTGTAAACACTGAATAACAGAGCAGAAACAGGGTGTAACAACCCCCTGAGAGTGTAGGAGGCGGGGTTGGAGGGAGGGGGTAGGCCTTCCCCTCCTTGGGTGCAGGGTGGGGGTAATCCCGTGTAGCACGACTCAGCGGCCATACAATAGGTTTTTTTTTAAAATATTAAATGAAGTGCTTTATTCATGCTGCGATTTAAACAGCGTCTTCAATAAACATAATTTAAAATTATAACAAAAGGGCAGACACTTTTTGTGGGGTTTAATTATCAGGAAACATGAAAATAAATGTTGCCTATGATAGACTGCAATACACTGCGTGTAACAGTAGGAGTGAGTGAGAGCACCGATCATCTGGACAGTTGTAGTTGTTCTCTGAGCTCTCATTGGTTCTTGCTCACATGTCTTGTACATCTGTCTTGTTTTAATTGGCTGCGCAAATAAAACACTTATTTAATATAAGAATAAAAAGAACTTAGGTTTTTTTTAGTGCGGTTCCTCCCTCCCTCCATAGGGAGGAACGCCGCTTGTAAGGTTGACCTCGTGACACAATCCGGAAGTGCCGACTAAAAAATTTTACATTTCAGAACCTCTAGAGAACAAAAATAACGGTGGTACAAATTTTTGTGTGTATAAGTATATATATATATATATATATATATATATATATATATATATATATATATATATATATATATATATTTATATATATATATTTATATACATACATATACATATATATATATATATATATATATATATATATATATATATATATTTATATACATACATATACATATATATATATATATATATATATATATATATATATATATATATATATATAAATATTTTCTGCATGTTTGAAATTCATGCGGGCGAGGTTAGCTCAGTGGTAGAGCACTGTACTAATAAGCTGGAGGCCTGAGTTCAAATCCCGAGCAAGCACTAAAGATTTTTTCTTCTAGTGTCTTTGTTCATGGGTTGAATTCAGCCTCCCTGACCGTCCCTAGGCCAACCCAGCCTTTAATTAATTTAATAATGGGTACCTTGGTTGGTGCTAATGACTCTATCAGTCGAAGAAGCCAAGCGGAAAATCAGGCGGCCGGAGCGTATCTACCCAAGAGGTATGCAAAATTTCAAGGTGCATAAAACACTTCACGAAATGTGCGGTTACCAGCTCTTGCACTATTGCGTGAGCAAATGATTATGGTTAACTAGTTTTTATAGGGGTTAGAGAGTCCAAGATATATTGGTCTTATTTCTAGATTTCCTTAGAAGCTAATGTAATAGTTATTCAATGGATCTTCCTTTTATTTGTAGCACTTTCCCAAGAAATTTAGCTATTGAGGTTGCAGAGGAAAGAATTTTTGAAAAAATCTTTAAATTGTCATCAATTCTACCTAATGGTTACCAAAAATGACTCCTTTTAAAAAATATACATATATATGTGTTTATGTCCGTTACACTATAGCTGCTGCATTTTTTTTTTTGCCATGAAACCATTGGTTATTAAAAAAAGAATTCACTAAGAAAGAATTAGTGAAGTAATTAATTTAAAGTACAACATCAAAAATAAGCATATTTAATATTATTTTACACCAATTGATTTTGTTATCCCATCAATTCTTACTAAATTAATCCTTTTCATTATTGAGATTTCCAATGTGGACTCGTAAGGTCTTCATTTAGTTCCTTGAGAATTGTTTGTTCTGGTTGAGTATAATTCATCTTCTTCATGATTTCATTTTCTTACTTTAAGGCCTGTGATCCTGCATGCTGAAGGCCTTTTAAATTGTTAGATTCCATCCTTGACTAGAGTCCAGAACTAATGGTTAAAATTTGTTACCAAGGCTTCAAAAATGTCGTGCCTTGTACATAGTTTTCCGGATATTTTACAGTTTTGTAGTTTTATACTAACTTAAACATAATAATCATTAGTAAACATTCAATCTGGAAAAATTATCAGAGATCTGAGTATTGATTAATTTATTTAAAGCTGTCTTTGAAGGGATTGAGTGTTTATTTCAATAATTTGTGAATAATCCTTCCAAGGAAATTGATATTAAATGTTATGTGGCTCTGAAGTTCATTTTTAAATTAAATATTCAGATATATATTTTACAAGTAATGTTCTCTATTTATCAACTCCCCCCCCCCAATTACAATTTCTTTTTCAAATTTATTATTCCCGGGGAGCCTAGGCATGTACTCGTAGAAGAGAAGAAACCCCTGGCTAATTTTATCTAATTCCTTAGCCCTTGTGCATAGGTGCACTTATGGATAGTACATCCAAGGCTGCTGCAACACAGTGAATGACAGAGAAATAAACTAATAAATTTATAAAATTGAGTAGTATTTCTGTTGATGGTAATTTTGTTAGAAATATAACCTCAGGAATAATTTCATCAATTTAAGAAGTTATTTCAATTGTTCATATACATTTAATCCTTGTATTATATTTGATATTGATTTAATCCTTTAGATGCTCAGTGGGTAGAATGCCGTGGGCCTCTGCGTGGGGCTGCCCTCTCCAGACCACTTACCTGCCTGGCAGGATTCTTGGTGCTCGGCTACTTCTCATTTATTCATTGTTTTACAATTATTTTATCAAAGTCTACTGTAGTTGATTAGTCAAGTTGTGCTATCACAATTTCTTTAAGTAATTTTCTCATAAAGTTCAACATTTCAGACAAATTATTGTTGATATTTTATTATTTTTTTTACTACAGGTTATCTACAGGTTGCCACCCTTTTATAATGCCAACAGCACGTGGTCGGTCACCCATTCAGGTACTGACCCGCCCGACATTGCTTAACTTCGGTGATCTAGGGGAACCGGTGTATTCATCATGGCTATGGCCGTTGGCGATATTTTATTATTGATTAATTTATTATAATTTTACCAGTTATAGTATTAAAGCATAATAAAAATAATGTAAAAAAAAAGTAATATTACATTTAGTTATGATTTTGCTAATAAACAATGAATGTTTTGACCCGCTGGGATCATGCATTCATCTCTGAGTTGGGACTGTCAAATGTACACCAAACGCTATCTGCTAGTACTAAAAGTAGTTACTTGTTTTATTTTTTCTCACAGATGCCTCTCTTCAGAGCCATTATTCTGGCTTGGCACATTTAACCCAAAATTACCCACAATAGTGGCTTTGCGCACCTTGACCACGGTAATCTCGAGCCACTATTATGGTGCAACACTCAACAGGTGTTGGGCTCAAGACACTATAATGGTTTTGAACATTTAAAGGATAAATTTGATACGTTCATAATGAAATGAACAATTTATTTAATTGAATTTTTGGAATGCTAAACGAAGAGGTCGGAGAGCATTGTTATGATAATAAAAAAATATTTATAGATTGTTTTATGTCTACATCATTTATAAATTTGCATTAGATGGAAGAAAGAGCGTGCAGTCCTAAAGATTGAATATGAAAAAATTATTGGAAATTGCTTAATTACTTCAAGTTTTCTTGCATATACTGGAGCATTTAATTGGGAACTGAGACAAGAAATGATACACGAAACTTGGAGGAAAAACATCACTAAACTGAAAATCCCCTTTTCGTCCAACTACCAATTACAGCTTGAATTAATGGATGAAATGTCAATAAGCAAGTAAGAAAGAAAACATGCATGAGTAGCTGTAAATGTATATGGGTACGACACTAGTTTAGGTAAAATATTAATAAGCTCTGGTTTAGAAGCTTCCGTTTTACGAAATGATTTATTTAATTTTTATATGCACGTTTTGATAGGAACTAAGACATTTAATGCTATCTTAAATGCAGATATTGTTCAATCTTCGAACCACATCCTTTCATTCTTTGCCTGAACGCTATTGTGGTTCTCATCACCTCGGCCTACTACTCTATATGATCTAATGGGCAGGTTCGGAAGCAGAGCAGTTGGGCTCTCCCCCAAACCCACAGTGGTGCTGTGAACCCATGCACAGGCGTGTTAGAGATGCACGTCATCCCATCTTCCAAATGGAACCACAAACTGTCCACTTAATCGCACTTCAAAAACAGATTATCAGCACAATTTCATTGCCTGGCAAATTCAATACTAGCCCAATAACATAACTGGCTCTTTAAGCCAAAAGATGTTTCATTCATTATAAGCATTATTCATATCTTGTTTATCTTTATCCCCTAGCTATTTTATTCATGAAGTGTAATTTCCTTACGTACATACAGTCCAACCTCTTTAGCTATCCATGTCTGGACTATAATCCGGCACTATCGTGAGCTTGCTATAAAAAAGGTTTAAGCACCTCAACCTTTTGGGAAGAGGTTTAAATTATACAGGTACACCTCAGCTTCCAATTAGTTCCACACATAATTTGAATTTACTTATCTCCAAAATCACTTATCATTAAGATGAACCACATAAAACCATTCCTACTTGTGTATTTTTTTTATAAATACAATTATAATAATATTCAGGCAGAAAGAATCTGTTTTAAGCTTTCAAACAAATAAATTTTATTTTTTACTTCTTCTAAAACAAATTTAAATACATACACAGAAATATGTGTACATTCTTGGGAATGCTTAGAATTAGTCATGTTTGATTTGTTTATCATACATCACAAACTCTTTATTTGTGAATGTAGCATACTCTTAGACATTACATTGTATAGTTGAATTAAATAACAATGTAGTTATTAATTTTCAGAAAGTTGAAATTAAACTAATTTATGTTAAATTTAAGAATATTTAGATTGCATTCGTTTATTTACACGATGAGTAAAATTGAGTGAGGATCAATAGCAACAGTTAAAAAAGTCCGACTCGCAAAAACTGCATCATCTTAGCGTGGTTCCGTTCTTATCCCTAGTCTAATTTGGAAAGATTAAAATAGAATCAGTTATTATTTTGGTTCCACCAGTCTTGAAAGGTCTTGATTTACGATCTTACCTGTATGGGTCGGCTAACCCATAAGTCGGCCAGATAGGCCTCCGCTCAGAGGCATTTGGAAAGCCTTGGGATCTCTCTCTTTGAACGCTACATTTTTAACAATAAATTGATCTTCTTATTTTACTTAATCTGTTTTATTGTCAAATACATTATCCGACTATAAGCAATTAAAAAATAACAAGGAATAAAATAAAAAGAACCGTTCAGACAAAAAGAACAGTTCGAATAAGCGAAATCAAATACTTTAAAGTTTTAAGCACTTATTTCTCCGATTGACATCGCCTAATCTTCCGTTTACCAAGATTCTCAACCTTTTTCTAGATATTAAGGAAAGTATACAAAGTTACCAAAACGTTTTATGTCTGTTAATAAAATATTTTATTCTAACCCTTCCTTAACTCCAAACTTAACAAAAATTTCAACATATTAGTTTTAATGAAAGTAGAACATGCAGAAAATGTTTCAACTGAATCCCATAATTCTAAGTACCAAAACCAAAAACGGTATTCAAAAACTATTTTTCCAATTTTCTCAAAAACGGTCAAAGCTATCGCCTTGAAAATGGTTTCATTCATTTTCCTAGCCCAAGAAGCCTATAAAACGAGTACTTTTTACGTTACGATTTTTTTTTGCGCGAATTTTGCCCCAAACTCCATCTTCCAGTGGACGGAATCTGCTGGTTAACGAACTTGACCTTTCAAATTAGACGAAAGATTTTTGTACCAAATTTCATCGGACCATTCCTCTTCGACCTAGAGAGCGAACAGACAAATATATATATATATATATATATATTGTAATGATATATTACATTCTTGAAAATATGTTTAAATTCAAATAACCATCGATATTTTGAAAAGCCCGCGCAAATCACAAACCATATGTACAAATAACATCGTATTATATACGATCAAAATTAATAATGTTTTTGGACAATACTGGTATACAATATATCCATATTAAATGTACATTCAGATAACAATAAATTAATTATTTTGTATGGCAAAAAACAATTGTTATCTGTATATATAATCCGGCAAACGGCGGAAGTTGAGAAGCAGGGACGCTAAACTTTCCCGCTTGCTCGAATGGCGTCAGTCCATTCTAGTTCCATCAGCGATAGAGAGAGGTTCAAACTACTCTAGTCTCAGCCTTGTCTTGAAGAAGAAGTCTTTTGGTTCTCAGCGTTGGCCGAAGTCAGAGCTCTCCTCCAAGGAATACCGAATGTATTGAGATTTCGTTGGAAGCGGATTGATTTAGAGGTAAGAATTGTTTTTGTTGTAGTTTTAAATTATTTTATTTTTGTTTGCATGTAATTTAATATTGTTTGTATCTCAGAATTGTCTGGAGATAAATGTAATACCAGTAATTCACTCGGAACCTTGATCCATGAGATTAAGTTAAATTAACATAATAAAACTAATTAAAATTTCTTTATTTCTTATTATAAAAATTAATCATTACATTTAATGGCGCCCAACGTAGACGGCCGAGTGAATTAAAATTAAATGCGGTAAATAAATATTGAAAATAAAACTTAAAAGTAATTTTTTTTTATATAATAAAAATGTCTGACGTAAATATTGAACAATTTCAAAATAACGGTGAAGAAAATAGTGTAGAATCACCGGAATACGTATTTTTTACGCCAGGAGAAATAAATATAATAGTCGAAACACGTGAAAATGAATTGCAGGAGGATGATGCAATAGCATTCAGAGAATCGTCGGCGTGTTCCATAGCAAAGGAAATTATATCCAATGGCGGGAATCGTACTCCGGAAAGGGATAATGAGATGCATCCGTGGCACGTGGATCAACTCATGAGATTTTTAACAGACAAGTTCCAAGAGTTTAATGCTAAGAGTGATAAAAATTATGCAGAACTAAGTAAAAACAATAAAAGATTGGAAAATAAAATTGATAAAAATAATAAAATATTGGAAGATAAAATTGATGCAAATAGAATAGAACAAAATAAAAAATTGGACGATTTATGTAATGCTTTAAATAATATGGGTAAAAATCAGAATGAAGAGACGATAGAGTTGGAAAAATCGAATAATAACCTTTTTAATAAAAATAATAGAAGTTGTATAGAAATTATTGAGATAAATGAAAATAATAACGAAAATTTAATTAAAAATACCGAAAATGACGATACACAATTCAATAAGGACGATTCAAGTGAATTAATAAAAGATAATTTCAATTATGATTGTAGTATTATTGATCAAAAATGTGAAGAAAATAAAATATTTGTTGAAACTAAAGATGAAAGTGAGTATGTTTGTTTAGTGAATGAAGATGATAAAATTAAAGAAATATTATTGAGTAATTTGAATAATAATAATGAAAAAATAAATCAAATAATTAAAAATAATATAACTAATGATAATTTAAAAAATAAAATAAGTACAGACGTTATGGATGAGAATTTGGAACAAAATAATATTAAAAAATTAGTTGATGATCATATAATTAGTTTAAAAATAATGAGTTATAATAATAATAATGGTAATAATCAAAATAATATAATGAATAAAAATGTTAACAAAAATAATCATCTGAAAAATATGGACACCAAATTTGGTAATAAAGTAAAAATACTTTTTGAGTATCAACATCAAAATGGGATTGAAAAAATTGCAAAATTAAATCGGCCACCACGAAAGAGAATAAAACAAATCCTTAGGAATAATTCGGACAGATGCAAAAAAGATTTTAATGATAAATAGTGGATCTAGGACAATTTTTAAATGTAGTACTAGTTTAGAATTTTTATGTTACAAAAATTAGTTTAGTATAAGATTTAATTGATAATAATAATAATTAAAAATTAATATAAATGTTGAAATCACATTAGTTTAGGATAAGAAAATTTTGATATTATGTAAAATTAATAAATTTAATAATAATGTTTTTTGTATATTAAAATAAACTTATTTCAATAAAGATCATTAGTTTAGCCTAAAATAAATTTGATAATTATAAAAATAATTTAAAATAAGTATATTAATAAAATACTATATTCATATAATCACAATAATTAAAAAATTATGAGACGAAGTAAGCTATCAAAATTTAAAAATAATATAATACACTTGCTATTATTCTGAACCCTCTATTCCGAAACTCCAAATTAAAAAATTCAATTTTAAATTTATTTTTTATACCGGACTAAAAACATTTTTTTTTTAATTTTTTTTTTTAGACAGGAGTGCAAATGTAATGATATATTACATTCTTGAAAATATGTTTAAATTCAAATAACCATCGATATTTTGAAAAGCCCGCGCAAATCACAAACCATATGTACAAATAACATCGTATTATATACGATCAAAATTAATAATGTTTTTGGACAATACTGGTATACAATATATCCATATTAAATGTACATTCAGATAACAATAAATTAATTATTTTGTATGGCAAAAAACAATTGTTATCTGTATATATAATCCGGCAAACGGCGGAAGTTGAGAAGCAGGGACGCTAAACTTTCCCGCTTGCTCGAATGGCGTCAGTCCATTCTAGTTCCATCAGCGATAGAGAGAGGTTCAAGCTACTCTAGTCTCAGCCTTGTCTTGAAGAAGAAGTTTTTTGGTTCTCAGCGTTGTCCGAAGTCAGAGCTCTCCTCCAAGGAATACCGAATGTATTAAGATTTCGTTGGAAGCGGATTGATTTAGAGGTAAGAATTGTTTTTGTTGTAGTTTTAAATTATTTTATTTTTGTTTGCATGTAATTTAATATTGTTTGTATCTCAGAATTGTCTGGAGATAAATGTAATACCAGTAATTCACTTGGAACCTTGATCCATGAGATTAAGTTAAATTAACATAATAAAACTAATTAAAATTTCTTTATTTCTTATTATAAAAATTAATCATTACATTTAATGGCGCCCAACGTAGACGGCCGAGTGAATTAAAATTAAATGCGGTAAATAAATATTGAAAATAAAACTTAAAAGTAATTTTTTTTTATATAATAAAAATGTCTGACGTAAATATTGAACAATTTCAAAATAACGGTGAAGAAAATAGTGTAGAATCACCGGAATACGTATTTTTTACGCCAGGAGAAATAAATATAATAGTCGAAACACGTGAAAATGAATTGCAGGAGGATGATGCAATAGCATTCAGAGAATCGTCGGCGTGTTCCATAGCAAAGGAAATTATATCCAATGGCGGGAATCGTACTCCGGAAAGGGATAATGAGATGCATCCGTGGCACGTGGATCAACTCATGAGATTTTTAACAGACAAGTTCCAAGAGTTTAATGCTAAGAGTGATAAAAATTATGCAGAACTAAGTAAAAACAATAAAAGATTGGAAAATAAAATTGATAAAAATAATAAAATATTGGAAGATAAAATTGATGCAAATAGAATAGAACAAAATAAAAAATTGGACGATTTATGTAATGCTTTAAATAATATGGGTAAAAATCAGAATGAAGAGACGATAGAGTTGGAAAAATCGAATAATAACCTTTTTAATAAAAATAATAGAAGTTGTATAGAAATTATTGAGATAAATGAAAATAATAACGAAAATTTAATTAAAAATACCGAAAATGACGATACACAATTCAATAAGGACGATTCAAGTGAATTAATAAAAGATAATTTCAATTATGATTGTAGTATTATTGATCAAAAATGTGAAGAAAATAAAATATTTGTTGAAACTAAAGATGAAAGTGAGTATGTTTGTTTAGTGAATGAAGATGATAAAATTAAAGAAATATTATTGAGTAATTTGAATAATAATAATGAAAAAATAAATCAAATAATTAAAAATAATATAACTAATGATAATTTAAAAAATAAAATAAGTACAGACGTTATGGATGAGAATTTGGAACAAAATAATATTAAAAAATTAGTTGATGATCATATAATTAGTTTAAAAATAATGAGTTATAATAATAATAATGGTAATAATCAAAATAATATAATGAATAAAAATGTTAACAAAAATAATCATCTGAAAAATATGGACACCAAATTTGGTAATAAAGTAAAAATACTTTTTGAGTATCAACATCAAAATGGGATTGAAAAAATTGCAAAATTAAATCGGCCACCACGAAAGAGAATAAAACAAATCCTTAGGAATAATTCGGACAGATGCAAAAAAGATTTTAATGATAAATAGTGGATCTAGGACAATTTTTAAATGTAGTACTAGTTTAGAATTTTTATGTTACAAAAATTAGTTTAGTATAAGATTTAATTGATAATAATAATAATTAAAAATTAATATAAATGTTGAAATCACATTAGTTTAGGATAAGAAAATTTTGATATTATGTAAAATTAATAAATTTAATAATAATGTTTTTTGTATATTAAAATAAACTTATTTCAATAAAGATCATTAGTTTAGCCTAAAATAAATTTGATAATTATAAAAATAATTTAAAATAAGTATATTAATAAAATACTATATTCATATAATCACAATAATTAAAAAATTATGAGACGAAGTAAGCTATCAAAATTTAAAAATAATATAATACACTTGCTATTATTCTGAACCCTCTATTCCGAAACTCCAAATTAAAAAATTCAATTTTAAATTTATTTTTTATACCGGACTAAAAACATTTTTTTTTTAATTTTTTTTTTTTAGACAGGAGTGCAAATGTAATGATATATTACATTCTTGAAAATATGTTTAAATTCAAATAACCATCGATATTTTGAAAAGCCCGCGCAAATCACAAACCATATGTACAAATAACATCGTATTATATACGATCAAAATTAATAATGTTTTTGGACAATACTGGTATACAATATATCCATATTAAATGTACATTCAGATAACAATAAATTAATTATTTTGTATGGCAAAAAACAATTGTTATCTGTATATATAATCCGGCAAACGGCGGAAGTTGAGAAGCAGGGACGCTAAACTTTCCCGCTTGCTCGAATGGCGTCAGTCCATTCTAGTTCCATCAGCGATAGAGAGAGGTTCAAACTACTCTAGTCTCAGCCTTGTCTTGAAGAAGAAGTCTTTTGGTTCTCAGCGTTGGCCGAAGTCAGAGCTCTCCTCCAAGGAATACCGAATGTATTGAGATTTCGTTGGAAGCGGATTGATTTAGAGGTAAGAATTGTTTTTGTTGTAGTTTTAAATTATTTTATTTTTGTTTGCATGTAATTTAATATTGTTTGTATCTCAGAATTGTCTGGAGATAAATGTAATACCAGTAATTCACTCGGAACCTTGATCCATGAGATTAAGTTAAATTAACATAATAAAACTAATTAAAATTTCTTTATTTCTTATTATAAAAATTAATCATTACAATATATATATATTTTTTTTTTTTTTTTTTTTTTCCTTCTAAAAGTACCCCTTTTAGAAGGCCGTTTATTGTACTACATGCATCATACAAGATACAGTATATCACATGTATGTAATATACATATATATATATATATATATATATATATATATATATATATATATATATTGTATAAATAATAATATAAATATACATGTATATATATATATATATATATATATATATATATATATATATATATTGTAATGATATATTACATTCTTGAAAATATTTTTAAATTCAAATAACCATCGATATTTTGAAAAGCCCGCGCAAATCACAAACCATATATACAAATAACATCGTATTATATACGATCAAAATTAATAATATTTTTGGACAATACTGGTATACAATATATCCATATTAAATTTACATTCAAACAACAATAAATTAATTATTTGGTATTGCAAAAAACATAATTATTATCTTTATATATAATCCAACAAACTGCGGAAGTTGGAAAGAAAGAAGCCAAAGTTTCCCGCTCGAATGGCGTCAGCTGATCCCCAGCAGCCATAGGGAGAAGAAGTCAGTCGATTCCCAGCATTCATGGAATGAGGAGCTGGGGTCTGTCCTCAGTAAATTACAGTGGAGAGTTGATTCTCAGCAACGACATAGATAAGAAGTCTGTTGATTCTCAGCGTTGGTCGAATGCAGAGCTCTCCTCCAAGGAGTACGGAGTGTATTGAAGCCTTTTTGGAAGCGGATTGATTTAGAGGTAAAAATTGTTTTTTTTGTGGTTGTTAATTATTTTATTGTTATTTGTGTGTATTTTAATATTGTTTTGTATTTCGGAATTGTCTAAGAATCAATATTATATCGTTCATTCACTCGGAACTTTGATCCCTGAGATTAAGTTAAATTCATATAATAAAAGTAATTACAATTGTTTCATTCTTTTTATTAAAATAATTAATCTTAACAATTATTGGCGACCCAACGTGGCGCAATCATTTTTTAAAATAATTAATCATTACATTTAATGGCGCCCAACGTAGACGGCCGAGTGAATTGAAATTAAAAACAGTAAATAAATATTAAAAATAAAACTTAAAAATAATTTTTTTTATAATAAAAATGTCTGAAGTGAATATTGAACAAATTCAAAATAACGGTGAGGAAAATAGTGTAGAATCACCGGAATACGTATTTTTTACAACACCGGGAGAAATAAATATTATAGTCGAAACACGTGAAAACGAATTGCAGGAGGATGATGCAATAGCATTCAGAGAATCGGCGGGTTCCTTAGGAACGGAAATTATATCCAATGGCGGGAATCATGCTTCCGAAAGGGATAATGAGATGCATCCTCAAGGCCTAGAACATTGGATGAGGCTATTATTAGAACAAAATAAAAAACTGAAGTTCGATTTAAGTAAGAGTATTTGCAATATTAAGCATGAAATAAATCAAGAAATAAAGTTCGAATTAAGTAAAAATAATAAAAAATTGGATGATTTATGTAATGCTTTAAATAATATGGGTAAAAATCAGAATGAAGAGACGATAGAGTTGGAAAAATCGAATAATAACTTTTTTAATAAAAATAATATAAGTAGTGAAGAAATTATTGAGGTTAATGAAAATAATAATGAAAATTTAATTAAAAATACCGGAAATGACGATACATTAATAAATAATGACAATTTAAATGAAACTATAAAATACAGTTTAAATATTAATGATAGTAGTAATGATCAAATATTAGAAGATAAAATATTGATTGAAGATAAAAATGACTATAATTGTTTAATAAATGAAGATAGTACAATTCAAGAAAAAATATTAACTGAATTAAATAATGCTAATGAGGGTACAAATGAAATAATTAATAATAAGCTAATAAATGATAATTTCAAAAATAAAATAAGTACAAAATTTATAAACAAAATGATGAAACAAGAGAAAATTGAAAAATTATCTGATAACTATAAATGCAAAATAAATGAAAAGAGTTATAATAAAAGAAGTGGAAATATACCAATGAAGAAACTGAATAGAACTATTAATAAGGATAATAATTTAAAGATTTTGAATGTCAAATTTGAAAATAAAATAAAAATTCTTTATAAATATAAAAGACAACTTGGAATAGAAAAAAATTCAAAGCTAAATCGGCCTCCAAGGAAAAGAATAAAACACTTTTATAGAAAGAAATTGGACTGCTGCAAAGAAAATATTAACGACCAGGAATAAATTCATGAAAAAATTTAAAATTAATATCTATTAGTTTAGTGTGTTTTTATAAAATTTATTAGTTTAGCATTTTTTTTAAGAAAATAAGATTTATATTAATATAAGATTTAATTGATAATAATAATATTTAAAAATTTATCATAAATTTAATAATCATATTAGTTTAGGATAAGATAGTTTTGATAATGATAATGTTTAAAAATGAACAATGAAAAATGATAATTTAAATTGAGAAATGATAATGAATAAAAATTATGTAACGAAATAAGTTATTGAAAATTTGAATAAAAAACAGGCTTACCAATCTAATTAATATTTCTGTATCCCGAAACTTCAAATTAAAAAATTCAATTTTAAATTTATTTTTTATACCGGACTAAAAACATTTTTTTTTTAATTTTTTTTTTTTAGACAGGAGTGCAAATGTAATGATATATTACATTCTTGAAAATATTTTTAAATTCAAATAACCATCGATATTTTGAAAAGCCCGCGCAAATCACAAACCATATATACAAATAACATCGTATTATATACGATCAAAATTAATAATATTTTTGGACAATACTGGTATACAATATATCCATATTAAATTTACATTCAAACAACAATAAATTAATTATTTGGTATTGCAAAAAACATAATTATTATCTTTATATATAATCCAACAAACTGCGGAAGTTGGAAAGAAAGAAGCCAAAGTTTCCCGCTCGAATGGCGTCAGCTGATCCCCAGCAGCCATAGGGAGAAGAAGTCAGTCGATTCCCAGCATTCATGGAATGAGGAGCTGGGGTCTGTCCTCAGTAAATTACAGTGGAGAGTTGATTCTCAGCAACGACATAGATAAGAAGTCTGTTGATTCTCAGCGTTGGTTGAATGCAGAGCTCTCCTCCAAGGAGTACGGAGTGTATTGAAGCCTTGTTGGAAGCGGATTGATTTAGAGGTAAAAATTGTTTTTTTTTTGTGGTTGTTAATTATTTTATTGTTATTTGTGTGTATTTTAATATTGTTTTGTATTTCGGAATTGTCTAAGAATCAATATTATATCGTTCATTCACTCGGAACTTTGATCCCTGAGATTAAGTTAAATTCATATAATAAAAGTAATTACAATTGTTTCATTCTTTTTATTTTTTTTTTTTTTATTTTTTTATTTTTTTTAACGGCGCATCTACATCTTGGCCATTAGCGCCGGGCTGTCTACAGGTTGCCACCCTTTTCTAATGCCAACAGCACGTGGTCGGTCACCCATTCAGGTACTGACCACGCCCGACGTTGCTTAACTTCGGTGATCTACGGGAACCGGTGCACTCAACGTGGCTATGGCCGTTGGCCATTCTTTTTATTAAAATAATTAATCTTAACAATTATTGTTAACAATTATTGGCGACCCAACGTGGCGCAATCATTTTTTATAAAAATTTATCATTACAATATATATATATATATATATATATATATATATATATATATATATATATATACATATATATATATATATATATATATATATATATATATATATGTATATACAAATTTGAACCACCATCATTTTCGGTTTCTAGGGGTTCTGAAACGCAAAATTTTCTAGTCGGCAATTCTGGATTGCGTCATGAAATCAACCTTATAAGCGGGGTTCCTCCCTATGGGGGATGGAGGAACCGCGCTAAAAGCTTTTTAGTAAGATACTTCTTAAAAAGTTAAAAAGAGTTACTTCTTCTGAACTCATTATTTATGGACTGCAGATTTTAATTTTGTCGGGAATTTTGAATTGTTCTGGCCGGCCAGCTCAAAGCTAGAAAATGGAACTACTGCTCAAACAGCCAATATTGAGATTTTAAAGGAAGCTAAATAAGGTAACTCAGATTAATATGACTTCATAGGTTTTTTTAACATTTTTATAATGAAATTACAATTAAATATTTGTGGTGGACTGACGTAAAGTTGATTAAATCTTAATTTTATTGAGCGGGCCCCAAAAATGTAAAAATGAACAAATGAGACGAAAAAATTTGATTTTAGTTGTTCTATCTAGTTTTATGATTCATGAAGGTACATTTGAGAACGCCATAACTGAGGTAACAAACAATTTTACCTGAGGTATACCTTTAGTGTTTTAAATAATTGTATTTACATCAATCATATTTATCTAATCAGTCATAGTTAAGTTAACAAATAAATTTGAATATTCCAGGTTATATTCTGAAAGTTTACCACCAGATGAATTGTCTCTGCAAAATGCTTTACTGGTATTATGTTCATCACGATTCCCATTATGCATTGACCCTCAACAACAGGTAATTATTTTTAATAATTTGTTTCCTTTCCCCCCCCCCTTGCATTCACTGCAATAAACAGCTCAAACAATACCCATTTTTTTGGATACTGGAGGTATTGGAACCATGACAGTGAAATCAAATCAAAGGCCTTTTTCTTCAACAGGTATTTTGTTAATAAGACAAAGCTGTTTTCGTAAACAGAGTTCCATCATCAGTGTCCTAATTAGAGATGTTTGGCTTACTATAAGTCTCAAGGATATCCTTATACGCCCCCTAATTAGAACAGTACTGTAATTTAGAGTGCTTGAAGCTTACGTTCATCCATCTTGGTTCAATGTACAGGTTTCAAACCCATATGTGAGGAGAGGACTTATTAGGATTTAATTTAGTTGTAAATAATTCTTATGGGTCATATATTTTCTTTTAGAATATTTCTCAAAGTAGCTTATTCTATATTATATATTCAGATTCTAAAAGTTTGACAGTTAAATTGTGATAAGCAAGACAGTTGATATTATCAAATTTTTTCATCTGTTCCCTCTTGTGCTTGAATTCAAGTGGATCCATTTAATTTCACTCACACAATTATTACATTTAATTTTTCAATCGTTATTTATTTTAATAATGGTCAATCAAGTACTTGTTTCCAATCTACCTGATTATTTTATTCCAGACTCTAAGATGGCTATTAAAGAGAGAGAAAGCATTCCAACCTAAAGTTCTGACCTTTGATGATAAGAATTATCTTACTGTTCTTGAGACATCTATTAGATCAGGAGTACCTGTTCTTTTTAAGGACGTGGAATATGTGGATCCTATGATCGAACACTTATTAGAGAAAAATATTAGAGGTAATTATAAGAACAATCATTTTCATTCTTATTCTTCGAATTTTCCCCTACAATTTATCATTGATCAAAATTCATCCCCCCCCCCCATACATGGATATAATATTTAATACATTAAAATATCAAAAAGAAATATAATATTTTATCACATTAAAGAATCATTTGCAATATTCTGTTTTAAACTTTGTTGCTGGGTGATTTCATCTCCTCCTAAATGCCAGCATGTATCTTCAGCGGTGCGGTTTCCTGAACCACAAATTTTCCCTAGCATTACAGCCGGCTTCCTCAGGTGGTACATGATGCTTATTCGTTATCTGAAAGCAAAAATGAAATAATTTGCAAATAATAGAATAATTATTATGGGAAGTCATCTTACATTTCTATTTTCATAAAAATCAAAACAAGCCTTCACTTTATAGGATTTATCTTAATGTACTGAAAGCTTCATAGTCTTTCTGTTCTTTCCAAAGATTGATCCTCCAACGTGCACATAACTGAAAAAGGTTAAATCAGGTCAGAGTCGAACTGGCTCCTAAAAGAATCCCTACCATCAGAATATGTGGTTCTTTATCTGAACCACCATGCATCTAGCTATTAAGTTATAAAATTTAAATGAATTTGAAATTCTTGAACTGGGAGCTCATCCAGTCTTTTACAAAGTCATTCAGAGGGTTTAATAAATTCTGGGCGTTTTCTTTGAGCTGTTAATTCCATTTGGTATGGTTCTCTACAAAATTTGATAGGATGATGTCAGTTACAGAAAACAGTGCTTGAAGCTTTTAAATTCTTTATTTCATCCCCTTGAATGTATTTGTCATTATTCTTCTCAGCTTTTGAAATTTCTTAAAGCATTCAACATGTTAAAGAAGGTGGCTTGTGTTTGCTAAAGGCCAATCCACTAAGTTGGAGCTGAAGCTGAGTAACATTGATAATGGCATTTTTGTTAATGTTGCTTTCTGTATATTTGGACCATTTTAGCTTCAAAAATGTTGCCTTTTTTGAACATTTTACTAACGGGCAAAATTACTTATGAAGAAAATTAGTTTATGAATATATGTTTTCTACTAAAATAAAGCTAAAAAGCATAATATGACAAATTTATATTCTCAGCTTTCCAAATCACTCAAAGGATCAAAATGATATAGAAACATGTTAAGATGATGCAGTGTCTGTAAGTCGGACTTTTTTTAAAAATATTCTTCATGAATCAGATAAGCTTACCACATCGTCCAAAAATTGTTGGTCATGTTTTTCTTTTATGATTATTTTATTTAATAAACCTCCTACTGTTTTGTGAAGTTTTGAGGTCATTTAAATGTTAAATAAGTCAAAAATTATGGCTCTAAACATCTCAACCTATTTTTTTTTTTTTTTAATAGAAAAACGAGGTCAGCTGGTTGTATTGATTGGTAATAAGGAAGTGGAATACCATGCGAACTTTAGGCTTTACCTTGTGTCTAAGTTACCAAATCCACAGTTTGAATCTTGGATATACACCAAATCGACAGTTATAAATTGCATTGTAACAATGTTTGTGAGTCATGATTTATAATAATAATATTATTTATATTTGTCATTCCTTTTATTTCTTGTGCTTTTATGGAGAGACTTTCAAAAGTCACGTTATTCACAACATTGAGCAGGCACTCTGGGATATTGAATACCCCAGACACCGTTTCCGGCTGTCAAATCTGTCACAACGCATGGATGTTCTGGTAGTCCAAGGATTTCATTTTCCAAACCCTACCACCCTTCCCGCTCCTGACCTAGGGAACCTACTGAACAATGTTTTGCGTATTGTCCCTTAATGCGAGCAAAAAAGTAATGGGGCACTTAAATTTACATAATTATAGTGCCTTTTGATTTTGTTGAAATTTAGATGTGAATGATGCTAATGACCCTGGAAGTCGGAGCACCTATAATTAATAAATAAGAAATTTTGAAGTGAAGCTTTTGGTGATATCTAATTTTTTGCTTTGGATTCAGAATTATTATGTAAACATGAATATGTTTAAACATGATTTTTCTTTCTTCTTTTTAATCTATTGAGAGAGAAAGGACAAGGGAGGAGTTGACGAAATTATAGCAGCATACTCAGTATCAAAAATAACAATGTGATAACCAATAGTCCTTTTCCATCTTATGCCAAATATTGCTGGAATAAATTCACAAATCTTATACTCCCTTTACAAGAAGGATGACGCACCAAAGTTTAGATGAATTTTCTTGAAAATACTTGCGTTTCAGCTGATGAATGATCCTATGAGAAGAAGGTCACAAATACCATCCTTGCCAAATGTTTTCTCCAAATTTTTGAAAAGGAGAGATTTGAAGACAGTTTTCTCTGAGTAGTGATGTCTAGAAGAATATATATTTATGAATTGCCAGAAAAGATTTCACTTGATTCATGTATTATCATCAACAGAAACAATGTCTATGCTGCAAAGATATGAATGCTTCAAAAGCAGTTAGGAATCATGCAATACTTACCAGTTTTATTCATTCATTATGGATGTTTCAATATAAATCATCAATTCTGCGTGATTTATCAACAATTTTCATTCTTTTGCATACTGATGTTTTATCTAGTATAAAAGAGAGGAAGACCATTCTGAAAGGTAGCTGACCACTTTGGGCCACAGCATTCTCCTAAAACCAATAATAGGCAATGATTTAAAAAAAAAAAAAAAAAAATTTTATTAATAATTATAAATTATTATTATAAATTAAATTATTTATAATAATTATAATACTTTTATTCACAGGGACTTGAGGATCAGCTGTTGAATGTTGTTGCAAGGAAGGAGCGTCCAGATTTAGAAGAAGCCAGAGAAAGACTTATTGAGCAAACCAATTTACAGAAACAGTCTGTTAAGTTTTTTGAAAAAACACTCTTGATCGAACTGGCTAATGCGACGGGAAATCTTCTTGATAATACAGTTCTAATACAAACCTTAGAAAGTACAAAAGTTCGAGTAACTGAGGTAATAATTCCATTATAATTGGTATCACTCGTGGAAGTTACAATTCCAAATGCAGCCAAGAACCTCCATCCTATTCATTCCCTTTAGTCCGGGTGCTACAAGGCCAATTTCATCAAAATACTGCAAATTGTGATAAGAAGGTTTCTTTGGGCAGAAGTCTAGTTTATGACAATACAAGTAATTTAAGAAGGGGAGGCATCTCGACAAGTCGTTGGAATTCAAGATGACGGCAGTAATTTATAATAATGTTATTATATGTGATTGATTGTAGTTTTCTGTCTACCCATCGTGTTTGGCGTCGATTTATATGTTTTTATGGGTAACAACAGTCCAGTCAACGAACAGTTATAGATGGAAATTTTTGGAACACAATTTTTGACTTCTTAACTTTGTTTGGGCTGGATAGGAGGTGAACATATCAAAAGTCCTCGCCCGTAGCCTTTGTGGCAGGGGGGGGGGGGGAGGGGGGGTTTAGAAGGTCCAATTTTTCGGGTTTTCACTTATATCTCGGAAACCCTGTGTTCGAGCGACATGACTATTCTACAACAAATGAAAGCTGATTAAATTTCCTACAAGTTCTCATCACAAGGGTCATTTTCGGTGTCTACTAGGTAGGATCGTTAAAGATTCAAAGAAATTTTTCAAAAATTCCGTCATGAGTGCAACCTCAATAGCTACTTCCCTTCGGAGGAAAGTGCTAAAATGGAAGTTTGGTTATTTTAAGCCGTGTCAAATTCTGAGATCATTACCCCTAAAACGTTATAAAACACATACATTTAAATGTAAGAGTAAATTGCGGTAAAAATTAACACAAATAGAAATTAATAAAATCAGATTTTTAGTATTCTTCTTGAATTTTATTCTAAAAATGTGACTTTGTGACGTGACAATAAGTCATCTGTGTTGATTATATCCATATTTAATTATCATAAATGAACTTGCAGTCCAGTCAACGAATGCTTAAAAACAGCTGTAGGTGGAAATTTTTGGAACAAAATTTTTGACTTCGTAACTTTCTTTGGGCTGGATAGGAGGTGAATATATCAAAGGTCCTCGCCCGTAGCCTTTGTACCGGGGGGAGGGGAGGTTTAGAAGGTCCCATTTTTCGGGTTTTCACTTATATCTCGGAAACCCTGCGCCCTAGCAACACGACTATTCTATAACAAATGGAAGATGATTAAATTTCCTGCAAGTTCTATTCAATAAAGTTTTTCAAGATATCTTTAGTTTTCGAAATATCCACTCTTGAAAGTCTGTCATTTTGGGGAAAAACACTTATGCCGCATAATTTTTCCCCGTTTTGGCGGCATAACTCTTCAACGATGTACCAAAATAATAAATAACGGTAATAGGGTTGTAGAGTATTGCATTCCCTTCAAAAATATATATTACTTTGCTATTTTATGAATTTTCCTTCAAACGTAAGAATAATTTCAGTGTTCATCGTGAAATCTGAAATTTAGCGATTAACCCTTTCCGTACGCAAAGAGCTGCAAGGAGTGCCTTCTCCTGTACTGGATACTCGCACCCGGCTTCGGGTCCCCTGTACGGGATACTTTTCCCACTCTCGGTCACAGCGCCTCGACTTTCAGCGATCTCCTCGTCGTACTTAAACTCGTATTTTATTATTTTGATTTTTATTTTGCTTACAATGATTATTAATTTTTATTTATGCTGAATTAGTTTAGCATTTAAATAATTATTTTAAGTTGAATAACTTTTTTTAAAAATAAGTAATAAAAAAGCTATATTATATATACGAGTAAAAAAAAGAAGGTTTTTTTCAGTTACCATTTGCCCTTTCTTTTATGAATAATAAGCAAGGCAATTAAATACTCAATAACTACGGCAAATAAATTTTCCGTCTTCATTTTTGATCCGTGACTTTGTACACCGGCGGAGTTAAATTTTTTTTTTATTTAGTTACAAAAACAAAAGCATAATTATAAATATTTACAGTTAATTCAATGAATTATTTAATTAAATATGTAATATATTTAACATTTTAATTAAATATTTTTTTTAAAATGGAGGACACGCAATAAACAACCTTCAGGTGTTAGGCAAATGGTAACTGAAAAAAACCTTCTTTTTTTTACTCGTATATATAATATAGCTTTTTTATTACTTATTTTTAAAAAAAGTTATTCAACTTAAAATAATTATTTAAATGTTATTTGCGTACGGAAAGGGTTAATCGCTAAATTTCAGATTTCACGATGAACACTGAAATTATTCTTACGTTTGAAGGAAAATTCATAAAATAGCAAAGTAATATATATTTTTGAAGGGAATGCAATACTCTACAACCCTATTACCGTTATTTATTATTTTGGTACATCGTTGAAGAGTTATGCCGCCAAAACGGGGAAAAATTATGCGGCATAAGTGTTTTCCCCCAAAATGACAGACTTTCAAGAGTGGATATTTCGAAAACTAAAGATATCTTGAAAAACTTTATTGAATAGAACTTGCAGGAAATTTAATCAGCTTCCATTTGTTATAGAATAGTCGTGTCGCTAGGGCGCAGGGTTTCCGAGATATAAGTGAAAACCCGAAAAATGGGACCTTCTAAACCCCCCCTCCCCCCGGTACAAAGGCTACGGGCGAGGACCTTTGATATATTCACCTCCTATCCAGCCCAAAGAAAGTTACGAAGTCAAAAATTTTGTTCCAAAAATTTCCACCTACAGCTGTTTTTAAGCATTCGTTGACTGGACTGCAAGTTCATTTATGATAATTAAATATGGATATAATCAACACAGATGACTTATTGTCACGTCACAAAGTCACATTTTTAGAATAAAATTCAAGAAGAATACTAAAAATCTGATTTTATTAATTTCTATTTGTGTTAATTTTTACTGCAATTTACTCTTACATTTAAATGTATGTGTTTTATAACGTTTTAGGGGTAATGATCTCAGAATTTGACACGGCTTAAAATAACCAAACTTCCATTTTAGCACTTTCCTCCGAAGGGAAGTAGCTATTGAGGTTGCACTCATGACGGAATTTTTGAAAAATTTCTTTGAATCTTTATCGATCCTACCTAGTAGACACCGAAAATGACCCCTGTTCAAATTTATATATATTGTAATGTTATTTTTAAGTAGAGAATTTAATTTATTTAGCCACACGTTGGTTAAGTCATTAAATGTAATGATAAAATATATTAAAAAAGAAATATAATTTTTTATTAAGAACGCACCACTTTGGGTCGTCGTTTAATGTTAAGATAATTATAATTATATTATAAAGAAAACTTAATCTCAGGGTATGAAAAGTTCCGAGTGAATGAAAAGGAAACAATTACGTATTTCCAAACAGTACTGAAATGCAAATATCAAAACAAATGTTTCATCAAACAAACAATAAAGAAATCAATATAAATTACAAAATATAATTTTTACCTTTTAGCGCTCCCTCCCCCATAGTGAGGAACCCCGCTTATAAGGTTGATACAATGAAACAATCCGGAAGTGCCGACAAGAAAAGTTCGCGTTTCAGAACCCCTAGAGACCGAAAATAACGGTGGTTCAAATTTGTGTGTGTGTATATATATATATATATATATATATATATATATATATATATATATATTGTCTGTTCGCTCATTTCTGGCTTCCCTGATGGTCCGATTTTGATGAAATTTGGTACAAAAATCTGTCGTCCAATTTGAAAGGTCAAGTTCATTAACCAGCAAAATCCGCCCACTGGAAGATGGCGTTTGGGGCGAAATTCGCGCGAAAGAAATCGTAACGCTTACGTTTTTGAGCTCATAAGCTTGTAAGTACTCTTTTTATAGGATTCTTGGGCTCGGAAAACGAATGGAACCATTTTCAAGGCGATAGCTTTAACCGTTTTCGAGAAAACTGAAAACATAATTTTTTAATGCCGTTTTTGGTTTGGGTACTTAGAATCATGGGATTCAGTTGAAACATTTACTGCATGTTCTACTTTCATTAAAACTAATATGTTGAAATTTTGGTTGCGTTTGGAGTGAAGGAAGGGTTAGAATAAAATATTTTATTAACAGACATAAAAAAGTTTTGGTAACTTTGTATACTTTCCTTAATATCTCGAAAAAGGTTGAGAATTTGGGAAACGGAAGAATACCATTAGAAAGCTTACTAAATGCTCTACAAAAAAGGTTCTAATGAAAGTTTTGATTAGGTGATGTCAATCGGAGAAATAAGTGCTTAAAACTTTAAAGTAATTGATTTCGCTTATTCGAACTGTTCTTTTTGTCTTTGATTTTGATACTTAAAATTATGGGATCCAGTTGAAACATTTTCTGCATGTTTGAATTTCATCAACACTAATATGTTAAAATTTTGGTTACGTTTGGAGCTAAGGAAGGATTAGAATAAAATATTTTATTAACAGACATGAAATGTTTTGGGAACTTCGTATACATTCCCTAATATCTCGAAGACGGTTAGGAATATTGGTAAACGGAGGGTTACCATGCGAAAGCTTACTAAATGTTCTACAAAAAAGATTCTAAAACAATTTTTGATTAGGCTATGTCAATCGGAGAAATAAGTGCTTAAAATTTGAAGTAATTGATTTCGTTTATTCGAACGGTACTTTTTGTTTGTTTTTATTCCTTGAACAAAGACCGCAGAAAATATTATCTGTTTCTATTCTATGCTTTTCAAACGAGAATAGGGATATGAACAGGAACCGGGGTCTCCCGTGGTCTAATGGCTAGCACCTTGGATTCATAAGCGGGAGATGGTGGGTTCGATTCCCAACCTCCGGCAGAAATTTTATCATCCCACGGCTCGCTGTTAAAATTCCTCGCTACACCCTGGATGTCAGCGCTAATGACCTACATGTAGATGCGCCGTAAAAAAAAAAAAAAAAAAAAAAAAAAAAGAACTGGAGCCGTGCTAAGATGACGCAGTTCCTGCCAGTCGGACTTTTAATAAATAGAGTCTTCAAACAAGATTCCAAATATTCTTCACTTCAGTAAATTCTCAAATAATTGCTTCTTCAGCAGGACACGTCTTCACTATCAGTACTCTTGTTTAAACCAGTCTATAAACTCACAAATACTAGACTCCGTACTCTGTTGTTGATGGAATGCAATAGACTGAGGGTTTTTAGCGGGAAGAAGCTGACGCTTTCTCCCACCTCACTCTGCATTTTGTCGGTTTACAATTTATTTGGATAATAATTAATATCTTGTAATTCCAAAATGATTTATTTTATATTGCTTAAATGTACATTTAATTTACACCTATTTTATATCAGTATGGTCCAGAAATATTATAGATTTATATCGTATATAATACGATGTTATTGTAAATTAGGATTTATAGTTTGCACGGGCTTTTCAAACTCTCAATTGCTATTTTAAATTCAAAAGGTTCTCGTGAATGTAATATATCATTACAAAATATATATATATACATATATATATTTGTCTGTTAGCTCTCTAGGTCGAAGACGAATGGTCCGATGAAATTTGGTACAAAAATCTTTCATCTAATTTGAAAGGTCAAGTTCGTTAACCAGCAGAATCCGTCCACTGGAACATATATATATATATATATATATATATATATATATATATATATATATATATATATATATATATGCATATATAGTTGTATGTGTCCGTTAACACGATACAGGCCAGAGTTTTTGTTTTTTCGCCACAAAACTTGGAATGTAGTATTCTTCCATCAAACGATTGAACGAGTTCGTTAACCAATGAAATCAGTCCATGTGGAGGGGGGGGGGGGTTTACTCTGGTGCCAAAGTAGTTATTTGCCAATACCAGCTGTAATATTTCTTACATTTTAATGAAAGTCAGTATTCGTTGTGCTCAACTGAAGAGAAAAATTTGTTATAAAAATAAACTAAATCGGTTGACTATAAATGGGGGTTTACTCCGGACAGAAATTACTAATTTCCTTATACCGGTCGTAATTTCTGTTGTATTGTTACGAAACTGTTTATACGTCCTGGGTATCTAATAAGAAAGAAGTGATATGAAAGTGAACTAAATCGGACTATCCGGAAGGGGGTGGGGTGTTACTTTCTACTATGTTGTAATTGAATTCTTCCGCCAAACGTAGGTTTGCGAAACTCATCAAGATCAATAGATCAAAATGTGAAGCTTTGTGTATTTAGTACGTAGTGTAGTACCACGCATACACAAAACTCTGGAAGGAAATTAATTACAAAATTAATAATTGAAACAGTTGCTCATAAAAAATGCAAAAGAGTAGAACAATTCATGTTTTTATTTTATTTATCTATATAGGTTATTTTAAGCAAATTATTCAGGAATGCACTCGACACTACCCAATTCTGAGGAAAGTGCTTAGTTATGCAGCTCCTGCATGACAGACTTTTATAATATTTGTCATACTTGAAGTTGCATAAGAATGTGCAGAATAGTCCTACTTTTCTATAGTGACACTTATTTTTAAATATTCGCATCCATTTTAGCGCGGTTCCTCCCTCCCCGATAGGAAGGAACCCCGCTTATAAGGTTGATACAATGAAACAATCCGGAAGTGCCGACTAGAAAATTTCGCGTTTCAGAACCCCTAGAGACCGAAAATAACGGCGGTTAAAATTTGTATATATATATATATATATATATATATATATATATATATATGTATATACACATATATATATATATATATATATATATATATATGTATATATTTATTTATATATAAATATATATATATATATATATATATATATATATTTGTCTGTTCGCGGATTTCTGGCCTCCCTAATGGTCCGATTTTGATGAAATTTGGTACAAAAATCTGTCGCCCGATTTGAAAGGTCAAGTTCGTTAACCAGCAAAATCCGCCCACTGGAAGATGGCGTTTGGGGCGAAATTCGCGCAAAAAAATCGTAACGGTTACGTTTTTGAGTTCATAAACTTGTAAGTACTCGTTTTATAGGCTTCTTTGGCTAGGAAAACGAATGAAACCATTTTCAAGGCGATAGCTTTAACCGTTTTTGAGAAAATTGGAAAAATAGTTTTTGAATACCGTTTTTGGTTTGGGTACTTAGAATCATGGGATTCAGTTGAAACATTTTCTGCATGTTTTACTATCATTAAAACTAATATGTTGAAATTTTGGTTACGTTTGGAGTTAAGGAAGGGTTAGAATAAAATATTTTATTAACAGACATAAAAAGTTTTGGTAACTTTGCATATTTTCCTTAATATCTCGAAAAAGGTTGAGAATCTTGGTAAACAAAAGAATACCATTAGAAAGCTTACTAAATGCTCTACAAAAAAGGTTCTGATGAAAGTTTTGATTAGGCGATGTCAATCGGAGAAATAAGTGCTTAAAACATTAAAGTTATTGATTTTGCTTATTCGAACTGTTCTTTTTGTCTGTTTTTATTCCTTGTTATTTTTTAATTGCTTATAGTTGGATAATGTATTTTACAATAAAACAGATTAGGCAAAATAAGAAAAACAATTCATTGTTAGAAATATAGCTTGCCAAGAGAAAAAGATTCGATGACGTCTTTTGAATATTTTCAATTGCTTTTATGCTGTTGGTTTTTTTATTTTATTTTTTAATTGATTTTATCTGTAGAATTATTACTCATTCATTGAAACGCATGAAATGAAGTATCGGTAGAAGAGGTTTCTAGGGTCTTGCGGACCCGGCCCCAGGTGTAGCCATAAAACCCTTTGAACAAAGGCCGAGGAAAATATTATCTGTTTCTATTCTATGCTTTTCAAATGAGAATAGGGATATGAACAGGAACCGGGGTCTCCCGTGGTCTAATGGCTAGCGCCTTGGATTCATAAGTGGGAGATGGTGGGTTCGATTCCCAACCTCCGGCAGGAATTTTATCATCCCATGGCTCGCTGGTAAAATTCCTCGCTAAACCCTGGATGTCGTCGCTAATGACGTAGATATAGATGAGCCATAAAAAAAAAAAAAAAAAAATGAACTGGAACCGCGCTAAGATGACGCAGTTCCTGCGAGTCGGACTTTCATTTTTTTTACTATTTCTTTACAAGTATCTGCAATTTCCGGTAACTCTATTATTTTCCATAAATTTATGTTTGCGGCTTCGATATAAATGAAAATTCAGTAGTGGCTTTCATTTCTTGCATTATGACTTTTTTTTTTGCTTTCCTGTGAAAGGAGAAATGCTGTCACAGCCTATGAAAGCATAGAATCCAAGTAAAGAAGAGGCCCTTCTAATGGATGCCGCTATAGCCTGAACGGGAATAAATCTATATTTCTTCCCTGCTCCAAATTCAAACCAACTTGTTTGCAGGCTTCAATTCGTCAACTGAAAGAATTATTCAGTTGCTAAAACTATTAAATCTATAATTATAGAGCAAATATCAAGTATTATCCTTGAATCTGCTTCCTCATGACCAGAACATGTCACTCCAATCATACAACTCACATTTCCTTCAACTTTATCACCTCAAGAATCAATAAGTTGTATTTTCTTTTATATCATTCTTTGCAAATTAGCCATGTAGAGAAAATATCTCTTCTTTGTTACTTGAATTTCTTAAAATTGCCTGTCCATTTCTATGTATTTGACATTATATAGAACCTTTCTCCTGGTTTCTGTCTAGTTTCACCTTTAATACTTGGAGTAATGTATCTAACCCAAATCAAATAAATTCTATGGCAGCCGAAACTCTCAATATCGCTAAATATGTGAGGTTGAAATGTGCTAATGTAATAATCGTTGAATGTTTTTGAAGACTGGTGAGGCTTAAGAATGTTGACAAAAGCTCCACCATCATAAATTATAGCATCACAGGTTCTTGGAAAGAAATTGTCATTCTTTTCAACAATTTCCTCTAAAATATGACCTAGATCACTTTTATGGCAGGGTCAAAATTCTCTATTCCTGGAAAACGCTGGCGGACAAGGCTGATTTTTATGATTGCCGTAAACGTGAAGTGTGGATTTCGGCAAACTAAATTGCTCCTTTGTTTTCCGATAAGCTGCAATAATTTATTTTTGTACATTAGTATCAAAAACTGGTTTGGTAATAGTTGTGTCCTTTAATTTTTTCTCCATGAAATTAACCAATTCCGCAAAAACTAAACCCTCACATACGGTACATCAATGGTACATCCTTTAACCTGTGATCGTTTATCTTGTGACACATTACAACTTCAATTGTTGAATAGTCCTGCTATACATTTTGGATGGAACCTCGCTTCCAGTGAAATCATGTCACCACTGCTTAGCTTTGCAATCAGAGTACTGTTTACCATTTCGACTGTGCACGTTTTCACCCTAGGGCCTATAGTTAGGGTAGTAACATAAATTATCTGCTCCTTGTAAGTTCCAAAATGATCGCGAAAAAATCATGCATCTGTTGAAGTTTTTAATTGATTTGAATGACAATGGTCTGCTGGAAACTCCTCATTCTTTTCTGCAGAAAGGTTTTTGGCTCTTTCAAACATTCTATAAAAGTACTTTAATACACACTTATTGAACCACATAGCTCACCTCTTTACAAAAATTATTTTCTAGCCCACTATGATCTTCATCGAATAATTTTATATTAATACCCATAGGTAAGAGGCATTAATATGTACTATCAAAGGCTGGTATGTTTTTAACAAGTGTTACATGTCCACTTTTAAGTAAAGCCATGTTTTTATTAATTGCAGGACAGGTCAGATATCCATCACTTTTCTTAATTTTTTTTTTTTTTTTTTTTTTTTTTTTTTTTTACGGCGCATCTACATCTTGGCCATTAGCGCCGGGCTATCTATAGGTTGCCGCCCTAACACTTAATATCGCAAAATGCAAATTTTCAAATCAATACTTTCTGACTTTGCTTTACAAAAGTCAAAGTGATGCTGATGGAAACCATTTTTTATATTTAATATTTAACATTCCCTAACTCAATCCAGAAATAAAAAAAAAAACAAAAAAACAATTATACCAAAGTTCATTGTTTGAAAAAGTAGATAAAAAAAATGTAAAAATGCTGTATTTCCAAAGGGGCTGATGCTTTGCCTATTTTTAACATAAAAAATTAACTTATTGGTCTAAAAAACATATAAATTGACACCACACATACTTTTGTGTGTTGGTTAGTAAAAAAGTTTCATTTCATAACGCCATTTTGAATTTCTGCCGCAATTTTGAATTCAGAGGATTTTTCGAAATGCCTCCCCTTCTTAAATTAATTGTATTATCATAAACTACATTTCTGCCAAAGGCAATCTTCTTAACACAATTTGCAGTTTTCGGATACCTAGCACCCGGACTACTTAATCAACTGACTGACTTACTAAGTGATCAGTTTTCTTTTTTTCGGGGGGGTTCTTAAAGTATCAAAACATTGGGAACAATAGATATCAATAAAATCTCATTCACGCTATTGTTATTTTTCCTTATAAGAGCAGAACCAAAAACAATTTCCTGAACTCTGTTTAAAATTAGGACACACCAAAAACATACTTGTTATCATGTAAAAGATAAATCAATGAAAATTTGTTAAACAAAAAATGTAACAGATCTCCCAAATGAAAAACTTTTCCAATCATTTCTTTCAGCTACTTTTTATTGCTTCTGGACTGGACAATGGATACCCACAGTTTTCTACATTAAAAAATAAATAATTTTTAATATTTTCACAGAAGGTATTTGAAAGTAACAAAACCACATTCCACATTTTTTTGACATAAGGGAGCCAAGTTTTCATTTTATCCTCGAATAAACCTCCACTTTATTTACATGGATTTAATGATTATTAAATGTAGAAGTTTTCGTGTAAGTATTGAATCTGTACTCCATTAGGGGGCCGAGGAAAAAAATCGCGAAAATACTCTGATTCATTGATAAAAACAGAAGTGCGTTATTGGACGTCCAGAAAGTATCTTTTAATAATGGTTTTAGTGAATTAAATTACTGTCTTTTTAAAGGAAATTTTGTCTATTTTATGATAGCATAATTGGAATTTAATTATCTTGAATAGTTTTTGAGAAATTCTTTCTAATTCATTAAAAAACATGATTACGTTAAAAAAACAGAAAATTGGACATAGTATATATTGTGGTGTTTTGGTGGGGGAAGAAAAAGAAAAATTGAATTATATTTGAAAGTTAATTATAGGAAAAGTTGATTTAGAAATGTTTTTAGTATAATTTCATTATATCTCAGGGTTCATTTAAAATTACCAAACTCACCACATACGGGCTTATGAATAAAACCGTTTGAATAATTGAATTAATTTAATAAATTTCCTGAAATAAAAAGCATGAGAAATATATTATTAGAACCACTTCTTACCATCTGTCCTTTTATGTGTTGAGACCATATTATATACCAGGAGAAAGGTTCATTATAAATAAAATAGAGTTTGAAAAAATTGACTTATATTGAATAAAAAATATATAATTTAAGATTTTAGCATGGCTGTGATATAAAAATAATATAAAAAAGAAAAATTGCTTGACTTACATATTTGTATCAATGTTGGGTTATTAAGAAATGTTAGAACATATTTAAAATATTAATTTATATATAAAAAGATAAATATTGGCCATTATTAGATTTTAGATAGCTTTTAAATTTTATTTGAAGATTGGCAGTTAGTGAGTTATACTCAGCTTATTTTACGGATGATGTTCTGGAAGTGGAGAGGCAGACTGCTTGTAGTTATGTTGAGGAGAATGATGGTCGGCTGCTAAATCTTGGAGTGGTGTCTGGCCATCATGTCCAGGTGAAGTGAGCTTGGTGTCGGCTGGCCAGCTGGTTCTGCAGCGAGACCGTGTTGGTTCTGCCTCTGGTGCCGAATGGGGCTGAGTGGTGGGGGAAGGCCCTTTTTATAGAGGCGTTACTCCCACCACACCAAGGGTGTTTGTCTTAAGCGATCGCCACCTCGATGTTCAAAGTGCATTTTTGGAAGCACATTTATTCTTATCTTCCTGGGAACTTGTATCTCTCGACGCCTTATCGCTCCTAGCCGAGACGTTTGGACTCTTCTTTTATTACACACTGCCTTAGTTAAAAAAAAATAAATACTGCCAAACTAAGCACTGCCAATTGCTATCTCTTTTATTCCTCTTTTAATTATTTAATTGATTGACAAAGGAGAATATTTGTGATGGACTTATGGAATTTAACTTAGCCTTTATTTTGAATAGGAATGCTACTCTTTGCTATGCCAGAAACTGACCCTTCCTAGAGCACCCCCTTTTATATCATTACAATATACTATATATATTGTTAAGATCAATTTTTATAAAAAGAAATAAAAAAAATTTCAACCACTTGAGTAAGTTCCATTATATGAATCTGACTTAATCACAGGGATCAAAGTTCCGAGTGAATGAACGATATAATATTTATTTCCAGACAATTCTGAGATACAAACATCAATACCAAAAACAATACAAATGACAATAAAAGAATTAACAATTACAAAAAAATAAATTTTACCTCTAAATCAATTTGCTTCCAACAAGGCCTCAACACACTGTGCTTCAGCAACTCCTTCCTCAATGCGACACGCCTTACCGCCAGGTCTCGTGCCTCTAAATTAATTTGCTTCCAATAAGGCTTCAATACACTGCGCTTCAGTAATTAATGGACTCAAGCTCCGCACGTGACCAACGCTGAGAATAGAGAGACGCTCCGTTTGAGCGGGCTGCTGGGACTCAACTGACTTCTTCTCTCTATCGCTGCTGGGACTCAACTGACGCTTTGCTAGAGGGAAAACTTTGCATCCTTGTTTCTTAACTTCCGCATTATGTTCGTTCATATATAAAGATAATAATTATGTTTTTCGTAACTTCAAATAATTAATTTATTGTTATCTGAATGTAAATTTATACAATACAATTTGTACAATATGGATATATTGTATACCAGTATTGTCCAAAAATATTATTAATTTTGATAGTATATAATACAATGTTAATTGTATATATGGTTTGTGATTTGCGCGGGCTTTTCAAAATATTGATGGTTATTTGAATTTAAAAATATTTTCGTGAATGTAATATATCATTACTATATATATATATATATATATATATATATATATATATATATATATATATATTGTTATGATTTATTTTTAAAAAAGAAATAAACATATTTTAATTATTTTAATAAGATTTATTATGAGTTTGACTTAACCTCAGGGGGTAAAGTTCCGAGTGAATGAAATTGTATAACATTTATCTCCAGACAATTCTGAGATACAAACAATATTAAATTACATGCAAACAATAATAAAATAATTGAAAACTACAACAAAAACAATTCTTACCTCTAAATCAATCCGCTTCCAACGAAATCTCAATACATTCGGTATTCCTTGGAGGAGAGCTCTGACTTCGGCCAACGCTGAGAACCAAAAGACTTCTTCTTCAATACAAGGCTGCTATAATTAAATGAGGACAGACCCCAACTCCTCCTTCCACAAATGCGGGGAATCGACGGACGCCTTCTCTCTTTGAATGTTGAGACTAGACTGCACTGACGCCATTCGAGCAAGCGGGAAAGTTTAGCGTCCTTGCTTCTCAACTTCCGCAGTTTGCCGGATTATATATACAGATAACAATTGTTTTTTGCCATACAAAATAATTAATTTATTGTTATCTGAATGTACATTTAATATGGATATATTGTACATCAGTATTGTCCAAAAATATTATTAATTTTGATCGTATATAATACAATGTTATTTGTACATATGGTTTGTGATTTGCGCGGGCTTTTCAAAATATCGATGGTTATTTGAATTTAAAAATATTTTCAAGAATGTAATATATCATTACAATATATATATATATATATATATATATATATATATATATATATATATATATACATCCATATTTCTATTTTTGTAAAATAACCCTTAAAGGAATGTATACACATGTGTACATGTATTTGTTTTAATAAAAACTCATTCAGACGCATTTGATTTCCTTTTATTGTTTCCTATGATTATCTGACTTTTTTCTGAATCTGTTATTCACCTCAAGACCTGTGAAAAATCATAAATATTTAACTAAAATTGAATTACATCATATTATAATTAAAGGTTCTTCCTGAAGGTTATTTCATTTTTACTTTTTGTACAGATGCAAAAAGATCTTGCAGAAGCAGAGAAGAACAAAGTAGGAATTGAATCGACTAGAAATGAGTACAGACCAGTAGCTAAACGTGGTGCTTTACTCTATTTCGTACTTTATGATATGTCTGCTATGAATGCTATGTATATTTATTCATTGGATTCATACCTGAAGGTGTTTGAAGAGGCTCTTCGTCGACCAGTCATTAGTATATTGATCAATGTTCGTGTCAAAAAGTACATAGCTATATTAACGAAGGAGGTCTATGATTATGGGTGCAATGGTAAGTTTCTTAAAATTTGTTTAGACTTACACTCTGGGCCAAAAAGTTACAAGGTAAAGAATTTTAATTTTTTTCTGAATATTTTCTCTTTCAATAATAACCTTGTTGTTTGTTAGTTGATTCTTTTATGTCCACCATATTTACTCTCTATATTTATTAGCCCTAATTGAATATGAAAAACAAAGTGAGACTTACTTTGCTCTGAAAATGAACAAAAGCAAAGTAAGTCTCACTTACAAGCAAAGAGTGATGGCTCTCGGACTGAGCATGGAACCGGTGCTGCTGCTATTGTAGGGGGAAAGGTCTTCCAACTGAAACTAGCAACTGTCTCTAGTTCATATTCTGCTGAGCTTCAGGCCATGCTTTTAGCTTTAAGGAGTATAGAACAAACAGAGTTGGAAAACATTATTTTGTTTACAGACTCTTTGAGCTCATTGAAAACATTACAGAATACATACAATACACACCCTTTGGCTACAAAATTCTAAATGAAATTATACGACTTCAAAATTTGAACAAGTACATAACACTAGTATGGCTACCAGGACATGTGGACATTACTCAAAACACAGACATTGACATACAAGCCAAGTTAGCCACTGCACTACAGAATATAGAAATACATGAGACAACGTACGAAGATCAAACCGCACATGGCAGAAAACATATACTAATGCAGTGGCAGACAGAATGGAACAACATAAACGACAATAAACTGAGACAAATTAAACAAACAGTAGAAGATTGGCCATCCAGTAATAGAAATAATCGGAGAGAAGAGGTAGTTTTAACCTGACTCCGAATTGGCCATTCTCTACTTACTCACGGACACCTAATGACCAAAAGAGACGTACCGATATGTAGACAGTGTAACGAACCACTGACCATAAGACATTTACTTACAGACTGCAGAGGACGAGAATATTTACATATACCTACCGACCTTACAGTACTTCTGACTGATGGTAGCCATTACTTGGACACAATATTTAAACACTTACATAACACTGGTACATATCACAAGATTTAACTAAAATACGCTTTTATTGTTGTTTTTTTTTTTTAAATTATTATTTCTTTCGCTATTTATTTATTATTATTTAAAGTTTTATTTTTATCTAAAATTATTCACATTATACTTTCTCCAAAATTGTATTAATGATTATTATAATTCATTCATTATTTAGTTATAATTTCTAAAACCCTCAACGTTTAAAAGCTGACGTTTCCATACACATCTTCATATTTGCGAATCGCCATCGCTGGGGTCAAGCAACATAAATAACTATAATTTGCTAATCGTCTCCGTTACAATCAAGCAATAAATAAATAATAAACAATAAAAAATGAACAAAATTTCAATTAAGTCTATTGAAAAATCTTTATGAAATGATAGAAAACTTGAGGGAAGTATACATCCAAAATGCAAATCTTGTTTTTCTTCTAATACTTTGCTCTCATTTGAGTTATTGTCATACTTATAGTCTCCAACTCTTTTTGAGGAAACCTCAGATTGTTCTGAAAGTCTTTGTCATTCCTCTTCTTTGACATATCTCCAGTGGTGATGATGTTCATGTGATTAATTTTCATCTTAATTTTAGCAGCTACATATTTGTCACTCTGGAATACAGGAATATTTGAGGGGTTTGGTCAATGTGATATTATTATTTAAATTTTAACGTCCATTTATTATTAACTACGAATTTTAGGACGGGTTATCTATAGGTTACCACCATTTTCTAGCCAGGATAGGGCTGATGCCTTTTCTTTTTTTCGAAAGAAAAGCCACCAATGTGATATGAGCATCTGCAAGAAAAACAGAAACAGGGTTTAATTTAAATTACCAGAATTAAGATCTCAAAACAAAATATAGCATAGAACAGTGATAGATTCTAGATGTCCAGCTAGAATTAAGAGGAGTTGTTAGATCTATCATTCTGGTAATTCAAATTAAAAAAAGTTTTTGTTTTTCTTGCACACGCACATATCACATATAGCAAACCCCTCCAATATGCCTGCATTCCAGTGTGGATCTAAAGCATATTTATGTTCCTGAATTTGAGCAAAAGGATCTAAACAAAATTAATTTCCTTTCTCTTTTCTTTGTGCTGAACGATGGTCAATATTTAGACAAATGATTTTATTTATTCTAAACCCATACTGTCTTCACTGGTAGTAGTTCCATGATCTCAAGGATTATAAATTCAGTCATACACACGCAAGAGATATACATTCATTGGTTCTTGAAATTTCATTCTTAATTTTTTTTTCCTGACGCACCGACAACTGGGCCATTATTGCCGACATCCATGGTGTGGCAAAGAACCTTCTCAACGGGCCCTGAAATGAGGAAAATTCCTGATGCCGAAGAGCCTTCCGTCCCCCACATGAAAATCTAAGGTGTTAGCCACTAGACCACGGGAAGCCCCTCCATTCATAAATATTGAAACTTCTCTCTCTCCCAGTATTTTACTCATTATGCCAGACTGCCTTCTCAAGCTTCAATCCCTCTTAAGTTTAACCACTCAAAAATGTTGTAAGAATTGTGAAAATTTTGAATTCAAAATTTAAAGAATTGAAAAAATCTTGAAACAAATATTGTACGGTGATGAATTTCTTATTTTAGAAAATCAAATTTATGTGAAACATCTGAACTTCATGATAAATGTTCCTTTGTCTAAAAATAAAAAAACAAAAAAAAAAAAAAACATGTTTCCTTTTCACTAATTGACCAATATTATGGAACCATGAACATTTACAATAATGTTTCATTTTAGTAGATATTATAAATTTTTGTAATTTAGCCTACTGAATAACTATTTTGATGAATTTCAGGACTCTTTGAGAGAGACAAGCTTCTGTTTTCTTTTCAAATTTCTTTGAGGCTCCAACAATCTGTTGGACAGGTTACTGAAGATGAATTCATATTCCTTATTAAGGGAGACTCGTCATTAGATAAGTGCAAGTTGCCATGTCCAGCCAAGTGGTTTCCACCTGAGGTATCTGCTTACATTATTTTTCAGTTTTTAACAACTTTTTTTCCCCTCTCATCTTAATGAGATTTACAGGGTTCCCACCGACAGGGAAATGCCAGGGAATTTAATCGTGAAAAAATGTCAGGGAAATTCAAAATTTCATTTTTTTAATTAATTTATTTTTTAAGGCAGGAACAGAAAAAAAAGGGAAAAATTGCTTGCATCGAATATATATATTTTTATCAATTCTTCTTCTCTTTCTCTCACTGTCTTATTTCGAATATTTTGATATCTGGTACGAAGCATCTGGGAGGCTGGGATGGTTGCATGAAGAATCTTAAAAACATGGTCTTTGGTTTATTTTTAATGCGCTTAACTATAGATCTATTGGTATAAATTCCCAGCATTATCTGACATACCTGTTTTTTTATCACGTATGGTAATAGTCTGTCCTGGGTGTATATAAGGGGGGGAGTCCTCCCCCCCTCCCCCGAATTTTATTTTATCAATAAAAATGTGTCATAAAAACCTTAAAAATAAATTAAATTTGATCCCTTAGTTCAGAAAAAATATTTTTTTTTTAGTGTAATAGAGTTATAGTGGGCTAACTATTCCAAGTTCTAGATTGTTAGTATTCCATACCCACCAAATGTACCCAGGGTACATTTGATGAAAAACTGTGTTTTCCGGATTCCTGGTAAATGTATCATAAATAACAACCGCATTTTTAGAATCTACATTAAATTTCCAATAACCAATAATAAGAAACATCTGTTATTGAAATATTACTATGGAAATTGAGAGCTATACTAAAAGCAAAATAGATGTGAGATACTGATATTTGTGTTTTTTTTTTTAATTATTCAATATTTTCTTAATCAGCTATTTGTTGACATAAAGGTTTGCCTCCGCCGTTTAAGTTGCCTTATTTAATAAGCTTTAAAATGGTACCTCGATGTTTTAGACAAAAAAAAATATTTGAGTGTACTTTTTCTAATTTCTAAGTCAAAACCAATAAATTTTATTTAGCGTGAAGAAGCCTTTCTGAACAAATTATTTAATTTCACACGATTACGGTAATGTCCCATCCTTCCCACACTTGGTAAACTTACTTTTTCCTCTGATTAAGGGTAGGGGGACACTTCGGAATCAAGGGTGAATGGTGACAGAAGAACATATTGGAAATAATTACACTTATTTATGCCTGCTGTCTTCCCGAGAAACCATTAATGAATCCATAAACAAATACCACATCCGTGAATTCTTCGCTAGAAAAAAAAAAACTAGGCATAAGTATAACCTGGGAAGTGAACACCATAAAAGAAGACTGATAAATAAATATCTACTTATTTAATAAGGTAGGAGATAATTCTCAAAGAATAGAGGAATTAGTTACAAATAAATTAGCATGGCTTTCAATAAGAGTAGTATAATAGTATTTTCATTTAAATCTATTTTTTTCACTTTTTATTTGTGGAGAGAGTTTTTTCTATACTATTTTCAATGATTGTAACGAATAACCCAGTTAACTTATAAGCAGAAATTTCAGTGTCTAATTTTATTAAATACAATAGAATTAAAAATTTATTAAAAGAAGACCCTCAACGCATAAAAATATACTATCTGTATTTGTTATGTTTACAATAAGTGTAATTATTTTTTCCACTATGTTCTTTTGTTACCTTTCACCCTTGATTCAGAAGTGTCCCCCTACCCTTAATCAGAGGAAAAAGTGAGTGTATCAAGTGTGGGAAGGATGGGAAATCACCATAATCGTGTGAAATTAAATAATGTGATCAGAATGGTTTCTTCAGGCTAAAGCAAATTTATTGGTTTTGACTTAAAATCAGAAAAAGTTGACTTAAATATATTTATTTTTTTCTTTCTAAACCACCGAGGTACCATTTTAAAACTTATTAAATAAGGCAACTTTTGAGGCGGAGGCAAACCTCTAATAAAAGTCTACAAATAGCTGATTAAGAAAATATTGAATAATTTAACAAAACACTAATATCAATATCTCACATCTATTTGGCTTTTAGTATAGCTCTCAATTTACATAGTAATATTTCAATAACGGGTGTTTTTCATCAAATGTACCCTGGGTACATTTGGTGGGTGTGGATAATACAATATTAAATATTTTTACCTTGCAATACCCATTCCTTTTCATTTTAATTTACAAAAAATATGTGTAGACGTGTCCAAAATATGATTTTTTTTTCTTTTAGAGATGGAAAGATTTGGTGAAATTAAACTCAGCATTCCCTGCCTTTGAAGATGTGCTCACTCAGTTCGAGAGCAAACTGCCATTTTGGGAAAAGGTAAATAAATAATTACTCCTTCTTCTCTTGCTGGAATATATATCCCGCCGTCCAACTTAAAAATATGCACAAATCCTATCATTTCAAATGGTCCTATGACTAAAACCAAGTACACAATTGTTGAAGCCATTTAGGATTATGCTAAAAATGATGTACAAATTTTTAACCTCACAAGTTTTCGCTTGTTGAAGATACATGAAATTACAAGCTAGAAAAAAGACAAACATAAGTTACTTGTATATGCATTCATATTGTATTGGTTATTGTTAATATAATATATAACTTATGTGACATAGTAAGTATAAAATAATTATATAATGACCTCAGGATGTAATATAATTACATATTTCTATATTTATAGTTTTCATAACAATATTTATTTACTTATAAAAAATTCATTTTTGGGTGAGTTTGTTTAAATTCACTTTTACATTTTGAATATAAGTAGCCTGTACATCCTACTTTGTTGCATTGTACATCAAATGTACCTAGATCTGCTGTTACTTTCCCAAAGGCCATGTCTAATTCCAAGTCTTAATTATGTACAATATTTTCTACTCCCAACCAAATCTAAGCTCATTTTTTACTCATCTAGATCTGATAGTGCAAATTCATTGAATTTCCCACTTACCTGTCAAGTTAGGCCCCTAATGCTTCCACACAGCCTGGAATCTTAATCTAATCGCCTGCTATTTATTAACTTGCATTATTTTGCTTGCTACGGTTAAGGCCAAAGTTTTCTTTGTCTTCACAGCTCTGTGATTGTTTGCAGATTATTTGATTTGGCTTGTATGAATGATGACTGTAAGGCACTTTAAACATAAATGTTTTTCACCTAGAACAAGTGATAAGTTAACAAAGAGTTTACGTCCAGCCCCTAGATTTGTCCAATTGCATTTGGAGTGCTTATGGTTTCAAATAAAATTAGCAATCGGTTTTCTAGCAAATCTATTGCTTCCTATGGCAAAGAGCCTGTTTTGCAATTTCCGTTAATGTCCCTATTTTGGTACTCCTTCCAACATAGGTGTTCTTTTAGATGCTGATTCTCGAAGCCTCCATTTTCGAAGCGAAAATTGATTATTTAGGTGAAAACATGCCTGATATTGTTGATTCGAATCAGAGTTCTGAACAGAATATCAACTGAACAATAATAATACAATACTTTTTTAATATAAGTCTATATATAATAAATAAAATAGATGAAAATAGTGATGAAGCTATTAATAATACAATAAGTTTTTATATAAATCTATATATAATAGATAAAATGGATGAAAATAGTGATGAATCTAATAAAAATCTTAGAAGTATGTTTTTCATTTATTATGGCAATGAAGGTTTAGAAATATACAGTTGGCTCAGGCTGAATACATAACTGATGACGCTCTACTCATTGCCTAAGGAGTCGGCAAAGCTAGACTGCAAGGGCTTGGTTAGGGAGGATCTATTGAAGTATTATTCTTGCAGGTCATATATGCTCATGGCACTACACACTGGGAAAAAACCTGTATTCCTTTGAGCTATCATTGAAACAATTAGGTTCAATTCTCAATTTTGAAACTAATATTTTTTAGAGTATAGAAATTACAAAGCATGTTTGAATATTAAATCTTATAATAAAGTTCTTTTTTAGTTTTCACTCTTTTCATGAATCAAATATACCAGTTTTATTTCTGACGTCCAAGAAACCTTTTTTTTTTTAGCGCTTCAACATCTAGGCCATTAGCACCGACAACCCAAAGGAATTTCCCCAACGAGCTGTGGGATGAGAAAATTCCTGCCGCCGGTTGGGATCAAACCCACCATCTCCCACTTCTCTCAATCTAAGGCGTTAGTCACTAGGCCACGGGGGACCCCCTTTAATTCTTATATTCAAAAGGTTATTATTTTCTTTTCTAGTGGTACAACTTAGCTGCTCCAGAGAAAGGAAAATTGCCTTATGAAAATTTTGATAATTTAAAACCTTTTGAGAAGTTGATGCTATTTAGATGCCTTCGTGTAGACAGGATCAGTGAATGCATTCCAGATTATATTAACAGTATAATGGGCCCTTATTTCAATAAACCACCATTTATCAGGTTTGATGTTTTACAATCTGTTTTTAGTTTTAAACCAGTGAGTAAACATAAAATTGGGACGACCCATAGAATTCATTGTTATTTTTCTTAGTGGAGCATTTCAAGACCTTAGAGTATAGTTCAATAATCGATGCTGCGATTCAATAACATACGTCAAAAAAAATGTTAAGCTTTACTCTAAATGAAGGAAGTGATTTATGAATAAACTTGGTAAGAAATATTTCTGTCTAATTAAATGTCAGAAAAGTAAAGTCCGACTCGCAGGAACTGCGTCATCTTAGCACGGTTACGTACATCTCGAACAAATGGAATATATTAGCATTACAAATCACAGGAAACTGACACTAGCCAACTTACACAGAAATGGATAATTCTTAATCTGTATAAGTCAATACAATTTTGTACTAAAAACGTACTTACTCTTTGACTACTGCTTAGAAGGCTCTATTCCAAACAACTAAAAATTTGTTGTCATTTTAAGTATCTTGTTTTACTAGCAAATTCCTTTTACTGTTATAATCAACTGTAAATATGTGCTTCATAACGAATAAAATTCCATTCTGTCGTGGGTTAAATCTTTCTATAAAATAAGAAATAAGGATAACTTCATTCAGAGGCTACGAGGAAGGTTATATAGACAGGAGAATTCAAAACAAACTTCGTCATCATGATTAGCCACTGCCATCATGAGTACCACGATAAATGGAATTTAAAACAAGAAACAACCAATTAAAAAGTGAGATAAACAAGGAGAAAAACCCTTTCAAAACAGCAAAACAAACACTTTTTAAGTTTTAAGCGCTTATATCTCTGATTGACGTTGCCCCATCGAATATTGCCTCAGAACCTTTTTTGTAGAAAATTTAGTAATTCGAATGGTCACCTTCCTCTTACCACAAATTCTCAACCGTTATCGAGATATTTACGAAAAATGTATGAAGATCCGAAAACTTTTCATGTCTATTAATAAAATATTTTTTTTGCATACTTCCTTAACTCCAAATATAACCAACATTTAAACATATGAGTTGGGATTCATTTCCAAGATGTAGAAAATATTTCAATTGAATCCCGCTATTCTAAGTACCCTAAAAAAAATAATGACTTACAAAAACATTGATTCCACTTTTCTCAGGAACGGTTAGAGATATCGCCTTGAAAATGGTTTCATTCGTTTTCCTATGTTAAGAAACATATAAAACAAGTACCTGCAAGCATATGAACTCAAAAACGTAAGCGTTACGATTTTTTTTTTGCGTGAATTTTGCCCCAAAAACTATCTTCCAGTGGGCGGATTCTGCTGGTTAACGAACTTGACCTTTCAAATTAGAAGACAGATTTTTGTACCAAATTTCATCAAAATCGGACCATTTTTGAGCCGTCAGGAGCGCGAACAGACAAGCATATATATAAATATATATATATATATATATATATATATATATATATATATATATATATACAAATTTGAACCACCTATACTTTCGTGATCTATGGGGTCTGAAACGAGAAAGTTTCTGGTTGGCACGTCCGGATCGCGTCATGAGGTCAACCTCCTAAGCGGGTTCTCCCTATGGAGATAGGGAGTAACCGCGCTAATAACAAATAAATTAATTCTGAAATGAAGTGTACATTTTGTAACAACAATTGCTGAAACCAATTAATTAGGAATGTTCAGTTTTGAAATATTTCAAAGAAATATAAACATATCACTTTTTTTAAATTAATTGTTAAATATCTATTCTACTGATTAAATATTTCTGTGAAATAAACTAGATATGACCATCATTAGAGAATGAAATCGTTAACCCTAGATTAAACTAGCTATCTATTCCGTACAATTATTGAAGTTGAGTTTTGTAAAATATAAAACTCCACATTCTAAGAACACTTTTTATTAAGAAATAATACATCAAAAATTAACTTGGTATATTATTATAACATGCTTAACACGAGGAATACAAGACAGAAAAGGTTACATGACCTTCCTGATCTTGATAATTATAATAAAGTTTCATAATAGTATATTGGATGCTTCAACAACACCTGGCACCTTACTATAGCCTGTTCAATTACATGGAGTAGTTGGAGGGAATGGACGAGGCCTAAATTCTCGAGACACAGTAGAGGCAGTAAAAATAACGAGAAAATTACCTTTAATAACCTTATCAGTTTATAAACGATACCCCAATCGCCTTGCTTGTCAATGTTATGGTTTAAATTGTTTTCAGCCTTAGTTTTGGCTAAGTATTGATAAACATTAAACACTATCTCCCTAGCCTGGCTTCTCAAAACCTTTCCCACTCCTAGACGAGACATAATCAGTATTTATAGTGATTCGCATGATCTTTAAAAGGCTTTGCAAATGGTGGAACAGAAAGGAGAGTGGAGGGAGAAATTCCCGCCCAGACGTTCGCGCATTTGCAATAGAACTCCTGGGTTTCTCTGAACAGGCTATAGGCGCTACTGGACCTACTGACCGCTTCGACTAGGGTTTAGTAAGTTACTCATCTGAATGGGCCATGCCACATGGTGCTGACTACATTTTTTATGTGGCCACTGACGCTGGTGGAGGAATAACCAGCCCAAGTATATATTTGCGTGAGTAGGTATGGCCTACGGTGGTGGTTAGATCATGTTGAATGATATCAATTAAGTTATTAGAAAACTTTTTCATTTCTTTACTATCATAGACTAAAATTATTTTAGCTACAGTTTTTCCCCCATTAACTCTTAATTTGTATTGGTCTGTTATTGTACAGTATTTTTGTAATTACAATCAAACATTTATTTTTTAGCCTGGAACAAATTGTTAGTACAAGCACACCTGATGAACCAGTTATGTTTGTTTTATGCCCAGGAGCCAATCCTATTCCTAAGCTAATTAAATGCGCTGAAAAGGAGAGATCTGGTGCTCTTGGTAGTGAAGATATTGTTGTATTAACTATATCCCTTGGCCAGGGACAAGAACCAGTAAGTATGATTACTAATGTTTTGCTTAATTAGAAAAAATGCAGTTTTCATTTTTTCTTTTAAAATAATTAAATAGTTAAACTATTTTGTCACAAGATATATAAACTACTGGAAGAATATATAAATATGTTCCCAAAACTTGGTACATTTAGTTTTCATATACATTTCTCCCCTTAAAAACACACTTAGGTGCTTTAATGAGCAATATTTATTTATTTATTTTTTTTTTAATTTCTTTATTCAATAAATATAAATATTACAATTGTAATTCAGTTACAATATAGTGTTCCTCTAGACCACATAACTTCGAAATTATTTATTATAAATGAACTTACATATTTTATAGTATCTACCAAGTTTTCTCTACATTTTGATCCAACAAATTTACCTTCTTTTCCTTTTTCAATACTTCTGGAAACAATTTTTTTCACTTAGAAGCCCTACATATAAAAATTTATATATATAAAACAAAATTTGCTACACTCATCTTCATTTTAGTGTCAAATAATTTACTATTTTTTTTTTTTTTATAACTATTCATTTTATTTTCATCATTCTAGGAACTATGTCTTTGTAAATTGTATGAAAATAATTATCGTATTTTATTTCAGAAAGCAACTAAGATGTTCCAAGATGGCAGACGTAGAGGTTATTGGGTGATTTTTGAAAACTGTCATTTACTACCATATTTTATTGCAGCTACTGAGAAAAAACGAGAAAAACAAGAAACAACTCCACATCCAACATTTCGGTTGTGGTATACCACTGAGCCAACTGAAAAATTCCCCTTATCTGTTCTGCAATCCACTTCAAGAGGTAAATGAATTTACAAATACTTTGACTTTATAGTTTTTATTAGCTCAAATTCAATTATTAGGAATGCAGCATTAATTAATTGAAATTTTCATACTGGAAGTGGAGACCATGGGCGTATATAGAAAATAATTTTGGGGTGGGGGGGGGCTGAGACCATTTCTGGGGTATTATAATGTTTAGGTATTTTAAATGAATTTTAATTTGATCACTGATTTTAAGCTTTTTAATGCACACAATATAACATCAAAGAATAAAGAAGCATATGTTTTTTTTTTTTTTTTTTTTAGTTGCTTGATTCCCAGGTGAGAGCCAGGTTACTTAATAATTATTTTACAATAAATTATGTCGATACTTCAACACCTTCCTTCATAATTTACTTGTAAAATAATTAAAACTAATAAATTTAATATAACACATAAATTGAATTTTCAAGAAAGTCCTAAATCTTGATTTAGCTAGTCACACTAGTCCATGTTTTGTTTTCTTTTAGAGAAGTCATTTCTTCTTCCATGGCTTTTCGCCATTCCTCCGCTTCCTCACTCTTCATTGCATTGTGCAAGTCAAACGGCACAACTTCACTCCCTTCAACAATGTTGACATAATCATTCATAGTTTTAGGTTTATTGAGTTTATCCTGTGCCCTCAGATTAACACCTCTTTTCCACACTACATCTTCTACTCCTAGGCCTTCATTTTCTTCTTCTTGAGATTCCTCTTGATGTTCCTCAAATTCTTCTGGATTCTCTTCTTCTTCCAAAGGTATTTCTTGAGATTCTCCTTCATTTTCCTTATGTTCTTCTGGATTTTCTTCATAATATATGTCAATACCTTTTGCTTCACTTGGATGAAATGAAGATTCTTCACATATTGGTGCTTTAAGTGACTCCTGGAATATGACATCTCTTGATCTAATCAGCTTATTATTTGAGAAGACTCTGTATCCATTGTCCCCATCATATCCAACAAGTACTCCTTGAACTGCCTTTTTATCAAATTTTCTTCTATTTTCTTTAGGCACATGTACCCAACATTTGGATCCTATAATACAAAGATTTTTTATTTCCGATTTTATACCCATCCATTATTCAAATGGAGATTTTTCTTTTTCTGATGATGGACCTGTACGATTTAATATATAGGCAGAAGCATTAATCATTTCTGCCCATAGTTCCTTAGGTAAAGATTCTTCTCCTGAGTGCAGGAGGGCTCTTGCAGTTTCTATAATGGTGCGGTTTTCTCTCTCAGCGCATCCATTTTGTTGTGGTGTGTATGGCATAGTGTATCTGATTTCAATGCCTTTTGATTTCAGTAAGTTTTCTACTCTTTCATTTTTAAATTCTCCACCATTGTCACATCGAATACATTTTATTTTATGACCTAACTGGATTGCTTCTGCTAAAAATTCCTTCAGTTTTTGAAAGACTTCATCTTTAGTTCTAATAAAATAAACTTTTCTAAATTTTGAAAAGTCATCCTTAAATATCAAAAAATATTTAAATCCACTTTTCGAAGGGATAAAAGGACCGCAAACATCAGTGCTTATAATCTCACCAGTCTTCTCAGCTCTTTTCCGGCGTCCAAATTTGAGTCTATGAGCCTTTCCCTTTATGCAGCCCTCACAGAGTTCACCATCAAGTCTTAATTCTAAATTAAGTTCCCTTTTAATAACTTCCTTTACATGTCGTTTATTTTGATGGTCCATCCTTTCATGATATAGCTGTAATAAATTCTGGTCTTTGATAGAAGCGGATACATTGTTATTTTCTGATTTACAGCTCTCTGTTGTGGGTACTACCCTAATGGCTAGTTTATAGAGACCACCTCCAATTTGACGATTCCCTGACACAAGAGTTTCTTTACCTTCAAATAATTTACAGCTAACTGCACTGGATTCAAATTTACTCTTTGGTCTATGATCTTGAGCTGCTAAAAGTGAAAAAAGATTCTTAGAAATACCTGGAACTAGCCAGACATTAGTGAGCTCAAATCTCTTCCAAAGGCTGTTAGATGCAGCTTCAATAAAAATTGATCCCTTGCCAAGCGCCTTGACTGGAGAGCCATCAGCTGTAATAATTACGTGGTCATCTGTAAATGATTCAAAATTTGTGAACCATTCCCTCTTGTTACATACATGATGTGTCGCTCCATTGTCCACATACCAAGCCTCACTATTAGTCTCCGATGCAAAAACCTCTGAGGTAACTGTTACCAGAGTTGAACCTTCGCTTGAATTATATTGAGCAAATTTAGCTTTAGCAGGCTTAGGTAGTTTACCATCAGCAAGCCAATACCTACATCTTTGAACTGTGTGCCCCTTTTTATCACAGTAGTGGCATATTACTGAGGTTTTCTGAAAATTAGTATTTTTATTCCTAACATGCTTATGAAACTGAGATTTGGTATCCTTAGCAACCAAAACTTCTTCTGAACAACTATCACCCAGGTTGCTCTCAAATGTACATAATTTTTGTGTAAGGTTGTTTAATTTCCTGTTCTCTTCATTAATAAGTCTCCATCCAGCAGTAAAGGATTTGAATATATCAGGAAGGGATTTTAAAATTTTACATATTAGTAAAATATCTTTGTTACCAGCAGGTTGCTTATCAATTTCCTCTCACAACTGCTTCCATGCATTGGACATTCTAGTAATAAATGCAACAGCATCATCTTCTGGCATCCACTTACTTTCAAAAAATTTATTATATAAATCAAAAATTCTGTCTTCTGAGAATGTATCAAAAATTTGACAAGTCCCAACCACATATCTCTACGAGACTCATGGCGTCTCACCTTTTCAAACATCTCCTCTGTCATGTTATTAGACAAAACCAGCAATGCTCGGTTGTCAATTGTATTAAATTTAGCTAAATCTTTATCATAAGCATTCATAGCTTCATTATCAGTTCTATCAGCAGGTTCTAAAGGACACCTGTATGTTCCATCTATTATGTCTATTGCCCTAGGTATAATTTTTAATCCCATTCTTATTTTCACCTTCCAGTTTTCCCAATTGCTCTTTCCCTCTAATAGAGCAATCTGAGGAATAATAATCGATTTGGAGTCCATATTTTTTTTAAGGAAAAAACGTACCTTAGAGCATTCACTTCTTCAAATCTTCATTAATTTACCTTTCTGTGAATGTTACTTATAACTTCATGCTGGTCCCATAACCTGTTTAGGTATTTTAAATGAATTTTAATTTGATTACTGATTTTAAGCTTTTTAATGCACACAATATAATAACATCAAAGAATAAAGATGGGATCAGCTGTTCAAGCTAGTGTTAGTTAACCTTTATAAAAATTCTCTTGAAGTTTTTTAAGATTTTTCAAAGTATTTTGGAACAAAAATATCACAGAGTCTTAGGTTTGACTTCCGAGATGTGAGGACATATCCACATTGAGGTGTGAGGGTCCAATTCCCGAAGAATTGCCTAAGACTGGCTCTACCTGCTTACCTTACCAGGGAGTACAAACTAATTTAAGCCTTATTTGTTATAATTTAATTTAATTTACTCCTATACTGGGTATTTTCCCTATTATTTTTTATTTTAACTTGTACTTTAACCTTTTGCCTGAATTTCAACCGGCATCATGGAGGTTTCAAAATCTCCAGATCCCAAACCGCCTGATCCAGGATTTAATTTTGAATTGCCACGTGGAAAGTGGTGTAAAAAATTTATTGTCATGAGCATAGCCCCAAACAGTGAAAATAAAAACTTTAAAAGCTTTAGCCCATTTAAATTATCCCGATTTATAAATAGTTATGCCCCCCAGACAAAAATAAAATTCTTGAGATCTGGTATAATTCTTTTGCAGGTTTCTCTCGAGAAGGACTATATTAATCTTAAAAATATCCGAAGTTATGAAAACTATCCTATTAATTTTTCTTTACACCGATCTTTGAACTATTCTAAAAGTATAATAACTGCAGAGGAGCTCCTTAGCTGCTCTGAGGAGGAATTATTAGAAGAATTAGCACCACATAATGTAGTCCATCTAAGAAGGATTTATAAGAGGGTGAACGGTGAGAAGAAGGCAACCCCTTCTCTGATAATCACCTTCGATAGGACCGAGCTACCCCGGAGAATACAAAATGATTTTCTAAGTATCCGTGTTATACCTTATATTAGACCTTTGATGTGTTATAAGTGTTTTGAATATCGCCATGGTGTAAAAAGCTGTCGTAGTCCTACCGAGATATGCGGTAAATGCGGCCTTCATCACCCTTCCGTTGACGAGAAGAACAATTGTGCAACTTTTAAATGTAAGCACTGTACCGGTCCTCATCCGGCGTGGGCCACTTCTTGCTCAGTATTTAAAAAAGAGACAAAAATAGAAGAAATAAGAGTGACACAAAAGGTGACCTATGGTCAAGCCGAGCGACTCCTGGGTCCTGGGTTTTCTCCCGTCCTTGCACCTCCTACTCAGCAACCTACCGAGCCTTGTACATCATATGCCCAAATAGCTAATACCTTTCCGTCCCCATCTACCTCGAACGAGATAGTAATGGAACAATTTCAGCGTATGGCTTCCCTTATGGAAACCTTAACTAACAAAATCAATTATTTAGAAGAAAAAATTAATCAAATCTCAACCAATAACGAATATCAAACGGAAAATAGTGAAATTAAAATCTCATCGGCTCACCTGCCACCCCAAAATTCATATGAAAATCCAAAAATGTCCAAACAATCTTTAGCACCTAATAAGCAGACAGACGGAAGCACTGCTACAGGTAGGGGTAAATCCTCTACTACTGCCAAAAGGGAGAGACCTTCATCCCAGGGCTCGAACAATTCCACACTAGGATCTAACTCATCTTTTGGGTCTGAGGCGGATTCCAAACCGTTAGCACCCAAAATTAAAAACATTAATAAAATATGATAATTCGTTATACACTTATTTCTCTCATGCCATTCTCTTATTGTCATTTAAATATGTTTCTACCGACTTTAGATCTTTCATTACATAATACAAAATTAAACATTATAAATTTCTTTCAATTTTCAGGCGACTGTTGTAAAATTTTAGTTAACAAAATTACAGGAACTATTTTTCTTTGTTTTGATCATGATAATACAGTGGAATGTGAATGGTGTTATTTTCCATAAGGTTGATATAGTTGCCCTTTTACAAGAGACATGTCCTCTGGCTGTCTGCATTCAAGAAAGTCGCCTTAAGGAGTCTGATACATTTAACATAAATGGCTACAGAACGTTCCGATATGATCACCTAGGTGGCCTCATTGCCAGGGGTGGGGTCTGTATTCTGACTAGGAATGATATTCCGGCAGTTCCTATAGATATAGACAGTGATCTCCAAGCTATAGCTGTCTGTATCTATAAGCCTATACAAGTCACTATCTGTTCTCTGTACTTGCCTCCTAATGTAGCCTTTACTGAGGCCCAGTTACTACATCTTCTCCATCAGTTACCTCCACCTCTCCTCTTACTTGGCGACTATAATAGTCACAATCCGCTTTGGTTCTCTTCCTCTCTCGATTCTCGTGGCAGGGTTGTTGAATCATTTCTCGATTCCTCACAATTAGTTATCCTTAATAATGATTCTCCAACTCATTATTCGACTCAAAATCATAGTTTTTCTCACATCGATCTTTCTTTGGCAACCCCCTCCCTCATAGGAAAACTTGCATGGAGTACAGCCGAGGAACTATATTCGTCAGATCATTTCCCAATTATTATTAATATTCTAGAAAGAATCCCTTCACAACCAAGCTTCCCAAGATGGATACTTAAGGATGCTGACTGGGATAAATACCAAAGATTGGCTGACCTGTCGGATATAGACCTCGATAATCCTGATGTTGATAATATCAATTCACAGATTACAGATATGCTGTTATCAGTGGCGGCTAGCTCCATACCTGTAACTAAAGCTGTAAGAACTAGGGTTGTCGTGCCGTGGTGGAGTGACGAATGCCGGGATGCTGTGAGAGCTTGTAAGAGAGCACTACGTAGGTTTATACGACACCCTTGCTCTCAACATGAGGATGAGTTCTTCGTTGCAAGGCGCAATAAGAGAAAGATTTTAAATGGTGCTAAAAGAAAGTCGTGGCAAGATTTTGTATCCAACATAAACTCCCCCACTCCACCAGCTCAAGTGTGGGACACTGTAAGGAAAATTACGGGTCGCTACCGGCGAAATAATAGTATAAACTTCATCAAAGTCAATAACACTTCCATTACCGAACCTTTAGAAATCGCAAACTATTTTGGTGAATATTTTCAAAGAGTTTATTCCGATCTAAATTACTCACATGAATTCCAGACCTTAAAAAGAAACAAAGATTCCGAACCTTTACTCAATGAAATTGACCCCTTAAATCCTTTGAACTTTCCTTTCAATTTCCCTGAATTTCAAGAGGCACTTGACTCAAGGAAAGATACCAGCCCTGGACCAGACAATATATGTATTAGCTTTATAAAACATCTGTCTTGCAATAACAAATTCAAAATTTTATGTTTCTTGAATAAAATATTCGTGTCAGGATATATTCCGAGTATTTGGAAGGAATCAATTGGTGTTCCAATACCTAAGAAAAACAGGCCCCAGGATGATGTCTCTAGTTATCGAATAATATTTCTCACATGCTCCCAATGTAAACTGCTAGAAAAGCTTATTTCTAACCGGATGTATTGGTATATAGAAAGTAAAGGCTTTCTTGAGGAATGGCAGAGTGGTTTTAGAAGAGGTAGGAGTACTCGAGACAACCTAATTCTACTTGAATCTAAAGTGTATGAGGCCTTCGCTCGGAAAGAAAAATTATTAGCAGTTTTTGTCGATATTCAAAACGCATTCGACTGTCTTTGGAGGCGGGAAATAATGGAATCACTGCTCGTAATCGGAATATCTGGTCATGTTTTTAATTTTATCCAAGCATTTCTCAACAATCGAAAATTTAAAATTAGAATAGGAAGGCAGTTTTCAGTCACATACAATCAGGCAAATGGTGTCCCCCAGGGCTCTGTATTAAGCCCTTTGCTATTTATTCTTTCCTTCAGTAGAGTCATAAGAGTATTACCTCCAGGCATTTCGGCGAGTATGTTTGCAGATGATTTAAAACTCTTTGCAACTGATAAAAACGTTGACACCCTTAGATGCACTATTTAGGGGGCCATAGACACTTTATGCAACTGGTTAAGAGATCGAGGCTTTACCATCTCTCCCAAAAAAACAGAATGTATTATGTTTGCCACTAGGCGAGTAAATGAACCCCCGCCTTTATATCTTAACGGTAATCCTATCACATACACGGATTGTGTAAAGTATCTTGGGCTTCTTTTTGATAGAAATCTGAATTGGCGTCACCATATTAAGCAGCTAAAAAGTTCTTGTCAACAAGCTATAAATATACTTAAAATGTTAACGAACACTGCTTGGGGTGGAGATCGGCTGAGTATGTTGAAGTTATATCGAAGCTTAGTCCGTTCCAAACTTGATTATGGTTGCATGATCTATGGCTCGGCATCGGAGAGAACCCTGAAAATGCTAGATAGCGTACACCATCAAAGCTTAAGGATAGCCACAGGGGCCTTTAGATCTAGCCCAGTGGATAGTATCTGCGCTGAATGCGGAGAACCACCTCTCAGATATCGCAGGGATTTGTTGACGCTCAATTATTATAGTTCCGTCCTTTCATTGCCAAATCATCCTTTACATATTTATTTCAATGCTCCGCTAACTACTCTGTTTAGAAATGTTAAAAAGAAACCTTTCAAATATAGAACTAACGAACTCATACTTTCTTATAAATTAACGGTTCCCTCCATCCTCAAAGTTCAAATTCTTGCAAAGGAACCTTGGTTAATGATTCCACCTAAAATAAACATAACTCTTTCAAAATTTAAAAAAAATCAAACAATCCCTAATCTATTTTGCTCAGGATACAGAACAATAGCTGAAATACATGGTTCAGCAACAAAGGTCTACACTGACGGATCCAAACTCCAGGGAGAGGTTGGTGCGGCATTTGTTGTCAATGGACAATCATATAAGTTCAAACTAAATTCTATATGTTCGGTTTTCTCAGCGGAATTACTTGCGATTTACAAGGCCTTGGATTGTCTCCGGGCCCCTCACTCTCCCCTTCCTTCATCACATTACCGATTATATCTACTGACTTACTTCAAAGTAATTACAACATGGACAATTACAGCTAACATCATTATGTATACACCATTAAACTCTACTGGCGTTAATGACCCCAACGGTTGACACGCCTTAAACTCAACCAAAAAAAAAAAAAGAATAAAGAAGCATATGTTTTTGTTTTGTTTTTTAGTAGCTTGATTCCCAGGTGAGAGCCAGGTTACTTAATAATTATTTTACAATAAATTATGTCGATACTTCAACATATAATACTAAAAATTTAGAACTTGGAAGAGTTTTAGCCAACTAAAACGCTTTTACACCCAAAATAAAATATTTTTTATGAGCTAAATGATCTTATTTAATTTATTTTTAAGGGTTTTATGACATTTTTACCGATCAAATCGAAATTTTGGGGACCCCTTATAAATGCCCATAGTGGAGACAAAATTACTTATTATGACGTCTCCTTGGCTACTATGGTCTGTGTAGTCTATTCATTTCAACAGGCCTGGTAGATGTTTGGGCAAACTATGCAGGTACCTCTCCCTCAAATAAGATCTTGATTAAAAAAAAAAAAGGTTTGACGAAACTGATGGAGCCATGTAGGCATTCTATTGCATGGAAAACCATGGAGTGTACCTAAACAAATACAATATGCCACTGTAAGAAGCCACTGAGTGAAAAGAAATAAAAAATAAAACAATAATTTTAACTTCTGTTGGTCATTACAGAAAATCAGGGACTCTCCTTGGTCCTGTAGCTAACGTATTGTTTTCTGTTGTTTTCATTTCAGGGCCCGTTGAAGAGATTCCCTGTTGCGCCATGGATGTTTAGGAAGGGTGGTAACCTAGGTGTCAATGCCCCTTAAACAAAATAAAAATAAGAAAATCACTTTTGACATGGATATGTCTTATCTATGGCCTAGTAAGACGCTAAAACTGTAATGATTCAACTTTGTCCCGATGATGGTACACAAGGGTTCCGTTGCTATGGCCACTAACCAATGTGGTTATCATACTATAGAAACGGTCAAATTTTCATTGGTTATGACGTGAAATCATTGGAGATTAAATCAGTGGTTAGTTACAGTGTTTTACAGAGGAACTAGTGAGTCAGGATCGTGTGTGTCAGGATATCCATGATATAAGCTATTTCCCACAGGGAAATGATTTAATTTCGTTGGATTTAGAAATCAGAAATTTTTACCTAGTGTATGACACTCCCAGAAGAAACACATATGACACTCTGAAGATGACATCTACTGTGGCATTGTCCTGAATACCCCAACCTCAGAAATTCTAAAGTAAAGCCACCACCCCATAGTGGGAATCGAACACAGGACCCTTGACACGGAGTGTTTTAATAGCATGATTGACGATATGAAGCTTATTTTAATCAATAAGTTGTCAGCTTTATTCTCAAATTCTTCGTGAACATAGGATGCAATTTTCCTTAATAGTCCATTTGTTTTACTCAGCCCAGATCCTGGAGATGTTCCAGTACACATTGAAGAAGAAAACCATTTCAATATTAATATAAAACAATGCAGGAATGCATGATAAATCTAATATAATAATAGTTATTAAAAAATTGAGATTTCCTTCTCTTTGGGGGCAAGATGCTAAGTTTATCAGACTCTCACTAAGGAGATGCTGGTTGTTTGGAGAATCATGCTTGATTTCGAGTAGAGTTTTTTCAGCGATTCACACACTACAACCTTGCCTTTCTTTACAATGGGTATTTAGAATGGGTGGCTTCCAGTAACAGCCTGGCACTAATGGCCATATATAGTCTATATGATAGGTATATCTAAATGATTTCTTACTCTTTTTATTGAATCTTATAGTTTAAAAGAAACCTTGGACCAATACAGGCAATTATTTATATTGATTTCAGTTGTGCTGGAAGTAGCTGAATCATTTAAACTTAATTTGGCCCGAACAGTCAAAAGTATTGACAAAGTGGACTTCCGAGAGCAAGTTGGAATTCATCCAAGCTTTGGCCATATCATTTATGTATTAGCTTTTTTTCATGCAGTTCTTCTAGTAAGTAGAAACTCTCAAAATTGTTTGAGAAAACTCACATCACATTGTAAAAAACATTGAACTGTTATTTATTGCTTAAGAAACAATGATTTGCTAAGTTTTTCTAAATGGCTGTTATTGTTTTAAATATTGGGTTTGGGATTCATATACATATTTTCCAACTCCATTTGATTGAGTACTAATTGAAACATAACATTTCATCGTCTGTCACTCGAATCTTCATTATGTCAGCAAAACATTATGAATACTTCCAGAAAAAAAAATCCTCTCGTTAAACTGAGACGACAGATTAGGTCATTTTCTCAATGGGCTTAAGCGACTGCCCGATTTCAGTAGATAGTGTAGAGGATTATTTAATAATTATTATTTTCTGCCATTATTCATGATACTAAGTACAATTTGAAGTTTAAAACTGGACAATTTGCTTTCTCTAATAAAATAAGAAATTTCTTAAAAGGTTGGAACAATTTCAAAACAGAAAAAGAAGATCCTAGACTGTTTCAAATTTAAGGGTCCACAGTTAGTATCAAGTAATAGTAATATACTTCTTAACAACATCATTTTTGACAATATGTCTATCAAAAATCAATTCTATTGTGCTTTGTTCAATTTTTTTGTTTTATTCTGGATGAACTAGTTGAATCTCTAGTTAAAATCTTCTAGTTGATAGTCTGATGCAATGCCCTGCTAGATAAGGATATGAATCCCCTTTGAGCTTGAATGAGAGTTTTAAGTTCACAAGACTATCGTATTTAAGACTTCTTTTTACAGACATTGAGATTTTTAACGACAAAAATAGTCGGTTTTTTGTTAATACCTATAGTGGTACCTTTCCAAAATAATTTTTACTTATTTTTCCTTGTGGGGCGAATTTACAAATATGCTCCCCAACAAGCACTTTAGACTTATGATACATACACTTTTATTTTTATTTAAACCCGTATGATATAATACAATTGGGATATTTTAAGCCTGTGCCCCATTCAGTGTAAAAGCAGGACGGGAAACGTCAACGAGAATAAATTATGCAGCCTATTCTTCGCTTGCCTAAAAAGTAACTTCCGATTTAGTTTATTTTTATTTTGATTACACCTTCAAAATGTTTATTCCAGCTTCAGTACCCTGTTGAACCTTTAAACAAACTCTTTTTCTAAAATAATTAATATCAGCCACAAAGTAGCACAGTCACTAAATTTAGGAAAAAACAGAACGTATATTTCATATTTATATAGTCAAATTTATAAAATGATGGATTAAAACTTATTTTCTATGCAAAGATACTATAAGATGAAAATTATATAAATTGTTTTGATATCGCTGGGGCTCTTGAAATACAAATGGCAATTGGGCAAAGAATCACTGGCCTTATATTGGAAGATTTTCCTAGAAAATTGATTCTTTCTTTTAGTTGTCTTCAAGGTCGATGTCACAAATTTAGAGCCTCAGCCTATATCTCTCTCTCTAGTGTTTATTCATTCCTTGTTATGTACATTTTATCCTATTTTCCTGTACATTCTTAAGGAAGAAAGACAGTGATAGTGGAATCAAAAGGATTGGGATACTAAAGTTATGTATTTTTAACACGTTCAATGCTGTCGCAGGGTGTCTACTGCACGAAAATGTCACGAAATGAAAAATAGGGCACGAAAATCACGAAAAAGTCATGAATTTGGAAACCATGTCACGAATTTTTTCTATTCCAAGATTTCCCATCAAAGAGCTAAATTCAGCGAAGTTTCTTGAATTAATCTTTGTCCACTAAAACTTTGGGCTCATGTGATGATACCTGCCTTAAAGTTATGTATTGAAAATACTATTGATGATCATCCAGTTGGTGGGAATTCCACAGTCAACTCGCTGACTGGAGTTGTGCAGAACCATGTTCCGGTGGACGGATTCTGCTGGTTAACGAACTTGACCTATCAAATTAGACGAACTATTATTGTACGAAACTTCATCGAAATCAGACCATTTTTGAGCCAATGGGAGAGCTAACAGAGAAATATGTACAGTATATATATATATATATATATATATATATATATATATATATATACATATATATATATACACAAATTTCAACAACCGTCATATTCGTGATCTCTGGGATCTGAAACGTAAACTTTTCGTTTCGCCAATGTCGGTCCGGAGCGCCTCAGCATCAAAAATTAATCAACATTATACTTTGATTACTTATCAATTAATGCATAACAAATTGTATGACGGGAACCGTGCTATAATAAACTTCCAAAAATTATATAGTAGCATTGATTTTGCTGATACATTATTTAACGCAATAAAATAACTACTTATCTACCGTGACGAAGCACGGGTATACTAGTTGTAAGTACTTGTTTTATTCACTTCAATTTTTGTGTTTACTTGTTTTTTGAGACTGCAAGAGTATTTAATCCTCCTACTTGTTTTTATTCACCCGGTCTCCAGTCCAGGCAACGCCGCGCGAATCCTTGAAAACTTGGAAATTTTTGGAACACAATTTTTAAATTCGTAACTTTGTTTAGGCTGGATAGGAGGTGATCATATCAAAAGTCCTCACCCGTAGCCTTTGTGCCGGGGGGAGGGGAGGCGGGTTTAGAAGGTCCCATTGTCGGGTTTTCACTTATATCTCGGAAACCATGCGTCCTAGCGACATGACTATTCTATAACAAATAAAAGCTGATTAAATTTCCTACAAGTTCTAGTCTATAATGTTTTGTGAGATATCTTTAGTTTTCGAAATATCCGCCCTTGAAAATCTGTCATTTTAGGGGAAAAAACACAATTTTTTCCATTCTCGACCGGATATCTCTTCAACGATGAACCCAAAAAATAAATGTCAGCTATAGGGTTGTAGGACATTCCATTCGCTTCAATAATATATATAACTTTACTATTTTATGTATTTTCCTTCAAATGTGAAAACAGTTTTAGTGTTCATCGTGATATCTGGCAACAATTGTCGACCAATGAACCGTTCAACTTCTCACCATTTCCAGTCAATGTATTGTCCAAAATATACTCCATTATGTAAATATCGTGAGTACTGGACGTATAAATCGCACAAAATGTATTACGATGTAATTTTTGAAGGGGTGCTGTCAATAGGAGAAATAAGGACTTGAAAATTCGCAGTTGTTAGTTTTGCTCTTTTGAACGGATTTTTGTATCTGTTTATCGAACGTTTTAACTGGTTGTTGCTTATTGTAATTGAACAGGTGAGATGCAAAAATCGTCCGTTCCATTTTTCGAAAAATTGAGATAGTATTAGATTCTAAAATATATTTCAATGATATTTCAACATATGTTGAATTCTAACAAAAATCTGTAAACATAAGGACGTAGCCTTCGAAGGCAAAAAAAAAAAAAAAAAAAAATTAATCTGGCCACTCTATAAGACGTGGTTTAGGTTTTTTGAGCTTCCTGAAAAATATCTTCCTGTGGAACGAACGAGTTTTGCATCTCACCTACTCAATTGCATTTGCATTACAGTAAAACGAGTATTTGACTGAAAAAAGGTAATAAAATGTGAAACGTCGTAATTTCTGCTGTATTGTAACGAAACGCGGTATACGTCATGGGTATCTCATGAGAAAGAAGTGTTGCAAAAATGAAGTAAATCGGTCAATTGGAAAGGGGGGTTTACTTTAAACTCTGTTTTATTAGAATTAGCCGGCCAGAGGTAGGTTCCTAAAGGCGCCACGAGGAGCCCTATCTCCCATTATGGGGACTGTATCCTGTTCCTGCGTCAGATCAAAAGACGGATAATGAAGTTTTTGTGTATTTATTAAGTAGTACAGTATCATGTATTAACATAACTCTGGAAGCAAATTATTTACAAAATTAATAATTGAACAGTTCTCACAAGAAATGTAAATGAGCAGAACTATTCACGATTTTATTTTATTTATTTAGTGAAGATGGAGATAGTTAGCCGTTGCAGAGATACGAAGACAAGGTATAGTTGGGATTCGGCTAGGAGAAAAACGTCAGACTTTCAGGAAGAAATCTGTATTTGGACGTTTCCACACACTTTCAACTTTGACGACACAAAAATACTTTCCACAGAACGAAACACCAAAAAACGACAGATTTCCGAATGCGTCCATATTAACTTAAACCCCAATAACATTAATTAAAAACCGACAAACAAAACATCTCCCCTGCCTACTCCGCCGTCTTCCATAAATTGTCCTGACCTCCTTTTTATCTTTGTTCCCAGGCTCCAGACAATTTTTCTACTTGTGTGTCCTTTACAACACCTTTACAACCCGCTTTTACAACCTAGCAATTGCACTTCTTTCATCTTCACCGACTTACCGCTTCCTTACCCCTCCCCCAGTCAAAACTATAAAACCCCCTGTGTAGTTGCTGTCCCTCATACATTCAACCATGGTTACCTAAGTTGTCCTCGAGGTCTTCCTCCCTCCCCCCTAGGCATTCTCTAGTGGTACGTATCTATATATTAATTATTATAAATTGTATTCACTTATAGAATAGATTGTTTTTTCTCACTATATGAAAAATGTTCCTTTTTTGTACTGATTAGTTTGTTGTGCTTACTTACTACTTTCTACATGCTGTTTACTTTCCAACTACCGTATTTTCATTGTTTAAAAATAAGATTGGTTAAAATTTATTGTCTTGATGTATATACTACGCTCATTTCTGCCTGTTTTTTACTTACAAGTTGTATATTTATTTTTTTACTTATAAGTTGTATTTTTTTAGCTGAAGAAGGCTGCCAATGTGCAGCCGAAACGTCCAAATACAGATTTCTTCCTGAAAGTCTGACGTTTTTCTCCTAGCCGAATCCCAACTATACCTTGTCTTCGTTTATTTGTTTAGGTTATTCAGTAATGTAGTCTACACTACAAAAATTCTGAGGAAAGTGCTTAGTTATGCAGCTCCTGCGTGACGGACTTTTACGTATCCGCGCAGTTCTCTAGTTCGGGGTGGTGGCTTTTCTTTAGAAAAAAGAAGAGGTATCAGCCTTATCCTGGCTAGAAAAGAGTGGTAACCTTTAGATAACCCGTCCTAAAATTCGTAGTTAATAATAAATGGACGTTAAAATTTAATAATATTTGGAAATTTTGAATTCTGCTACCATTGTTTAATATTTTTGAATACCTAGTCATTCTAGAGTCTTCGTGTCTCCATTTTTAAAATTAATGTAACTAGCCTCTTTAACATTTCATCCCTGCCATGTCAAACTAACGAATACGCAAATCGGAGCAAAATAGGATCGAACATATTTTATCCATTGATGAAATAATATATTAAAAAAATGGGCTTATTCGATACTATTTAAGGCAATAAAGGCTAATCTACAAAGGTGCAACATTTTGCGAGAAACCGTACGCGCGCAATCCAAGAGCAAAGTCCGGAATCATCGGAAAACGAAATTTTGCATATTCGATAGTTTGACATGGCAGGGACGATATGATGTATATTTTATACAGTTTTATTAATTGTTTTAAATGTATGTAAACTTGTGAGTTTATAGATATCACGGTAATCAGTTTAAGTTACAAATAATTTTAAGCTAAAACATAGGGCTTTCTGTTTTTAAGTGAAATAATTTTCTTTTTAATGGGCACGAAATTTACACTTCAAGTCATGAAAATGTCACGAAATTGGCTTTCATTAAAGTAGTAGACACCCTGTGTCGCCATCTTGGCTGCGGTTGATTAACAGAACTCCAAGCATGTAGTTACTAGCCAAGAGGTCAACGAGAAACTGAATGGGCCCAAGCTCCATATGGTGCTTGCTGTCTTTGGGAAAGGGTGGGGAGAGCAACGTATGGTGCTCTCAGTCCATAAGGACTTGATGAGCTCCATAAGGTGCTCGCCAGATTGAACGTGTTAATAACGGCAGTCATTGATATTATTGATCTTGTTGGATTAAAAATCATCTATATTTTATTTTAGTTCAGCAATTTATTCTTTTTTTGTTACCTCTTCCAAAGGTACTACATGAAGAACTTATTAAATTATAGCCTGACCTTTACCATCTGTCAGGTTTTGCTTAATTAAAGACCATATTTATTTTTTTACTAATGTTGTTCCTTTCTGAAGTATTTCCCTTTTTGTCTTACTTGGAATAATTTGTTTTTTTTACAGGAAAGGAAGAAGTTCGGTCAAGTTGGGTTCAATATTAATTATGACTTCTCTGAATGTGATTTTGACGCTTGTTTCCAATTGATAAAGAGATATTTGAAGAAGACATCTCAAAATGTGAGAAAGTCTCCAGGTTCTGACTCGAATGATTCTGTCTACAATCAGTATTTGTATGATCGAGTTCCTTGGGAGATTTTGCGTTATCTTATTGGAGAGGTAATATTTGTTATAATTTATTACAAACATGTATAAACATAAAAAATTAGCCTAGCTTAATGTCACCTCATTGGCCTCATCTGGTGGTCCTAAGATCGAAGATAGATTCTGGTATGAAATGTTATCTTGTGTCATTATTTGGGGCCAAGACTAGGCTCCACACTCTATGAGTGCCACTTCCCAGCCAGAACAAATAATCAGGAAGAATTGAGGTGTTGCGAATACGAAGGACGAACTCAACATCAAGTTCTCACTAATTCTTCATCAATTACTATATAATTTTTTTATTAATATAAATTAATAAACAAACAATGATATGTCCAACAACGAACAAATATTTCGAGTATACTTTAGTGGAGTTTGCGCTTATGGAAATAATATTCAAACGCATTTTCCTCACACAACCTTTTGTTGAGTTCGCCCTTTGTATCTGCAACGCCCCAATTCTTCCTGATTATTTGTTCTGACTTGGAAGTGGCACTCATAGAAGGTGTGGAACCTAGTCTTAGCCCCAAATAATGACACAAGAAAACATTTCATACCACAACATGTGTTACTACCTGTATTCTTTACTCTTTCAAAAAAACTATTAAACATAAAATATTATTTAGGAGTCTCTTTAAAAAGCTATTTAAATCACTTCATGGGTAAAGACATTATGGAAATATGTTAGCTAAGCTGGTTAGCTCAGCTGCTTTGAGTAGGACCCTTTTTTTTTTTATCTTTCTTTGGAGTTATTTTATAATCTTCCTTTGGAGTTATTTGTTTATTTATTTCCAAAAAGAGAAGATAATTAAAAGAAATTTATGCAAAAGAAAACCCCCTGCCACAAGTTAGTCTAGTTTTTATTAGCATATTTTCAACCAATAATAGAGTAATCTATTCATTATGATTTTATTTAGTCCTTAATGAGGTATGTTTGTTTGGTATAACAAATCTTAATGAATTTAATTATTATTTCAATTTTCCATGAAGTTATATAGAAATGTTAAACATTCTTTACTTCTACATTTAGGTGTAATGATGATTTTTTTTGGTTTTATAGATTATTTATGGTGGGCGAGTAATTGATTATTATGATCGCCGCACTGTGTCAACGTATCTGGAAGAATACATGGATAATTTTATCTATCAATCATTGTCAACATTTTGCTTCTTCAAGAGGATGTCTTTAAAATATCCTGTACAGTTATATGATAATTTAACATTATATAATAGTAAGTACCAAATTATTTCTTTAATACTATGACTAAAAAATACATACGAAAATGTAGACAGTGCAATTAACTACTAACTAAAAGACATCTGAATACTAACAGTCTGCCAAGGAAGAGAAAAATTAAACATACCCTTTCATTAATTTTGACCACTGATAGCTACTTGGTCACAATATTTAAACTCTTACTGAATTTCATAAATATCGCAAAATTAACAAAATACATATTCTCTCCTCATTTTTAATTACTCTTATATTTTCTGGCAGTTTTCTTTTTTGATTGTTTTTATTTAAATTTATTTTGTGTTACAATTTTTCTTTCCAAATTACACTTTTTTTTTCATGCCTTATTATTATAATTTATTCATTTCCATTCATTATTTCGTTTAAGAATCTCCATATAAACCTTCAAATTTGCTCATCGCCTTTGTTATGGCTCGGCAATAAAAATATTTATTTATTAGACAATTTGTTTGCTCCTATGGGAATATAAATAAATAATAATATTAGGAAGTATTATGTAGTTTTAAAACAAGTATTGTACAAACTTAGAGAAATTAGGGGAACTACAAAGAACCACTATAGTGATATCCTAAATAATAATAACTTTGTGGATGAATGTAACCCTACAATATTTTTCATTATATCAATAAAGTGACTTTGAATGTATACTTGTTTTACAATTTATTCAATTTTTTCTTTAAATTAATTGTGACCCAAATCTCAACAATTTTTCATGTGTAAGCAAAAGGTCATTGACTAAAATTAGAAGTTAACATAATAGTCAATTTAAAATAGTTCTACATGTTTCACACCATCTGATGCCTCTAAGAGCCTAAAAAGCTAAATACAGCCGATTAGAACATACGCGAACTTTCGGCTTCTCAACTGAGACGTGGCTATTGTAGCGGAAGGTTCGCCTACGTTGTATTAGGGTGTATTTAGTTTTCAGGCTCCTGAAGAGGCATCAGATGGTGTGAAACATTTAATTATGGTGTGAGTATTTTAATAAAGTGACTGTTATGTTAATTTCTAATTTTAGTCAATGACCTTCTGTCTCCACATGATTTTTTTTTTGTGTGTGTATGAAAAATAATGTTTCTTTTTTGCAACTTAAATTAATTTATAATAAAAATATTTTATGAACACTGTTCTGTTTCTTACTCTCCCTGAGAAAATACAATACTGAATTTGTAAAGGTTTTCTTTTCTATTGATTAACTTATCATTTATCATAATATAAATACTTGTTTATTATACTTTCATTTCAGAACAAATTCGCCACCTGCCTGATACAACTTTTCCTGGTGTCTTTGGCCTCCATCCAAATGTTGAAATAGCATACAATGATGCAAAGACAACAAAGTTTTGGAAGAACCTTATGAGCTTACAACCTGCTGAAGGTAATTATCATATTTATATTCTTACAAGTTTTGTGTTACCAGCTACTGTCATGTGAAAGTTTAAACATTAATGCATATTATTGATTGGAAATTTACGTCTTATCATGAAAAAATATTAAGCATATACATAGACATGTTAATGGAATTGCATATCTCATTATGAATCTTTTTTAGTGCTTTAACTTTAGGGTTATATATAACATTTACCTGTTTTAAACGGTTTTATAGGATCCGTCAGTAAGGCTGGAGCAAAAAAAGATGCAGTAGTCAATCAAATTTGGTTTAAGATTAGAGATCTTGTCCCGAAAACTTTATATGATGTGTCAAAAGAGAAATTAAGATATGAGGACATCATGCAAACACAAGAAATTATACAAGCAAGAAAGCTCCCAAGAGATCCTACAGTAATTATACTGTTCCAAGAACTTGGAATGTTCAATGTCCTCATTGAGTCACTGCATAAAAGTTTACTAAATTTAAAAAAGGTAATATATTTTGATGACTAGATGAAGGGTATTAATTAATAATACCAACAAGGATGAGGAATAACCCTTCACAGCTGTACAACATACTTTTATTTCAACGTTTCGGACCGTTTGTCCATCTTCAGGCAATCATATCCTGTCACTACTTAAAATAACATTTCAAACGTCATAAATTACAACAAATGATTCCTATAAGGAATCAAGTCAAAAACACTTGAAGACAATTAAAAATGTTCATCATCACACAGCCATATTAGAAATTTTCTAATTTTTTTATTTGGGATATAGTTAAACATTCATTTATGATAATTTGCTTTATATTTTAACTTGTTTCAGTATACCAAGTAAACAGTTAATAATTAAAACTGAAAAAAGTTTAAACATCAACAGTAAAAACTTATAGAATAATATTTGAAAAGTTATTTTAAAATGTTGAAATATTAACTATTATACATTAATATAAACACTCTATTTCAAGGAAATCGTAATTGTATTAAGAAAATTCAGTGGTCTTTATCTCCCTCTATAAGGTGGACATGACCTTCATCACTATAAGTGATCAAAAATTACAGCTGACATTTATTTCGTATCTGTTATATGGGGAATATCCCAATAAGTGACATCGTTATTGCTGGACTAATTAACACAGTAAACTATTAGAAACTAAACATTCTTTTCGGCTTTCATCCAGCGTATCATTATATCCGACATCTTTATAAACAGAATAGACTGTATATGAAATATATTCTGCGGTCAATCCTTAATGCTTCAGGAGTCAAATACTATGTCTTAAGTGTGGGATATGTCTTAAGCAAGGCGATTTTTTTTTTTTCAATGGCCTGAGATGATTTGTCATTAGCCACAGAATTATATTACCTTTAGGTTCATTCCCTAGTAACTAGTTAAAGGCTTAATTTTAACTTCACTTATTTATTGGTTTATTACCTAATTGACATGAATAATTTATTAATAGGCAATGAGTGGTGAGATTGCTATGGATGCTGTTTTAGAGAATATATTTGATTGCCTATATGAAGGGGATATTCCTTCGCCTTGGAGGAAATTGATTCCTCAAACAAAGAAGTCATTAGGTCAGTGGATGACTCATTTCAAAAACAGGATACAACAATATGATGACTGGGTAAGAAAACTTGATTTTTTGTAAAAATTATTTATTAAATAAACCTGAAGAGTGTCCATTATATTTTCAGGTTCAAGCTTTACCACCTAATGGCTCTCTGCATCCATGAAATTGCTTCTATAAATATTAACACATTAAAGGCGGGATCTTGACAAAAGTATGCTAGGTGCCTTTAAGCTACAGTCGAGATAAATCGTATTACTAGGACTCCCACTTTCAAGCTACAGTCGAGACAAATCGTAGTACTACGACTCCCACCTTTATGTGTTAAGATATTTAGTCTGAAATTGTCAGGAGTTACAACAGTATGTGCATTGAGCAGGGAAGTGGTGAATTAGGAAACTATTAGTTCCTCTAAAATCCCCTAGATAGAACCCAGAACTTGTCCAGAAGTCATCCGCATTCAATGCTATAACTCATAATGCAGTGAGGACTGCTTCAAGCACGTCACACTCAGAGTTGAGGAGACATCAGCCGCACTCAGGGCTTGTACATGCTAAGGGTTAATAGTACGTTCCTCAATGTGCAGTTCTAACTTCTTTTTTTAGGATCATTAAATTTCTTAATGATGGAAAAAGTAAATAATTTTAGGCGGATAGGTTTGTAAAACTAAAGTATAGTGAAAGTTCCTAGGTTTTTTCAGCGATTACAGTGCAACGTTACTCATTTGAACAATGAAACTAGTTATGAAACATATTAATATAATAATTCCTATTGGATTTTTACTTGCATATTTGAAGTGATGTTATTTGTGTATTCGAAAAGCTGGATAAAATGACTGGATAAAAAGGATACCCTGCTAATTCTAGGTAGACTCCCACTTTCTCCATTTCCGAGTTCCCAGACATCTCTTTCAAATTTTGAACCTGGAAAGCCGTTCCTGTGGATTTTTAGAAACATCTAAAAAAACTTCTTTCTTGAAAATTAAATATCTATGAAAATTTATTCTCTTTCAAGAATACATTCTTACTTGAAGAATTTGAAATATATTTCATGGATATTTAAATATATAGCATCCTCCTACTACTATCCACTTGAATTTTCATTGTAAAATACTTAGAGTGAGAATGTAAGGAGAAAGGGAATTTGAGAGCCAGAGGAGCTAAGGACTACTAAAGCATTTTGCCTAGAGATGGATTTCGAAGTCAACAATTTGCATGTGCTTGCTGAGTCTACTAATGTAGTATTGAATTTTAAATAACCACTTATACAGCATCACCTTATTATGAATAGAAAAAAGTCTAAGGAGGAAGATCTGATTTTGTACACAAAGATGATGATTTTATATATGCATATTTTTTTAACGTATAATTCTCAAAAACTCCAATTTTCTTCCAAGAATTGTTAATATCCAACAAGGCCCAGTGGCCATGAGTGTTAAGGCATGAGCACTTAACACTCCGTACCGAGGGTCATGGGTTCGATTCCCACTATTGTGTGGTGGCGTTTCTTTAGAAAAAAGAAAAGGCATCAGTCCTGTCCTGGCCAGAAAAGGGTGGTAACCTTTAGGTGACCTGTCTTAAAGTTCGTAGCTAATAATAATTGACGTTAAAAATTTAAATAAATAAATAATCTTCAACCGAGGAATTGGTGTGCTATGTTTTAGCTACCCATTGTGAATGGGGGCACCACATACATTTTTTTTTCTTTAGTCAATTACAAGAAAAAAAAAAAAAAAAAAAAAAAAAAATTTGTTTGAAACTCTTTTAGTGGACTAAAATTCTCTTCTAGCTCTGAATGATTAGTCCACTACAATTCCTAATAATAATTCTATCTTACCACGAGGACTAAACCAGCTTCAGGCGATACTTGAACTCACATCTTCCACATGAGAATCCAAGGCGTTAGCCACTGCACCAAGGGGAGACTCTATAAAGGGATTTTATTTACATCTGTTTAAATAAACTTTAAATTTATACTGTCAATATTAATTTAATCTGTATTTATCATTATGTAAATTATTTTGTTATTACATTATTTTAGCTGAAGGAATTTAAAACTCCAGCTATATGGTTGTCTGGCCTTCATGTTCCACAATCCTATTTGACTGCTGTTATGCAGCGAACTACAAGACTTCAAGGCTGGTCTCTAGATCAAACAGCTCTCTATTCTTTTATAACTAAAATAAAGAACTCAAAGAAAATTAAAGCCATACCTAATCTTGTAAGTATCTACTATGTAATTTTTTTTTTTTTTTTTTAATCCATTTTACAAGCAATTTTAGTTGATAGATTTTAATGGATGGATTTTTATGCTATATTTTTTAAAATTGGAAACTGACACCCATTAATGATTATCAATATTCATTTTCTTAAAAATTGTTCTTAATCAACATTGGCTATAGTAAATTAGGTTTAACTTTAGCACTAATATCTCTTATAATAATAAGGCTATCTTTGATTTTGAGAGCATGAATACACCAAAACTTTTGATGTTAAAATTAAAAGATATTTAAAAATAATAACCGTTAATGGTGCTAATGGCCTAGGTAGTCGAAGCACCCTAAAAGAAAAAAAAAAAAAAAAAGAAAAAATAACCGTTAAATAAAATTATAAAACAAGATTTGATGAATGATATGGTTGCTCTTTCTAACTAGCCTTAATTGTCCAATTCTTTAATCATCAAAAGCAGTTCTTAAGAATAATAACATTTCATTATTTTTTTAAGGCATTTTAATGACGAATATATATTTTATTTATTTTTTTTTTATTTATTATTATTTTTTATTTTTTTAAGGGATGCTATATTAGAGGCCTCTTCATACAAGGAGCTCGGTGGGATTCTAACATGCATCAACTTCAGCCTCCTCGAAGAAAAATACAAGTTGAACCATTACCTATCCTTGCTATTAGACCAATCAAAGTTGATCAGCGAAAGTTTGTAGTGAGTTTTCATTATTTATTTGTAATCATTAGTTATATATATATATATATATATATATATATATATATATATATATATATTGTGGTGTTTTGGTTGGGGCAAGGAAAAGAAAATTGAATACATTTAAAAGTTATTGTGAAAAAGTTGATTTGATCTGTTTTTATTATATTTTCATTATATCTCAGGGTTCATTTAATATTACCAAACTCACCACATACGGATTTATGAATAAAACCATTTGAATAATTAAATTAATTTAATAAATTTCCTGAAAGAAAAGCATGAGAAATATCAAATTAGAACCACTTCTTACCATCTGTCCTTTTTATGTGTTGAGACTATATTAAATACCAGGTTCATTAGGAGAAAGGTTCATAGTAAATAAAATAGAGTTGGAAACAATTGACTTATATTAAAATAAAACAAATTTATGGCTGTGATGCTAAATTAAATATAAAAAAGTAAAGGTGCTTGACTCACATAATTGTATCAATGTTGGGGTATTAAAGATAAGTTAGAACATAATTAAAATATGAAACTTATATATTAAAATATAAATATAGGCCATTATGAAATTTTAGCTAGCTTTTGAATTTAATTGAAGATTGGCAGTTATTGAGGTATACTCAGCTTATGATACGAATGATGTTCTGGAAGTGAAGAGGCAGACTGGTTGTAGTTATGTCGGCATGTTGAGGAGAATGATGGTCGGCTGCTAGATCATGGAGTGGGTGTCTGAAGATGAAGTGAGAGCTTGGTGTCGGCTGACCAGCTGGTTCTGCAGGGAGATCGTGTGCCCTACGTCTCTGGTGCTCAAGTGAGAGCGAGTGGTGGGGGAAGGCCCTTTTTATAGAGGCGTTACTCCCACCATACCAAGGGTGTTTGTCTACAGTGATCGCCACCTGGATGTTCAAAGGTCATCTTTGGAAGCACCTCTATTCTTATCTTCCTGGGAAACTTGTATCTCTCGATGCCTTATCGCTCCTAGCCGAGACTTTGGAATCTTCTTTTATTTCACACTGCCTTTAAAAAAATAAATAAATACTGCCAAGCTAAGCACTGCCAATTCCTATCCCTTTTATTACACTTTTATTTATTTAATTTGTTGACAAAAAATAATATTTGTGATGGACTTATGGAATAGAACTTAGCCTTTATTTTGAATAGGAATGCTACTCTTTGCTATGCCAGAAACTGACTCTTTCTAGAGCACCCCCTTTTAGATCATTACAATATATATATATATATATATATATATATATATATATATATATATATATATATTATATATATATATATATATATATATATTAATTTGGACTTATTCATGTTCACTTATAAAGTAAATTAATTTTACAAGTTGTATGAATGCATTGTCATGGATTAAATTGCCGTATGTTAAGAAAGAAAGCATTTTCATGTTCTAAAAAAAAATATATTTATATAATATATATATATATATATATATATATATATATATATTGTGGTGTTTTGGTTTCGACAAGATTTAAAAAGAAAAGGAAAATGAATTACATTTAAAAATTTTTAAAGAAAAAGTTGACTGGATAGGTTCTTTTTTTATTTTCATTATATCTCAGGGTTCATTTAATTATAACCAAATTCACCTCATACTGATTTATGAATAAAACTATTATTTATTTAATGTGAATAATTACTTTCATTTAATAAAATTTCCTGAAAGAAAAGGCATGAGAAATATTAAATTATAACCACTTCATACCATCTGTCCTTTTATGTGTTGAGACCATATTAAATACCAGGTTCATTAGGAGAAAGGTTCATAGTAAATAAAATAGAGTTGGAAACAATTGACTTATATTAAAATAAAACAAATTTATGGCTGTGATGCTAAATTAAATATGAAAAAGTAAAGGTGCTTGACTCATATAATTGTATCAATGTTGGGGTATTAAAGAAAAATTAGCTCATTATTAAAATATTGAATCTTTGCTAGCTTTTATATTGAATTTACTTGAGTATTGGCAGTTATTTTATTATTGAGTTATACTCAGCTTATGATGCGGATGGTATTCTGGAAATGAAGAGGCAGACTGGTAGTAGTTATCTCGGCATGTTGAGGAGAATGATGGTCGCTGCTAGGTCATAGAGTGAATATGAAGTCGGTTGCCGGCTGATGGGAAGTGCATGGGCGCCACCCATGTATGCTGCTGTCAGCGTGCTCTGGCCCTTCGCTGGCTCGAATGAGATCGGGTGCCGTCCGTCTCTGGTGCTCGAATTAGAGAGAGAGGTGGAGGGAGGCCCTTCTTATAGGCGTTACTTCCACCGTACCAAGAGACTCCCGGATGCGGGCTAGACAAATCTGTGTAAACAGGGAACACCTGTCTGCTTATCTCCTGGGAAACTTGTACTTTTCTATGCCTTATCGTTCCTAGCCGAGACATTTCATAATTCACACTTCCTTTTTAAAAATAAACACTGCCAAGATAAGAACTGCCATGCTAAACCTTTTATTATAACTGCTTTCTTTTTCAATTATTTAGTTGTTTAACAAAAATAATATTTGTGCTGGACTTATTGTTTAGGAATGCTACTCTTTGCTATGCCAGAAACTGACACTTTCTAGAGCACCCCCTTATAGATCATTACAATATATATATATATGTATATATATATATATGTATATATATATATATATATATATATATACTAATCATTTTTCCCGGCGCTAATGGGCTAGATGTCGATGTCTCGTAAAAAAACAAAAAAAAAACAATAATTTTTTTCTTGTAATTTTTTGGAGAATAACAAAATTCATTTATAAAATTTCTATAAATTTTAATTTATTTTTCTGAAAAAGAGCTATTTTTTTATGTGCCAAGAATTCAGATTTCTTTAGCAATGAAAGATTAAAATACCAATGAGTTTATTTCATAAATAAATACTTCTATTGATTGCAATGAGTTAAATTTATTAATAATTAATGTATGATGAGAATTAATTTATTCTCATATATGTACATATCATCCCTATCATGTCAAACTATCAAATATGAAAAATCTCGTTTTTCAGATTCGAGACTTTGCTCTTGAATTGTGGATGATACAGCTTGTCTCAAATTGTTGCAACTCTAACCTCTTTAGAATATCGTTTATTGCCTTAAATAAAGTATCGAATAAAACCATTTTTCAATACATTACTTTGTCGATGGATAGAATATGTTTATTCCCTAGTTTGCTCCGATTTGCATATTCGATAGTTTGACATAGTAGAAACGATATACATGTAACTATGATTTAAATTTGTTTTACTGAGAATCTTATCTTGAAACAAAGATATATTCTTTGTACCACCTACATGAAGTTAATCCTCTGTTTTGTTTTTGTTTATTTTTGTATGAGTTTATTAAATTCTTACATTTTAAGATTCATATACATTTTTCTTTTTTTCAGAAAAGCTTTCAAACTCCTGTATACACTACTACTGATAGAAGGAATGCAATGGGTGTAGGGTTTGTCTTTGAAGCTGACATTCAGACAAATTCTCACTACAGTGTTTGGGTGATGAAAGGAGTTTGCATGATTTTGAACAAGGAGTAAATTTTTAAATAAATTGATTTTTAAAAGTCATGTATTTTTGTAGGATTTGTCCATCAGCAGTTTATAAAATTTAAATAAATATTAATTTTCATTAATGCGTTGACCATCTTGTTCTTCAGGCCACAAAAACAGAATTTACATGCCAAAAATAAGGATAATTATTTAATATTCAATTTTCAAATCTTATGGTTTCTTTGTTGTTCATTAAATTTTATTTTGCTTTTGGTTTAATTAAAGGATTTTAATTTAAAACGTTTGACATGGAGAAGCATGACGTACTCCAAGTTTTGTCGCCATATAACACAAATGTTGGGCATTTGAGGCATGTTAATAATTTGTGTCCAGAGTAAACTCCCTCTCTAGATGGATCATTTTTTCTTGTTAATGAACTCGTCTTAACAGGAGTCACTAGACTCCTGTTAAAATTGAACTTGAAGATCAATATCAGATTATTTCTGAAGTAAGATCATTTCAAGAATTAAGCTGGGTCAAAATTAATTATCACACAATATATTTTTTATTTATGCACATTGTTCTAGAGGGTAAATTAACCAGCCCCATTCCGCTTTTGTGTTGTTGCAATAAGTTTTATATTTTTATATATATGACCTTTTTCTAAACTTTGACAATTAAAAATACAGCCTACCAGTCAGAATGATGTTCAGTTGTCCTGATTTGACTACTGAACATACTCAACTAACATCATTTCTTAATGGCAAAACTATACAGACCTATATACGATATATGTAACAGAACATTAATAATGGGATGAGTCAGAAAAAATGACCGTTTTCTTTCTGTTTGAACTTTGCATCGTAATTCCTCTCTTATTTACATTCAGGACCTAAGAATTGTAATAAGAAGTTCATGTTTGATCCCGTTTGAATCATTTGGTACACAGCATGCCCTCTACCCGGGCTCGGTACTTCTATAGCTCCCCTTTGTTCACAATGACAGGAAAGTAAGAAATTCTAGTAATTTTGCTTCATTATTGGAAAATGAAGTTTTCAACAGCTGAAGCCACTGGTTTAGTGGTTGAATTTGAGGATGAAGACTCTTTGAATGAAAGGACGATGAGAAGGTGGCTTCAAACATATAATGAAGGTGATTTGAGCCATGAAAAGAAATCTGGATCATCGTGTGTTTCAGCAGTCAACCAGAACCCCCTGTACTGCTATTGAAGCCGATCCTACGAAAAGCACTCGTGAGTTGTCAGGTTAATTTGGCCCCTCACAATCTACTGTGACTCGACACCTGCGAGAGTTAGGAAATGTGCATGCTTACACCCCAGCAAGCCCAACAACGTGTGAAAATTTAAGAGTCGCTTCTGCAAAATCCAACTGCTAATCGTTTCATCTAAAGGATAGTCACATATGATTAAAAGTGAGTCTATTTGCCTAATCCTAAATCAAGAAGTCAATTGAATGACCTTGTTCATTCAGGTAGCTCAACCGCAAGGGCAATTAAAAAAAAAGACGATGCTCTCTGTCTTTTGGAACTACGAAGGAGTCATACAATATGAGTTCATACCTGGAGGTCATTCTATAAATTCAGAGCTCTATTCAGAACAACTGCAATTTTAAATTTTGCTGGATTTTAAATCTGCTTTTATTTTTGGTGTGAAAAAATGTATAATACTAGTTTACCTGTAAACGAAATCATATTTTTGAATATATTTGAGGAAATATAAATTATTTTTTAACGATTATATTTTTCTTTTAATCTACTCTATAAAACAAATGAATTGGTGAAAGAATCATGTCGATATCATTTTCAAAACTCGATATAAAAAATAAAGCACTTTCAACCTATTTTATTTTATTTCTCGGCTCCTAAGGCACATTGGACGGAACGCTCGGACACGTGTCGACTATTTTTCGATGTAGAATCACCAGAAAAAAATTGGTCCAAATCGGTGACCCCATCGCTGTATACTCCCCTTGTTAGTTAAGAATAATGGATGTTAAAATTTAAATAAATAATCTTCTTATTAGTTGTGAATATAGTTTTGATCTGATATTTTCAATTGATTGCTCATTTTATCCATTACTCCTTTCACGTATGGGATGATATACTCATAACTCTCCAAAGGTTATTAGGTTTTACGAGCTTTGTAGCAGAGTGGAACTGTCTGGCTTTGCCAATGTCTGTTCTGCTATTTCAGATGCATAAAATCTTAAAGTTATTAAATTTAACATATGTAGGCCCGCTGGCCGTGAATGTTTAGGTATGAGCACTCCATGCCTAAGGTTGTGGGTTCGATTCCCACTACAGGTGATGGCTTTTCTTTAGAAAATAGAAAAGGCAACAGCCCCGTCCTGCTTGGAAAAGGGTGGTAACCTGTAATTAACCCGTCCTAATATTCTGTGTCAATAATAAATGGTCATTAATGAACAATTATTTCAGCTGAGTTAATACTTAAAGATCCAATATGGTGGGCAGGTTAAAAGTTAATATTTTTTTTGCTATTTTGTCACACAAAAACATCTGGAGCATGACGGAATGTAAAGCTGCAATTTCAACATAATTTAAAATAAATCCTTTTCTTCGAAGGAAAGTCATAAAACACAAAACAAAAAACTTTCAATTCTTAATATTATTAAATTTTTAATACTTAAAACAGTTTAACATTTGACACTGGACACATACATAACTATAAAATAATAAATTCTTCTTATAATAATTCCTGACAATAAATTTAATAACCGTTCAAAGGTGTGGCCCCTTGCAGCAATACAGGCATAGCAACGCACATTGACAGACTGGATGGCATTTGTGCATTGCTCTGCTGTAGCTTTGTCAGAAAGATTGTAAATGCCTGGGAACAAGAAGAAATACACAGTTATTGGCAGGCTAAGCCAGGCATGAGACAGGCAAAGCTACTTGTCCAGCTTTCAAAAGACAGGGCAAGGTATTTCCTTCAATTGGCCAGGACGGATCTAAGAAGGAAAGTCAGACTTCTTACAGGACATGGTCCGCTAAGAAAACACCTCTGCACGATGGGACTAATAGAGAAACCTACGTGTCGCTGGTGCCTCAAGGAAGAGGAAACCTCACAGCATGTACTCTGTGAATGTGAGGCATTAGCCTACAACAGACTAGTGCACGTAGGGAAGGCAATTGCCCAAGGATATAGCCGAGGCTACTCCCAAAGAGCTGAAGCTGTATGCAAGGAGCTGCAAGTTGGAAAGGGAGTAAGTTAAGGACGCAAATCACAATAGATCCAATAGGATCGCAGTGAACAAGGGCATCACTGTATAGCCCAGGTCCCTTTGTATTGTATTGTATTGTGTATTGCTCTGCTGTAATCAGTTCCCAGGCCCATCTGATGTGATGGATAAGGTGCTCCCTTGTGCCAATGGGCTCCCTTTAGACCAAATCTTTAATGTGTCTCCATTCGAAGAAATCCAAGAGCGTGAGGTCTGAAGATCGAGCTATAATACTGGCCCACCACGTCCTATCCAACGCCATGGATAGATAGTGCCCAACCAATTTTGGACGGCCCTCCCATAGTGGGCTATGCTAACAAAGGCCCATCTTCTCAATCTTTGTGTCTAAAGGACTTCCTCCAAGAATACCGGCATTTTATGTGGAATGTGTGGAAAGACTCTGCGTCAAGTCGAGGGGTTAAAAAATGGAGACCTATTATTTTTTTATTCCACACAAAATCAAAGGCTCCTATAATTTTAGGGTGGGGGAAGGGATTAAAGGAGGTGGGATGTATTGATTGAGCCAATTTGTGAAAAAAGCACTTTTGTTGAAACTTGCAATTGTTGGACTGAATAACAACATATGATTATAAAACATCTGTCTTGAGTTTGGTTTTACTGGGTAGCTCCAACACCTCCCCCCAAACACAAGACTCCAAGAGGCCTATTATTCAAGAAGGGTGATGCTGGTAGACTCCTCTTAAGCGGGTCTGCCAGCTGGTAGTTGCTTCAGATGTGCTGAAGTTTTGTCCAAAATCCACATCCTTTTTCTGGATATAACCCTTCATGACTAAGCGGGCCTTCTTTTGATTATCGACAGAATCATTAGGCGTGTGCTTGACTTTCAATGTCCATTTATTTCCAATGACTTCCTTGCCTGGAGGTAGACTGTCAAGATCCCAAGTTTCATCTTCCGCAAGGCAATCAAACTCATTTCCCATTCCCTGCTTCCGAACTTTACTCTCATCTGTCACAGTGAGCCCCCGACGCTTCAAGACTGATTTCACATGTTGCTTGTTCTGATGGCAAAGACGTTGATGCCACAGCTGCATGGAACCAGTTGTTGATGGTAATGGTAATTCTCTAGCCTTCTGTAGAGCATGGAATTTCATGTCAAGGACGTACAACCCATTTGACATTTTTCTCCCAGTCAAGCATGTCTGACTTTCCTTGGTTAGCTTACAACCATCTTTGTTGGCAAAAAATTCATATCCCTGTTCCAAAGAGCGGTTCAAAGAAAATAAATTCCGACTCACATCAGGCACATACCAAACGTCCTTCAGATGATTAGTGGTCACCTTCGCACCAATCTTCATATCAACCAGTATGTCCCCTTTTCCATATGCCTTTATGAACTTGTGATTCCCAACCTGAATATGCACAGGCCTCGCAAACTTCTTGAATCGCATGAAGTAGCGATTCAGATTTGTCATATGCTGTGTCGCCCCGGTATCAACTACCCATAAGTCATCATCTCGACGGACATTCAGATCACCATCACAAATAAAGGCATGTCCTTTTGAGTCCTTGGAGTGAATGTCTTTGGTATTATTTTTACGGGTAGGGCAACCCCGAGCCCAATGGCCATCCTGTTTGCACTTGGGTCATTCATGTCAAATCAACAAGGGTCACAACCCGACCTTCTTGGATTTTAATAAAATTTGGTAGGTTGGTTACTCTAACAAAAAATAACCAAAAACAATTTTTTTAAATTTTTTATCTGTTTCCGTTTTTTTAGTATTCATTTTCAAAGTATTGAAAAACCGCCTTTTTTTGGTCACCTGGAAAATGTTAATTCCTTGATAGATTGAGTCCTATTCTAGCTAGAACAGTCAGCATAGTCTCATTGTTTAGCTAATTAAATGGACTTTAATTTGATATACAACAAGACCAACTTATTACAAATTTTACATTTCAAAAAATTTTTCGAAAACTTGTACGTAACGGTTTTCAAAAAACTGTACTTTTAAAATTCTAAAAAAAATATATTTGAATCTTCAGTTCATTGACTACATATGCTGTTAGTTTCATTATGGGATGGGAACGGGATCATTTTATAACATAATTTTGACTTTATAATTGTCACTGCGTATTTGGTAAAAATATGGTGAGTGATGGATATTGTAAATTCAGCAATAAGCATCCCTGATCAAAATTTGAATTGTTTTCAGATAGAACTAAAATTAAAGGGGAGATTTGAAAAAAAAAAAAAAAAAAAAAAAATTACTGGAACCCAGAAATTGCACCCTTTCATTCCTTTAACTAAGAAAAAAATTAAGACTCAACTTTACTCGAACTTCAATAAAAGTGAAATTGAACTGGTAGGTAACTGATTTAGACACAGTAGCCTTCAATGAAAAAATATGCAGTGGTTTTATTGCCTGTGAATATGACGACCAGTGGTGGCTGACATGTGTACTCAACCAAAATGAGGAGATGGATTAAATACAATTTAATAGCCAACATGTCTCAATTATTACAAATTTCATTTTTCAAAAAATGTTTTGAAAATTTGTACAAAACGATTTTTGAAAAACTGTACTTTTAAAATTCTGAATATATTTCAATCTTTAGTTCATTGACTACATATGCTGCTAGTTTCATTATGGAAACATTTTACAACATAATTTTAACTGATTTAGACTCTGATCCAGAAGCCTTCAATGAAAAAATATGTGGTGGTTTTATTACCTGTGAATATGACAACCAGTGGTAGCTGGCATGTGTACTCATCAAATTACACAGTTACACACAATAGCACAAAAATGGATATGACCGTTTATTAAATGTTATAAATGGTCTTTTTTTCTCATTGCCATCCCATAATAAAACCAGCATCATTTGTAGTCTAAAATTATGTAAAACATTTTTGAAAAATAAAATTTGTAATAATTGAGACATGTTGGATATTAAATTTTATTTCATCCATCTCCTCATTTTTGTTGAGGCAATAAAACTACCACATATTTTTTCATTAAAGGCTACTGTATCTGTGTCTAAATCAGTTACCAGTTCAACTTCACTTTTATTGAAGTTCGAGTAAAGTTGCGTCTTAATTTTTTTCTTAGTTAAAGGAATGAAAGGGTGCAATTTCTTGGTTCCGGTAATTTTTTTTTCTTCTTTTTTTTTTTCAAATCTCCTCTTTAATTTTAGTTCTGTCTGAAAACAATTCAAATTTTGATTAGGGATGCTTATTGTTGAATTTACAATACAAATATCCATCACTCACCATATTTTTACCAACCACGCAGTGACAATTATAAAGTCAAAATTATGTTATAAAATGATCCCGTTCCCATCCCATAATGAAACTAACAGCATATGTAGTCAATCAACTAGAGATTCAAATATATTTTTTTCAGAATTTTAAAAGTACAGTTTTTCGAAAACCGTTACGTACAAGTTTTCGACAATTTTTTTGAAATGTAAAATTTGTAATAAGTTGGTCTTGTTGTATATCAAATTAAAGTCCATTAAATAAGCTAAACAATGAGACTATGCTGACTGTTCTAGCTAAAATAGAACTCAATCTATCAAGGAATTAACATTTTCCAGTTGGTCAAAAAAAGGCTGTTTTTCAATACTTTGAAAATGAATGCTAAAAAAACGGAAACAGATAAAATTTTTAAAAAAAAGGTACCATTCAAGGAGTTGTTAGAGCTACTAGGATTCAAAATTTCAAAAAAATCTAAGAGGGTCGGGTTGTAAACAGTACTTTCATTGGTTGAATTGACGTGGAATGGCCCACTTGTAACATCTGGACGGAGAGGGGCGCTGACCTCGACGTGGGAATGATGTCTTGTCACGCTGAGGAATAAATTTCTTGGAACCGGGTCCTTCACAGCTCCCATCCTCCTTCTTACCCTTTTGAATTACGGCCATTTTAGCTAAAAGTGCAAGTTGTTGATCTTGACTGTCTTTTGTGGGTAAACGCATTTCTATTAATCTCAATCGTTCAGTCAGACTGCAAAGGGTTCTTTCAGCAATGAGTACACTTTCCCATACACTTTTAAATTCGAAATAATGAGGGGGGAGTGTTGACATGACTCGTCCCATCAATATTATATCAGGAAGTTCAGCCTTGGAGAGCCTTTTCAATTCCACATTGAGTTCATTGAAATCACGCTGAAGTCGTGCTATATGGTTCACAACCCCTTCATCTATACTCATTATACCATATGAAAAGAATAATTCCAACAGTCTATCAACTCTCTGGCATGAACTCAATTCATACACTGATGTTAAAATGTCCCATACCTCCTTAGCAGTCTTGCAAGATGAGGTAAGTTCCTCGTTGGTAGGATTCAGTGTGTTCACCAATATCAGCTAAGCAAGTGAGTCCTTAGTTTCAAACTCATCCATATTGGAACCATCTTCCAATAACTTTGTATCACCACTGACAACATCAGAGACTTTATGATGCTTCAACTCAAGAGTAATTTGTCTCTTCCAACGTGACCAGTTACGGTAAAAATGCAGTTTCCAGCCCTCCAAACCGATTTCTTTCAAATTTTGCACAATAACGTATTTTGATACACTAAACACGAATACGATAAAAAAAACGTCGGATTTAACTAGGAAAGAAGTTATTAAGCACTTAAGTTCACTGTTATGCAGGTTATGAGAGCTATTAATTATAGCGAGTTGGATTGACTGGGGTTTTGTTATCTTCTTGAGCGAGCGTAGCAAGCGGAAACGCATAGCACGTATGCCCTTAAGCGACAGGTGACGATGCCCTTAAAATTGACAATATTTTCGAATAAATGGTTTCTGAACATTTCAAATGAGAGTTCTCTGTTTCCCAATGTTACATACAGTGTTTCAAAAAAGTATTGGCACACATTTCTTTTTGAAAAATTAAAAATTTTATTTTTAAACATTTTTGTACAATATAATATTCATAAATACAAATAATTGAAAAATAAACATAAATGAATTATAAAGTATATAAAAATAATAAACAAAATATCCTTTTTAGAGAGTCAAAAAAGTATTGGCACTCTTATTAATAATGTACATTATATTTAATAAATTTAATCTGTGTGCCCCTAATACTTTGTTATCATGCCATTGGCATCTATAACAGCCTGTAATCTTCTTGGCATTGAAGAAACGAGGTTTTGAGTTACTTCTTGGCCAATTTTATTCCATTCCTCAGATAAAGTTACCTTCAGGTCATTTTTTGAAGAAATTTTATTTTTTCTTATTTTAAGGTCCAAAAGATACCATGGGTGTTCAATAGGATTTAAATCAGGAGACTGTGGTGGCGTTTTAAGTTGTCTCGGAACATTGTACAGCATCCACTCTTTCGTTTTGTTAGCTGTGTGCTTGGGGTCATTATCATGTTGGAAAATAAAAGTATCCTTTACCTCCAGCTTTTCAGCACTACTGGCTAAGTTGGCCCGCAAAATGTCGACATATTTTTCAGCATTCATAATACCGTCAATAAAGGTCAAGTTTCCTATGCCATTCCACGACATGCATCCCCAAACTAGAACGCTTCCGGCTCCATGTTTCACAGTGGGCCACACATGTCGAGCTTGAAACTCGGTGTTAGGTTTCCGCCAAACGTACTTGCGACCATCAGACCCGAAAATATTATATTTACTTTCATCGGAAAATATTACCTCTTTCCAGAAGTCTAAGTCTTTATTTAAAAAAGATTTAGCAAACTCAAGTCGCTTTTTACGGTTAGTCTCGCTAATTAAAGGTTTTTTCCTTTGAACTCTGCCATAATAATTAAATTTGTGGATAACATTTCTTACTGTTTGTAAGCAGAAGGTTGTGTTTGAAGTTGACGCGACCTCTTCCGATATCCTGGAAGCTGATGTTGTGGGATCACGCACAACAATTCGGTGTATGTCCCGTTTTTCCCTTTCACTGAACTTCGGTGGCCGCCCTGAACGAGGTTTGTTCAACACAGAACCAGTCTCTCTAAACTTCTTGACAATATTTCGAACAGTACTGAAACTAATTTCTAACTTATTCGCTATTTGTCGGTAACTTTTTCCTTTAGAATGTAGTTTTATTATCATATTTTTAAGAAAAGTGCTATGTTCACTGGTTTTAGCCATGATTATATTACAAACACAGAACAAAGACTGAGTTTAAATGTTATTACATTGACTTTTGTAATCCTCAACCCATATCTACTGAAAGAAAAAGGATTACCTTGTTTTGACTGGAGCTAATGCTAAACATTTAAGACTGCCAATACTTTTTTGAGGCGTGCCAAAGGGTCGTGGGTTAGATTCCCACTAGGGGTGGTGGCTTTTCATTAGAAAAAAGAAAAGGCATCAGCCCTATCCTGGTTAGAAAAGGGTGCTATAGATCAACCGTCCTAAAATTCGTAGTTAATAATAAATGGACGTTAAAATTTAATAATAATATTAATCAATTCTCTAAAATCGATTTCGTTTAATTCTGAATGTGAAGAAGAAATGCATAAACGTCGCAACAACAGGCCCATATGATTAATAACATCCATGTGCTATTAAAGTTTATTCCGCTTCTAAAGTTTTTATTTTCTTCATTTATTGTTGTCAATTACACAATTTTTTATTTATTTCATTAAAATCCCACTTCTTGTGAAGTGAAGCATATATCATCTAATTATTTAAAGCGTCATTAAAGTTAACACAAATTTTTCATTCAATTTTTCCAAATGTCACACGTTACAGACCACCCCCTTCCAATACATACTTGGGCAGGTATGAAATATGTTCACATACATACTAAATGCCGTTATTCTTATACTGTATTTATTATTACTCCGTGGAGAATACTTGCGTTAGAATATTTTCGTGCGATTCAAAGGAGAAAACTCATCTGCCCTACTACAATCAAATGAATGAATAGTTTTCAAAATGATATTACGATACTACATTACGGATGCGTTCCGCATGAAGGAAATTCACCTGGATAAAGACTAGTATGTCCCCGAAAGTGAAACGGCCGTTGAGTGACCGGAGAATATTATATTAGTTATTCTCCGGTTTGTCGCCTTTCATGAATAAAGCCTAAAGCTAATGCAATATGAGCGTGATTGCACCTACACCCATGGGCGTATATAGGAAATAATTCCGGAGGGGGCTGAGACCATTTCCGGTGTATGGAATACTAACTATTTAGATCTTGGAAGAGTTTTAGCCAACTAAACCGCTATTACACCCAAAATAGAATATTTTTAATGAGCTAAATGATCTTATTTAATTTATTTTTAAGGGTTTTATAAAATTTTTACCGATCAAATCATAATTTCGGGAGGGGGGGGGGGCTGCAGCCCCCCTTATATACGCCCATGGTAATACCACCAGTGATGAGTATTATTAGTAGAGGTAATGACAGCCACACGAGCGGTTTTGGACGGAGACGTTCGTATAGTGTTGTGCATTTGTTTTATGGAAAATTGAGTTTTACAAGACATTTCTGTTCTACAGACAATTTGATTAAAAGCATGTATTTTTAGAAGAACAATATCATTTTTAATTTTTTTTGTTTGTTGATAAAATATATTTTTTAAAAAAAGTATAAACTTATCCATCGCTTACATTTCATACAAGCAAGAATTTTCTCTTCTTGGACCAGATTGTCATGGAGTATATAAGGGGGGCTGCAGCCCCTCCCCCCGAAATTTTGATTTTTTTTGTTGTAAAAATGTGTCAAAAACCTCAAAAATAAATTACATAAAATCACTCAGTTCACAACACTTTTTGGGGACGTAATAGCGTTCTAGGTTGTTAGTATCCCCAAATGTCTCGGTACTTCCAGCCCCCTCCCCGAAATTATTTCCTATATACGCCCCTGCTGATCGTAAGTAATTTGCTTTATTAATAAGAAGTGTATATACCGCTATGTTATTGCCAGAATTTCTTTGAGGAGTTCTGCCTCACACTAGTTTTTACGGAAAATAGAACTTTTATCTTACATAGCAACTCCTCAGATGATGAAATTTACATACGGTAGTTTTTTTAAAATAAAACGTCTCTGGTCAGTGTTGAAGTTTGAGATGTTTGATGTAAAAATGTCCTGTACAGAATCCTTCACTGTGTGCAGGATAGACCCTATATTTTCTGGCAACCCATTATTTATTTTCCAATTATTTCTAGCGCTTCCGCAAATAGTTTAGAAATATTCGGTAGACCACTTCTATTATTACACGTATAGTTAGTCTTTAATTCACTCGAAGAAACTCAACTAAAAATTAATCGCGAGTATCCGTCCGAATAGAAACTACCCGGAAGACATTGGAATGCTTAGACGGAGTTGGAATAGCCCAGGTCATTTTAAGCGGAACACCGCAGAGTGGTAAGTCTCCAGTTATTTGACCGGTTTTTACGTAGTTCATCGACAAGCTTCTAGGGGAGTACTTGTATTTTGTCACCTAATCTTTCCTTACAGCACGGGCTTCCATGGAGCGTGTAGGACAAAACCTTCATCACGGTCGAGTGTCTTCGGTTACTTGAATATTTCCACAGGCTCTCTATCTAGCCTTCTCTGGATGTTATCTTCTTTAGCTAAGGAACCTAGCTTTGCCAAAAAGCAATTTTCTGGAAAATTCTTCACCGTGTCCAGCAACGGTGATATATATATATATATATATATATATATATATATATATATACTTGTACTTGATAATTTATATTTGTCTATTCACGCTCAACTGTCCTCGTAAACTATCCGAATTTTAAGAAATTTGGCACAATAATACAAAAGGCCAAGTATCCTAAACGGGTACTCTTAATGGAAGTCGAGAATTGAAGGGAGGGGTGCTTTATATCGACTATCATTCGACACTGTCGCTTTCTGATAATGGACATATTAGTACCATTTTAGCACCAAAACTATAGTTTTTCTTTGAGATTTCTTTATCAGGTATTTAAATTTGATTAACCTTAAAATGCCATTATGTAATATCATAATGGCATCATAACCATTAGGGGCTGTAGCCCCCCCCCCCGAAATTTTGATTTATCCGGTAAAAATGTGTCATAAAACCTTAAAAATAAATGGAATAAGATCAATTAGTTCAGAAAAAATATTATTTTTTCTTGGGTGTAATAGAGTTTTTGTTGGCAAACTAATCTAAGATCTTATACATGTTAAGATGGCGCAGTTCCTGCGAGTTTGTCTTTTATTTAATTATGCGCATGAATACGTTTTAATTGTTACTGGTAAACCTATAAGCAGGAGATGTTAAATGCAAATTTTAATGTGATGATAATGTTTCTTTTATTATTTGCAGGGGAAAACAGTAATTACGTTAAAAGGATGCGATTTCTGAAATACCATAATCTGCCTAGAATCGACGAGATAAATCTGAATGTTGGGGCCTCTCTTGCAAATATATTTTTCTCCACGGCCACCCCTCAACTCCGGAAGCAGGTTAGAATTGTAATTACCTTTATAACAATAGTTTTGGGTGTGCAAATTGAGTGGCACACAAATACCAAACATTTGGAACTTTATAACTTCATTGAAAACTAGTATACTGCAAAGGTAGATAGATGCCAATGAAGTCCAGAGCTTGATCTACTCATCTTCGTACTTAGATAAGCATTTTTCATATTCTCGTGTATATCAAGCATAAGCTCGAAGCATAGCCATGGGGTTCACCACGTTAGGAGGAGGATGGATAGAAGGATTTCTGTCAGGGATGTGCACTTTCTGGAATAGATTGAATAAAACGATTGGAACCAGCTTATGGCGATGTTGGATAAGGAAAGGGACTGGAGTTTGGCGAAAAGGAATTGTTGCTCAAAGGAATCAAAATCTTAGTAGAAATGTTGAATAAGTGGAATAGTGAGTTATTGTTTATCTATGGTCGTTTCATTGCAATGGATGATTGTTGGCAACGCTGAATGATTGGAGAGAAGTTGCCGACTAGAAAATGTCGCGTTTCAGAACTCTTAGGTCACGAAAATAACTGCGTTTCAAATTTGTATGTGCTTGTGTCTATATATATATATATATATATATATATATATATATATATATATATATATATATAAATTTTTGAACCCGTGATCTGATGACACTCCCCGGGTCAAGACCTACCTGTGTGCCAAGTTAGTAGATAGAATACACGGGTTGAGAAGGGAGTGAGCTGTCCGAGCCTCTATAATTGGTTCCCATAATGTAAAACTGGCCGGGGTTTTGGTTATACTACGCCCGCAACACACGGCTGACGTAGTCCTCTGACGTCATCGCATGACGTCATCCCTCGGGCATCTCTCTAGGCTTCTTGTGGACCGGTTTCGTACGGTCTCGAGCTGTCTTATATAATATATTTAAACTAATTAATTAAATGTTTTGAACCGTTTTTGTTTGACCTCGAGCTCTATTATGCGAATTCTTTATAATCTCAGAACTCGATATAGAATGGACGTCAGATTTAGTTCGGCATAATGAATGACAGTCCTTTTACTACATCTGACAATTACATCGCCGACAGTGATCTTCAATAAAAGTGACAGACTCTCTCCGTCCATTGGACAATGTTGCAAAACTGGTTTATTCCCAGTATTGTAATGAGTAAACTGAACCTCTGGATTTTAGCATTAATTCAAATTCTTGTCTTAATAACTTGTCAACTAATTATCGTAGCAAATAAATGCTTTCACACATATTTTCGTTTCTTTCTCTTTCCAGGGAAATAAAGGTGATAAAACAACAGGTGAAATATATATTTAAAGTTTTTTTATTGAAATAAAATACAATTAAAAAATTCAATTACATTAATAACAATAATACAATTAAATTAGTAACAGGATTACAAGTCAAATTCTCGATGAAACCAGGAACAGTTTGGACTGATTGATTTATGGTATTTGAGAAGACTGGTGTTGGGGTGATCTGCAGCAGATAATGATACACCACAGTAAACGCACTTGATTCTCTTCTTAACTCCACGTATAAATCCTGCAAAAGAGGGGAGATGATGAGGTGAATCATCCCCGTATGAACGCTTCCTGTTTTCTTCTTTCGTAAAATCCACAGCAGTAGGATTCTTCCTGATCCAGGCGGCTAAGCGATGCGCTTGATTTAGAGAGCATACGAATAAGGTGTGCAAATGAAAATGGCACATAATGTTATCATGTTCCAATTTTTTCAAGTTGGGGCATCCAAAATTGTGAAGGTCATAAACAGGCTGATTAATTAATCCTTCAATAAATTTGCATTTTTCCATTCCTTTTGCCCATAATATGTTGTATGCTTTAGTCACGGACAATAAACAGTTCTTGACTTCGTGATATTCTTCATCTCCATAGTACCAATCTATTCCATGGATATTTTTCTTTACCCAAAGATTTGTCAACGAATATCTCACTCCTCCGTTGAAATCATCTGACTCATCATCGCGAGGAGGTTTGAAAAACCAATGCCAAGATGAAGCATGGTTAACGTCGACAATAGAGAGTTCCTTTACGATGATCGAGTTGGAATCTGAGCGATACGCTTGGAAATCGATGACTGCCGCTGTAGGTGTCATATCCTTGTCTTGACTACTACTACTACTGGGGCTCTACTAGCAAAAGTCTTTATATATAGGAGCTCAGTACAATTTGCGAACCAAACCGGTTCCTATTTCATATTCTACGATTCGATCGTGAAGAATTAAGCAATATGCCTTGGTATTGGTCGGAAAATTTTCACTCGACTCTAGGTGAAGACGAATATCAATAGTCGTGCTCTTAATGGCTTCTGACTGTTTAGAGCAATCGATTACAACAATTGGTGAGAGTTTTTCAAAATCTGACCTCGATAAAAGCGGATGAGAATGTTTTTCTCCGTAAAAACTCGTTTGAAATAAATTATACATTTCGTAGAGAAGAGCTATCTTTCCTTGACTAAAATCTAAATTTAAATCATCATATGGATACTGTTCACTATTCAAATAAAGTTTAACGTTTTTTAAATTACAACTATCAAAGTGACTGCTATCTTTGTTCACATTTCTATTTCGATCCGTTTGGAATGCCACTATAACATATCGTGGCTTTTCCAAATTAGTAGAAGTTTTTACAGTCCAGTTTTCTTGCTGTGAAGCCGGCAAATTGGGATATTCATACAAATCCCACGATCTAAATGGAATCGAAATGACTTGATTTTTATCTAACATTTTCAATAACCTCAGACGTTCTTGATCCGAAACACGTACATGCGGCATCTTCCAAATTACTTTATCCAACTTGATTTGAACATCGTCACTCTTCATCACACAGTTCAAATCCGCTGGATCTGATCAAAACGAGTTCTTGCTTCAGATTAATCAAAATTTTTCTATAATCTTCGAAAATCCCTAGGAGAATATTCAACGGTAGACAGGCGCTAAAAGTACCGTTTTTATCTATTGATAGCGATTTATTTTCGCCGGGTACAATCCAGCCCGCGTTTTCCAATCCATTGACCCTGTCTGGTGAAAACGAAACACGCCCCTTAAGAGTCGATGTTATTCCAGGATTTCTAACTCTATCTACCTCCACGCCGTTTAATTCATACCTCACTTCATCAAAAAGAAAAGCGAATGCATTGTTATTAAATTTAGAAGTGGCGACAGCGGTTCCATCCTTTTTTAAAATTCGACCTTCCAGATAAATAAAACTTTGTGAAGGAATCGTATACACATCTTGTTGATGAACGGGTATTCTGATTTCATCTGATTTGTTAAAAGTGTTTCCCGCATAAGGCTGATGAGAGTGAAATTGTAATTGAGCCAGAGAATTATCGAATATTACGTCCGATGTAATCTTGAGTACATTATCCATGTTTCTTTAATTTAAATCCACACGATTTTAAAAATTTTACGTTTGCAGGTGTTAACCGTTTGTTTGGTTTGGCTTTACTAATCCCCACTGGGAAGTGAGCCATCCTTTTATAACTAATCGTCGGCTGCTGCTGCTGCTGTCCATTCCTCCACCCGATAAAATCAATCCCCATCTTTTAGCGCGGTTCCTCCCTCCCCCATAGGGAGGAACCCCGCTTATAAGGTTGATACAATGAAACAATCCGGAAGTGCCGACAAGAAAATTTCGCGTTTCAGAACCCCTAGAGACCGAAAATAACGGTGGTTAAAATTTGTATATATATATATATATATGTATATATTTATTTATATATATATATATATATATATATATATATATATATATATATATTTGTCTGTTCGCTCTGTAGCTCCGAGACGAATGGTACGATTTTGATGAAATTTGGTACAAAAATCTTTCGTCTAATTTGAAAGGTCAAGTTCGTTAACCAGCAAAATCCGCCTACTGGAAGATGGCGTTTGGGGCGAAATTCGCGCAAAAAAAATTGTAACGCTTACGTTATTGAGTTCATAAGCTTGTAAGTACTCTTTTTATATGCTTCCTGTGCTAGGAAAACGAATGAAACCATTTTCAAGGCGATAGCTTTAACCGTTTTCGAGAAAATTGGAAAAATAGTTTTTGAATACCGTTTTTGGTTTGGGTACTTAGAATCATGGAATTCAGTTGAAACATTTTCTGCATGTTCTTCTTTCATTAAAACTAATATGTTGAAAGTTTTGTTACGTTTGGAGTCAAGGAAGGGTTAGAATAAAATATTTTATTAACAGACATAAAACGTTTTGGTAACTTTGTATACTTTCATTAATATCTCGAACACGGTTGGGAAATCGTGGTAAGTAGATAGAAACTATTTGAAAGCTTACTAAATTTTCTAAAAAAAAAGATTCTAAAACTATTTTTGATTAGGTTATGTCAATCGGAGAAATAAATGCTTAAATTATCAAATACGTCGGTTTTTTTTTTTTTTTTTCTTATGATCGGGTTTTTGTCGTTCGTTTTGTAATTTTTGTCTCTTTCCCTTGTTTTTTTATTCTTTTTATTTTTGTAATTTCTTATGTTGGGAAAATGTATTTGTGTGTAAAACAGGATAGGAAAAATGAGACCAATTTTCTGTTGCTAGAAATAATGAAAATTTTGGGAACTTCGTATACTTCCATTAATATCTTGAAAACGGTTGAAAATCTTGGGAAGCGAAAGGTTACCATTCGAAAGCTTACCAAATGGTCTACAAAAAAGGTTCTGAGGAAAGTTTTGAATAAGCGATGTCAATCGGAGAAATAAGTGCTTAAACTTTGAAGTAATTGATTTCGTTTATTTCATACGGTTCTTTTGGTCTGTTTTTATTCCAATTTTTTTATTTCTTATAGTGATAGTGTATTTGACAATAAAACAGATTAATTAAAATAAGAAAAACAATTCATTGTTAGAAATATCAGGCTATACCGTATGAAATGTCAGTTTTGGATTTGCCGATTTCCTTTAAATGACTTGAAACTGTCGAGGCTCCTAATCCGAGTTCTTTGGCATATTCCCTATTGTTTGCAATTGCTTATAGTAGTCAAATGTATTTGCCAATAACACAGGATACTTGTAATTAGAATATTTTATTTTTGCGGAATCTTGGGATTCTCAGATCCCGTATGAATATCTATTAGGCCCCCTTCGTATATTTTCCTTAATATCTCGAAAAGGGTTAGGAAATCGTGGAAAAATGTTTTGAAGAAATGTTTGATGGGGTCGTCACATTAGGAGAAATAAGTGCTTAAAACTTAGTTAGTTAGTTTCGTTTATTTAAACGGATCTATTTGTGTGTTTCCCGCAGTTTTTTTTTCACTGCTCGTTATTTTTGTAGTTTCTTATAGCAGTCAAATGTATTTGTCAGTAAACAGGATACGTATAATTAGAAGCAATATTTTGTTTGTTAGAATTCGAAGATGCCGTATTAGATTACAGTACTGGTGTTGATTTCGTTCTTTAGAATTGTTCTTGGTATTCCCTATTTTCATCTGTTACCCATAGTTTTTTATTGCTAGTAGTTTTTCTTATTAATTATAGAATATAAATCTATTTGATTATAAAACAGGATACGTAAAATTAGTGAGAATATTTCGGAGATTTCTGAGGGAAATGCCTTGTAAGATTTTCTACCACCACGAACGGCATTTTTCCTCTATTTTTATCCACCAGATAGGCTTTATTTGGCATATTATTCTATATATGTTTTATTAAGCAGGGGATTCTGATGAAATGTCGTGTTTTTGCCGTGGATTTTAATTACGATGTATCTAAGATTGGGTAACGTTAGCGAGTCTACATAGTTAAGAACCGACGACGGAGGTAGACTTCTCCCTACGGTTAGATACTATGAGCGAATACTGTGCCCACAGAAACAGAAGGTCGGCAGGAAATTTACCTGCTAGGAGTTAATCCTCAAGAGTTGTAAATATACCCCAGGTATCTGCCGACACAAATACAAAGCCCAGACAGGTACGGAGAGCCTGGAAGTAACCTTAGGAATTCATTCACCAACATTTCTTAAACTATACTAGATTCTGGAAATAACACAGTTCCATACATAGGTTATATACTAAATATTCATAAAGATTACTTAGTTGTAACCCGATTCATCAATTAGTAATCAATAGTTTTCAACGGAGGTTATATACTAAATATTGATAAAAAGTATTTAATTAGAAAAAAACAAGCTTTCTCAAGACTTTTTTTTGGTCCATTTGTATCTACTCCTTAGACTTAATTAGGTATATTATTCTATATCTTGACTTGTTATTCGTCAAGACTTGTTATTTGCCCTTCCGTATCTACTAGATAGGCTTTATTCGGCATATTATTCTATATAGGCTATATTAGGCATGTTATTCTACTCAATCTTTCTTGTACTTCTTCTTGATCCTTCTGTATCCACTAAAAAGGCTTTATTAGGCATATTTTGTATTGATTTATAGAGCTTTGCTTTAGAATTAGAGCCGGATTGTGTAATTTCCGCTTCTGTGTATAAGTTAACTACTGTCGGTGTCCCGGACACCTTAACATCACTTTTATTCGAGATGTTCGAGAGGATTTCGAGAATTTTCACGATATATAAAAAAAAAAAGTTTATTTCTTTTCTAAGCTTTTCAAATGACACTAGGGATATGAACGGAACCGCGCTAAGATGATGCAGTTCTTGCGAGTCGGACTTTTTCTATTTGAGAACACAGTTTGATGCAATCACTCTTATTGAAGGTCACTGTCGGCGATGTAATTGTCAGATGTGGAGACGGACTGTGATTCATTATAGTAAACCATGGATATGCGTGCTCGAACCTCACCACTCTGTTCCTTCCACGTTTAGTAAAATTCAGTACTACATTTTTGAATCTGACCTGCTCCTCCACCACCTCGTTCCCTATGTCCTTTTTCTTCTTGTTGTCAAAATAGTTTAATATCCTCGATGAGAAACGCTCGATATAATTCCATTCTTCAGCATCCAAGTAGAGAAAAGACTTTTTTTCATAAATTGCAATAGTTGGCACTTGATTGTAGAGACCTGCTCGAATCAACTTATTACAACTTATATTATAATCCGTGATCAACTCCATGGAGCGAAGCACTATCGTCTCGTGCTCAAGAAAGACTAAGCTCTCATCCTGCGAACTGGTCTAATTGCTTAATTTTTTTTTTTATTACATGTGTAATCCACATACATCTCGTCCGTATAAATCAGACAGTTTTACCCTTATGCAATGCTCAGACATGGCAATTAAACAGCAGATACACGTGTCAGGACCGACATTCCCTGTAGTACAAACACAACTCTCATAATGACCGTTTATTTTTGACTCTGTTTTAACAGTATTAATATACTTTTGCAGATTATCTACTTCTTTTTGAATGTCGATGAACAGCTGACAATTTGATTGACTCAATGTGACTTGCGGATAATCTTTCAAATACTGTCTAAAGAGATCGTTTTGTTTTAGAGTTCTTAACACGTCCATTCTATATTGAATACTGAGCATTGAATCGAACGAAACCGGTCTATAAGAAGCCTAGAGCGATGCCCGAGGGATGACGTCATGCGATGACGTCAGAGGACCTACGTCAGCCGTGTGTTGCGGGCGTAGTATAACCAAAACCCCGGCCAGTTTTACATTATGGGAACCAATTATAGAGGCTCGGACAGCTCACTCCCTTCTCAACCCGTGTATTCTATCTACTCAAGTTTGGTCAAACGGCGTGGATTCGTATAAGGAACAAACAGACAGACACGTGATTTATATATACATTTGTGTGTGTGTGAGCGTTTTTTTTATATGCATGGTAGGGGAAAAATCTTACATGAGACGAAGTGTACAGGGTGTCACAAAAATAATGGTCATCCGTTGGCCAGATGATTCACCAATGCGAGATCGGAAAAAATAACCCCCTTATTGACCCCCGCAAAATTGACCTTGAAATGTTATTCAAGGTCAAACTTTTAATTGCATAATTCGAATCTACGGGTCATGAGGAAAAAAAAGTCAGCGGCACCATGGGTCAGAAACGACTCTTTATGGTCAAAATGACCATTAACAGCGTATACGTGGGTCATTCTGTTCCATTTGACAAATGATGGCCGATTTTGATCTTTTTTTTTTTTTTTTTTTTTTTTTTTTTTTTTTTTTTTTTTTTTTTTTTTTTTTTATACTTGTTCTACTAACATTGCCTTACACAAAAATACCTCGTTTGATTTTTTTAAATGCACCTTCTAGCATATAAAATTACAAGGTAATTTGTTAAACGAGCCTCTCATCGGCATCAATTGGAGGTCTATAACTCATATTTTACAATTGACAGAAATTCTCGAGGCTTATCAAGAGCTCAATGCCACAAGCTTTCAAACAATCCCTGAAATTACACATTAAGAATTTCACAGATCATGTATGAATTTCATGAACCAGCCATTCCTCGAGTCCCTCCCAGAATAGAGGAAAGAATAATTGCCCTCACCCGTGGAGAGAAAAAAAAAGTTTCTTCCTAAAAAAATCAAAAACAAACTTGAGCCGTAAGATTATCACTCCAGCGCCCGTAGCATTTGGGCCTGTTGTCCAGCTTCAATATTTTTGACTTCATTCCTGAGTCAAGCAGCCAACCTTGCTTTCAAATTCCTCCTCACTCGGCTAAGGACCTGGCGAGAATTTCTCATTATTATTTCAAATGCCCAAATTATTCTCGTCCATTTTGCCTGCTGTGGACGATGACGCTCGAAAACGAACTTTCGTCAGTCCACAATACCCGCTGCAGGATGTGTGGATGAAGTTCAAAACATGTCCAGCAGCCACCTGCAAAAAAAGTCCCACTCGCAGGAACTGCATCATCTTAGCGCGGTTCCGTTCATTTGAAAAGCTTAGAAAAGAAATAAACTTTATGTATATCTCGTGAAAATTGTCTAAATCCTCTCGAACATCTCGAATAAAAGTGATATTAAGGCGTCTGGGACACCGACAGTAGCTAACTTATACACATAAGCGGAAATTACACAATCCGGCTCTAATTCTAAAGCAAAGCTCTATAAATCAATACAAAATATGCATAATAAAGCCATTTCTAGTGGATACAGAAGGATCAAGAAGAAGTACTCAAGATTGAGAAGAATACCATGCCTAATATAGCCTATATAGAATAATATGCAGAATAAAGCCTATCTAGTAGATACAGAAGGACAAATAACAAGTCTTGACGAATAATAAGTCAATATATAGAATAATAAACCTAATTAAGTCTATGGAGTAGGTACAAATGGACCAAAAACAAGTCTTGAGGAAGCTTGTATCTTTTTCTACTTGAATACTTTTTATCAATATTTAGTATATAACCTGTGTTGAAAACTATTTAACCATAGTTTAATAGCTATGCAGTCTATTTGACCATAGCAGTAGATGCACCGTAAAAAAAAAAAAAAAAAAAAATATTGATTGCTAATTGATGAATCGGGTTAAAACTAAGTAGTCTTTATGAATATTTAGTATATAACCTATGTTTGGAAGTGTGTTATTTCAGAATCTAGTATAGTTTAAGAAATTTTGGTGAATGAAATCATTAAATTGCTCTCTGTACCCTGCCTATGCTTTGTATTTGTGTCGGCAGATACCTGGGGTATATTTACAACTCTTGAGGATTAACTCCTAGCAGGTAAATATCCTGGGGACCTTGTGTTTCTATGGGCACTGAACCGACTCTCTATTCGCTCATAGTATCTAACAGTTGTGAAATTTACTTTTTGGATTTAGGACTCAATATACATATGTAGACTAAATCATAGCAATAAGTCTACCTCCGTCGTCGGTTCTTAACTATGTAGACTCGCCAATGTTACCCAATCTTAGATACATCGTAATTAAAATCCACAGCAAAAACACGACATTTCATCAGAAACCCCTGCTTAATAAAACATATATAGAATAATATGCCAAATAAAGCCTATCTAGTGGATAAAAATAGAGCAAAAACGCCGTTCGTGGTGGTAGAAAATCTTACAAGGCATTTCGCTCAGAAATCTCCGAAATATTGTTACTAATTTTACGTATCCTGTTTTATAGCCAAATAGATTTATATTCAATAATCAATAAGAAAAAACTACTAGCAATAAAAAACTATGGTTAACAGATGAAAATAGGGAATACCAAGAGCAATTCTAAAGAACGAAATCAACACCAGTACTGTAATCTAGATATTCATACGGCATCTTCGAATTCTAACAAACAAAATATTGCTTCTAATTATACGTATCCTGTTTACTGACAAATACATTTGACTGCTCTAAGCAAGTACAAAAATAACGAGCAGTGAAAAAAAAAACTGCGGGAAACACACAAATAGATCCGTTTAAATAAACGAAACTAACTAACAAAGTTTTAAGCACTTATTTCTCCTAATGTGACGACCCCATCAAACATTTCTTCAAAACATTTTTTGTAGAGAATTTAGTAAGCTTTCGATCTGTTACATTTCATACTGCATCTGAGAATCCCCAGATTCCGCAAAAATAAAATATTGTTTCTTATTATATGTATCCTGTTTTATTGGCAAATATATTTGACTACTATAAGCAATTGCAAACACTAGGATATATACCAAAGAACTTGGAGTAGGAGCCTCGACAGTTTCAAGACATTTGAAGGAAATCGGCAAATCCAAAACTGACATTTCATACGGTACACCCTGATATATTTCTAACAATGAATTGTTTTTCTTATTTTAATTAATCTATTTATTGTCAAATACATTATCCAACTATAAGCAATTAAAAAATAACAAGGAATAAAAACAGACAAAAAGAACCGTTCGAATAAACGAAATCAATTACTTCAAAATTTAAGAACTTATTAGCGCGGTAACTCCCTATCTCCATAGGGAGAACCCGCTTATGAGGTTGACCTCATGACGCGATCTGGACGTGCCGACCTGAAACTTTCTCGTTTCAGACCCCATAGATCACGAAAATATAGGTGGTTCAAATTTGTATATATATATATATATATATATATATATATATATATATATATATATATATATATGTATATATATATATATATATATATATATATACATATATATATATATATATATATATATATATATATATATATATTTATATATATGCTTGTCTGTTCGCGCTCAAAAATGGACCGATTTTGATGAAATTTGGTACAAAAATCTGTCTTCTAATTTGAAAGGTCATGTTCTTTAATCAGCAGAATCCGCCCAATGGAAGATGGCGTTTGGGGCGAAATTTGCGCAAAAAATCGTAACGCTTACGTTTTTGAGTTCATATGCTTGCAGGTACTTGTTTTATATGTTTCTCGACATAGGAAAACGAATGAAACCATTTTCAAGGCGATATCTGTAACTGTTCCCAAGAAAAGTGGAATCAATGTTTTTGTAAGTCGTTATTTTTTTGTGGGTACTTAGAATCGGGGGATTCAATTGAAATATTTTCTACATCTTGGAAATTAATCCCAACTAATATGTTTTAATTTTGGTTATGTTTGGAGTTAAGAAAGTATGCGAAAAAAATTATTTTCTTAATAGACATGAAAAGTTTTCAGATCTTCATACATTTTTCGTAAATACCTCGATTACGGTTGAAAAATCGTGCTAAGTGGAAGGTGACCATTCGAATGCTTACTAAATTCTCTACAAATAAGGTCCTGAAGCAATATTAGATGGGGCAACGTCAATCAGAGATATAAGCGCTTAAAACGTAAAAAGTGTTTCTTTTGTTGTTTTGAAAGGGTTTTTCTCTTTGCTTAACTCACTTTTTAATTGGATGTTTCTTGTTTTAAATTGCATTTATCAGTAAAATTATTATTGTAGTAAAATAAGCTAAGAAACTGTGAAAGGTATTGGTAAGTTGGGAGTGGCTGTGGCAATCAAGATGGCAGCGGCTAATCATGATGACGTTGTTTGTTTTGTATTATCCGGTCTATATAACCTTCCCCATAGCCTCCTACTGTAGTTATCGTTATTTCTTATTTTATAGAAAGATTTAACCCACGTCAGAATGGAATTTTATTCGTCATGAAGCACATATTTACAGTTGATTATAACAGTAAAACGAATTTGCTAGTAAAACAAGATACTTAAAATGACAACGAATTTTTGGTTGTTTAGAATAGAGCCTTCTCAGCAGTAGTCGAAGAGTAAGTACGTTTTCAGTACATAATTTTATTGACTTATACAGATTAAGAATTATCCGCTTCTGTGTAAGTTGGCTACTGTCAGTTTCCTGTGATTTGTAATGCTAATCTATTCCATTTCTTCGAGATGTACGTAACCGCGCTAAGATGACGCAGTTCCTGCGAGTCGGACTTTTTTTTCTCCGATTGACATCGCTTATTCAAAACTTTCTTTAGAACCTTTTTTGTAGACCATTTAGTAAACTTTAGAATGGTAACCTTTCGCTTCACAAGATTTTCAACCGTTTTCGAGATATTAATGAAAATATACGAAGTTACCAAAACTTTTCATTATTTCTAGCAACAGAAAATTGGTGTCATTTTACCTATCCTGTTTTACACACAAATACATTTTCCTTACAAATACATCATAAGAAATTACAAAAGTAAAAAGCAATAAAAAATTAAGGGAAAGAGACAAAAATTACAAAAAGAACGATAAAAGTCCGACTCGCAGGAACTGCATCATCTTAGCGCGGTTCCGTTCTTATCTCTAGACTCATTTAAAATGATTAAAATAGAAGATGTTATTATTATGGGTCCACATTTCTAGAAAGCATGAAGATTAGATAGTTAGCCGTCAAGGTGATAAGTAAAGATGGAATGGTTGGGATTCGGCTAAATAAACCTCAATACGATTTTTGTTAAAAAATCTATATTTAGGACGTTTTGGCTAGTCAGTGGTAGCCTTCGTCAGCAATGAAAGTGCCGGGAGGTAGAGGAGGACCAAAGTTGACAGTTCCATCTTTACTCTCAAGAAAGGTGTTATTTACGATCTTACCTGGGTGGGTCCCCGCCCTAGGAAGGACCCCGCTAGGAATTTGAAAAGCTATATTATCTTGGAAATCCATATCTCTAAGATTAAATTGTTTTTCTTAGTTTTCTTAACCTGATTTGTTATCAAATACATTATCCAACTATAAGCAGTTAAAAAATAACAAGGAATAAAAACAGACAAAAAGAACAGTTCGAATAAGGGAAATCAATTACTTTAAAGTTTTAAGCACTTATTTCTCTGATTGACATCGTCTAATCAAAACTTTCAGCAGAACCTTTTTTGTAGAGCATTTAGTAAGCTTTTTAATGGTATTCTTCCGTTTCCCAAGATACTCAACCTTTTTCGAGATATTAAGGAAAGTATACAAAGTTACCAAAACTTTTTATTTCTGTTAATAAAATATTTTATTCTAACCCTTCCTTTACTCTAAACGTAACAAAAATTTCAACATATTAGTGTTGATGAAACTCCAACATGCAGAAAATGTTGCAACTGTATCCCATAATTCTAAGTACCAAAATCAAAGACAAAGAACCCTCCCTAGGAAGGACGCTAGGCAGTTGAAAAGCTATATATCTTGGAAATCCATATCTCTAACATTAAATTGTTTTTCTTATTTTTCTTAACCTGTTTTATTTTCAAATACATTATCCAACAATAAGCAATTAAAAAATAACAAGGAATAAAAAACAGACAAAAACAACAGTTCGAATAAGCGAAATCAATTACTTTAAAGTTTTAAGCTCTTATTTCTCCGATTGACATCGCCTAATCAAAACTTTCATTAGAACCTTTTTTTTAGAGCATTTAATAAGCTTTCTAATGGTATTCTTCCGTTTACCAAGATTCTCAACCTTTTTCGAGATATTAAGGAAAGTAAACAAAGTTACTAAAACTTTTTATGTCTGTTAATAAAATATTTTATTCTAACCCTTCCTTAACTCCAAACGTAACCAAAATTTCAACATATTAGTTTTGATGAAAGTAGAACATGCAGAAAATGTTTCAACTGAATCCCATGATTCTAAGTACCCAAACCAAAAACGGTATTCAAAAAATATGTTTCCAATTTTCTCGAAAACGGTTAAAGCTATCGCCTTGAAAATGGTTTCATTCGTTTTCCTAGCCCAGGAATCATATAAAACGAGTACTTAGAAGCTTATGTACTCAAAAACGTAAGCGTTACGATTTTTTTTGCGCGAATTTCGCCCCAAACGCCATCTTCCAGTAGGCGGATTTTGCTGGTTAACGAACTTGACCTTTCGAATTGGACGAAGGATTTTTGTACCAAATTTCATCAAAATCGGACCATTCGTCTTCTATCTAGAGAGCGAACAGACAAATATATATATATATATATATATATATATATATATATATAAATATATACATATATATATATATATAAATAAATATATACATATATATATATACAAATTTGAACCACCGTTATTTTCGGTCTCTAGGGGTTCTGAAACGCGAAATTTTCTTGTCGGCACTTCCGGATTGTTTCATTGTATCAACCCTATAAGCGGGGTTCCTCCCTATGGGGGAGGGAGGAACCGCGCTAAAACCCGTTCATATGAACTAAACAGACGTATTTGAAGTTTTAAGCACTTATTTCTTCGATCGACATCACCTAATCAAAAATTGTTTTAGAATCTTTTTTGTAGAGAATTTAGAAAGCTTTCAAATAGTATCTATACACTTATCAAAATTTCCCACCGTGTTCGAGATATTAATGAAAGTATACGAAGTTCCCAAAACTTTTCATGTCTGTTCATAAAATATTTTATTCTAACCCTTCCTTAACTCCAAACATAACCAAAAGTTTAACATGTTAGTTTTGATAAAATTCAAACATACAAAAAATGTTTCAACTGAATCCCATGATTGTAAGTACCCAAACCAAAAACGTTATTCAGCAACTATTTTTCCAATTTTCTCGAAAACGGTTGAAGCTATCGCCTTAAAAATGGTGTCATTCGTTTTCCTAGGCCAAGAAGCCTATAAAACAAGTACTTACATGTATATGAACACAAAAACGTAAGCGTTACGATTTTGTCTTGCGCGAATTTCGCCCCAAACGCCATCTTCCAGTGGGCGGATTTTACTGGTTTACGAACTTGACCTTTCAAATTGGACGAAGGATTTTTGTACCAAATTTCATCAAAATCGGACCATTGCTCTCTGAGCTACGCCGCGAACAGACATATATATATATATATATATATATATATATATATATATATATATATGGTATATATATATATATATATATATATATATATATATATATACGTATATATAAATAAATATATACATATATATATATACAAATTTAAACCACCGTCATTTTCGGTCTCTAGGGGCTCTGAAATGCAAAATTTTCTAGTCGGCACTTCCGGATTGTTTCATGAGAAGATCAACCTTATAAGCGGGGTTCCTCCCTATGAAGGCTACTCCAGATCCCCGGGCCTCAACTCCTGAACTTGCTGTAATCTGTAGGCAGACGTTCTTCCCGAAGGATCCGGCGGACCGTCATCCTCGAGCCTCCCGTAGGTTGGGCCAATCTCAGCCTCATCGTAGGCCTGGATCGGGCGAGGAAAATTATTCTATCCTCTATTCTCGAGGCATGGCTGGTTCATGAAATTCATACATGGCCAGTGAAATCCCTAGTAATTAATTTCAGCGATTGGTTAAAAGATTATGGCTAAGAGCTCTTGCAAGCTTCGAGAATAACCTCATGAAGGCATTCCTGTTACTTGTAAAATGTGAGTTATGGTTCTTCAATGAATGCCGATGAGAGGCTCGTTTTTCAATATACTTATATTTTTTTTTATACTGGAAGATACTTTTTTTTACAAATTCAATTGAGGTGTTTTAGCGTAAGGCTTTGTTAGTAGAACATGTAAAAAAAAAAAATCATTAAATTGGCCACCATTTGTCCATTTCAATGGAATGACCCACGTATACGCTGTTTATGGTCATTTTGACCATAAGGAATCATTTCTGACCTATGGTGCCGTTGACTTTTAGCGCGGTCCCCCCCCCCCCACCCGCTTATGAGATTAACCTCATGACGCAATCCGGAAGTGCCAACCAGAAACTTTCTCGTTTCAGACCCCATAGATCACGAAAATATAGGTGGTTCAAATTTGTGTGTGTATATATATATATATATATATATATATATATATATATATATATATATATATATATATATATTTATATATATGCTTGTCTGTTCGCTCTCTTGCAAGCTCAAAAATGGTCCGATTTTGATAAAATTTGGTACAAAAATCTGTCGTCAAGTTCGTTTACCAGCAGAATCCGCCCACTGGAAGATAGATTTTGGGGCGAAATTCGCGCAAAAAAAAAATCGTAACGCTTACGTTTTAGCGCGGTTCCTCCCTCCCCCATAGGGAGGAACCCCGCTTATAGGGTTGATACAATGAAACAATCCGGAAGTGCCGACTAGAAAATTTCGCGTTTCAGAACCCCTAGAGACCGAAAATAACGGTGGTTCAAATTTGTATATATATATATATATATATATATATATATATATATATATATATATATATATATATATATATGTATGTATATATTTATTTATATATATATATATATATATATATATATATATATATATATATATATATATATATATATATTTGACTGTTCGCTCTCTAGATAGAAGACGAATGGTCCGATTTTGATGAAATTTGGTACAAAAATCCTTCGTCCAATTTGAAAGGTCAAGTTCGTTAACCAGCAAAATCCGCCTCCTGGAAGATGGCGTTTGGGGCGAAATTCGCGCAAAAAAAATCGTAACGCTTACGTTTTTGAGTTCATAAGCTTCTAAGTACTCGTTTTATATGATTCCTGGGCTAGGAAAACGAATGAAACCATTTTCAAGGCGATAGCTTTAACCGTTTTCGAGAAAATTGGAAAAATATTTTTTGAATACCGTTTTTGGTTTGGGTACTTAGAATCATGGGATTCAGTTGAAACATTTTCTGCATGTTCTACTTTCATCAAAACTATTATGTTGATATTTTGGTTACGTTTGGAGTTAAGGAAGGGTTAGAATAAAATATTTTATTAACAGACATAAAAAGTTTTAGTAACTTTGTTTACTTTCCTACCATTAGAAAGCTTGTTTACTTTCCATACCATTAGAAAGCTTATTAAATGCTCTAAAAAAAAGGTTGTAATGAAAGTTTTGATTAGGCGATGTCAATCGGAGAAATAAGAGCTTAAAACTTTAAAGTAATTGATTTCGCTTATTTGAACTGTTCTTTTTGTCTGTTTTTTATTCCTTTTTATTTTTTAATTGCTTATTGTTGGATAATGCATTTGAAAATAAAACAGGTTAAGAAAAATAAGAAAAACAATTTAATGTTAGAGATATGGATTTCCAAGATATATAGCTTTTCAACTGCCTAGCGTCCTTCCTAGGGAGGGTTCTTTGTCTTTGATTTTGGTACTTAGAATTATGGGATACAGTTGAAACATTTTCTGCATGTTCGAGTTTCATCAATACTAATATGTTGAAATTTTTGTTACGTTTAGAGTAAAGGAAGGGTTAGAATAAAATATTTTATTAACAGACAAAAAAAGTTTTGGTAACTTTGTATAATTTCGTTAGTATCTCGAAAACCGTTGACAATCTTGTGAAGCGGAAGATTACCATTCGGAAGCTTACTAAATGCTCTACAAAAAAGGTTCTGAAGAATGTTTTAATTAGGCGATGTCAATCGGAGAAAAAAGTGCTTAAAGCTTTAAATTAATTGATTTCGTTTATTCCAATGGTTCTTTTTGTCTGTTTTATTTCTTGTTATTTTTTAATTGCTTATAGTTGGATAATGTATTTGACAATAAAACTTGTTAAGTAAAATAACAAAAACAATTTATTTTTAGAAATATAGATTCCCAAGATTCCAAGACTTTGTCACTAGCGGGTCTGTTTCTAGTGTAGCGGACCCTTCCAGGTAAGATTGTAAATCATGACCTTTCAAGACTTTACTACTCACAGGAATGGCGTTAGTGACCTTAAGGGTTGACATGCCATTATAATAATTAATTTAAAAAAAAAGACTGGTGGAACCAAAATAATAACTGCTTCTATTTTAATCTTTCCAAATTAGACTAGGGATATGAACGGAACCGCGCTAAGATGATGCAGTCCTGTGGGACGGACTTTTTTTGAGTTCATATGCATGCAGGTACTTGTTTTATATGTTTCTTAACATTGGAAAACGAATGAAAGGGTTTTTGAAAGGGTTTTTCTCTTTGTTTATCTCACTTATTAATATGTTTGTTTTTTGTTTTAAATTGAATTTATCAGTAAAATTAGTATTGTAGTAAAAGAAGCTAAGAAACTATAAAAGGTATTGGTAATAAGTTTGGAGTGGATGTGGTAATCAAGATGGCTGTGGCCAATATCATGATGGCGTATACATAGGTTTGTTTCGAACTCTCCTATCTATATAACCTTCCTCATAGCCTCCAACTGAAGTTATCGTTACTGAAGCACATATTTACAGTTGATTATAACAGTAAAACGAATTTACTTAAAATGACAACGATTTTTGGTTGTTTAGAATAGAGCCTTCTCAGCAGTAGTCGAAGAGTAAGTACGTTTTCAGTACATAATTGTATTGAGTTATACAGATTAAGAATTACCCTCTTCTGTGTTAGTTGGCTACTTTCAGTTTCCTGTGATTTGTGATGCTAATCTATTCCATTTCTTCGAGATGTACGTAACCGCGCTAAGATTACGCAGTTCCTGCGAGTTGAACTTTTTTTCTTCCTCATGACTCGTAGGTTCGAAATATGCAATAAAAAAAATAACCTTGAATAACATTTCAAGGTCAATTTTGCGGGGGTTAATATGGGGGTTATTTTTTCCGTACTAAAAGTACGACTATGGAACTGCGTCATCTTAGCGCGGTTCCCGAGTGCCATTAGTAAAGGAATAATACCTAATTTCATTAAAATCTGCCCATTTTTTAGCCAGCTAGAGAGCGAACAGAAATACTAAATGAGATGAAGAGAGTTAGCCGTTGAGGTGACGCGAAGTCAAAGGAAGGTTGGGACTCGGCTAGGAGAAAAAAAAGTCAGAACTTCAAGCAAAACTCAAAAGTGATTTAAACTACGGCAAAAACTCGTTCAAAAGAACAAAACAAACGTGTTTGAAGTTTTAAGTACTTATTTCTCCGATCGACATCGCCTAATCAAAAATGTTTTTTCTAGAGAATTTAGTAAGCTTTCGAATGGTTTCTATCCACTTACCACGATTTCACAACTGTTTTCGAGATATTAAGGAAAATATGCGAAGTTCCCAAAACTTTTCATGTCTCTTAATAAAATATTTTATTCCTATTCTTCCTTAACTCCAAACGTAACCAAAATTTAAACATCTTTGTATGTATGAATTTCAAACATGCAGAAAATATTTTAACCAATTCTAAGTAATTAAACCCAAAACTTGATTTAACAACTATTTTTCCGATTTTCTTGTAAACGGTTTATGCTATCGCCTTAACAATGGTTCCATTCTTTTTACTAGCCCAAGAAGCCTATAAAACGAGTACTTACAAGCATATGGTGTAAGCGTAAATATTTTTTTCGCGCGAATTTCTCTCCAAAAGCATGTTCCGGTGGACGGATTCTGCTGGTTAGCATACTTTCAAATTATACGAAAGATTTTTGTACCAAATTTAATCAAAATCGATGTTTAGTTTTCTCTCTAAAGATAATTTCGGCACAAAAAAAACATTGCCAAGTTTAAGAATATACCTGGTTGAGGAAAGTGATATTTTAGTAACTGGATATAAGTATTTTTATTGTTGTTTTTAAAGGTCAGTTGAGGTGTCTTTACTGTTCATAGTAAGTAATTACGAGGTCTTCTAAGTAATGAACTTGGACATATTGTATTGGCAAATATTTTTGGTTGAAAATGTGGTACACTTAATACACCAACTCATACTACTTTTTTTGGAGTGTAGGATGGTAAGGCGTTTTTTGGGGGTTTTAGGAGGAGATATTTCTCGCTTTTTGGGGAAGGGAGTGTTTCTTTGTGGGGGAGGAACTTGGCCTCTATTTCACATTTATGTTTTTTTTGGGATCTCATTACTTTTTTCTAAGTATTAAATAAAATTTAGTTGCCACATACCTACTGGCTTTTTCACTTCATATAAAACCAGGGTCTTTGGATTCTGCATAAAGTTCTTCTTAATGCTTGATATTTGATACCAATAATCAACCTACATACATCTAATCACTAGACTAGAAAAGATAGAAGGTCTTCCAGATGACAGATTGATTGCTCGCCTAACTAAACTATTACACCGTAAAACACAGGAACCTCACCCCGAGGATAAAGATCACCACAAGGAAAGTGTAGAAGGCCTTCAAGAAAAAGAAAAGAACAAAGACGATACATTTTGGGTTTTTGATCCTAAACTTTGTAATTTAGATGACTTTGAAAAACTTAGTATCTGCTTTCAAGTATATTATGCATTTAACCCTTACGACTTTATTTACAACATTTAAGAGAGAAGTCACACGTGTTGTTGTTAAGATGCATCGAAATGTTTCTTAAAACATCAAATATAGGTTCTCCTTACCAAGACGATTGATTTGATACCCCACATGGTGGGTTTCAGAAGGAATGATGGCTTTCCGATGGAACAAAAAGTACAAAACGTCATAGGTAATATGACTCTCCCGTATCAAGACCTACCTGCGTGCCAAGTTTGGTCAAAATAGGCCAAACGGTGTGAATTTGTGTAAGGAGCGAACATGCAGACAGACAACTGAAAGACCTTTTTTACCTATCCTAGTGCATTCCCCGGACCAAGACCTACCTGTGTGCCAAGATTGGTCAAAATCGGTCAAACGGTGTGAATTTGTGTAAGGAACAAACATGGAGACAGACAGCTGATAGACGATTTTGGCCTAGCCTATGACACTACCCGGATAAAGACCTACGTGTGTACCATGTTTGGTCAAAATCGGTCAAATCGTGTGGATTTGTATAAGGAATAAGCAGTTAGGCAAACAGCTGATAGACGATATTGAACTAGCCTATGATTCTCCCCGTAACAAGACCCATCTGTGTCCCAAGTTTGGTCAAAATCGATCAAACGGTTCGGATTTATATAAGGAAAAAACATACAGACAGACAGCTGGTGTACGATTTTTACCAAGCCTATATGTGCCTAAATCTTTCTTAAAACATCAAATATAGGTTCTTCATACCGAGACGATTCATTTGATACCCCACATCATGGGTTTCGGACGAAATGATGGGTTTACGAAGGAAGTACAAAACTGGCACGCCCCCGCCCCGGAAGCAGCGTCAAACACAACTTTTCAGGATTTTTCGATGTTTTCCTTTAATAACACCTTAATATCTATCATCCTGCAAAATTTCAAGTCTCTAGCAACATGGGAAGTGCCTAATAATTTTGATGAGTCAGTGAGTGAGTGAGTCCTATAAATCCCGATTTTCGATCGCTTATATCTCAGAAGCTATTCGAAGTAGAATTATGAAAATTTCCAGTTTTACTTACATCCAGTAGTATAATACCTCTGTAAAATTTCATAGCTTTATCTTTACCTGGTTGAAAGTTATGAGAGAGTAAAAATCGGCTCTAAGACCTCCTGTAATATACACACAGTATGCTTAGGCCGGAACTTGGCCTGGCGCACTACCGTGCGCCTAGATATTTCTCTCAGTCCCTTGAATTTAGGACATAAACAATGTAAAAAAATCGTGGTTAATTCGAATAAAATTTTGGATAATTCGATTTTTTTACGAGTCTTTACCTCCAATGGGAAGTGGTCGATCTTGAATCTTGTGAAAATATTCTCCCCTCGGGTAAGAAGGATAGTAAGATACGGATGTAGGGGTTACTGGACAAGAAGCGCGGCTGTCTCATAGTCTAGTTCTTGGACTCTAGGAGTTCTGCAAAGTGGTGAGTCGCGCTTCCTCCCTTCCAGGGGTTGCAGTTATATACACCATCCTGTCATTTTATCCTAGAATTCCCTCCCATGTGCATTTCTTATTCAGTTATGTCAGTCAGCGCCTAGATCTGTTGTATTCTTTGTCCCTTGAATTTCTGGTGTACTGTGGAGTTGTTGATTTAGGAATTCGAAGCCTAGAAGCTATAAAACTTTCAACGTTGTCAGAGAAAATAGCTGCGATTAAAGAAGTTGAAAAAGGAATAAAGAAAACATTTAAAAACGCCAAGGAATTCCTCGTAACACTTTATCAACTTACCTGAAAAATAAATAGTTATTTGGACCATGACAAAATCGAAGGAGACTGCTGGCAACAATCACTAGCTCTACCATGTATGCAGCTCCCGTTTGGTGGAGCGCAATGACGGAAAAGGCATACGCGCGTATATACGGGTGTGTCTGTGCGTGCGGGTGTATGTGTGCTCATTAGCGGTCCAAAAAATGTCTGATTTAAAAGGTCAAGCACGTTAACTAGCAGACTCCTTCGATCGGATCATGTTTTTATTTCCGCGAAATTCGAACTCGAGAAGGCAAGTGAGTAATTCTCCCTATAGTATGCCTGAAATCTCGCCTTCCTTTAATATGTCATTGGAGTCGTTGCTTAAATATTTTAAAAGTAAAATTAGTTTATCGACATAAGTTTCCCAAAAGAATAGCAAGATGCTTGAAAACAAATGTTTAACATTCTATTCCAGGCTTTCCAAATACCACTTGTGATATGAAGGTTATTGAAACTCCTTAAGTGGCACTATTTATTTAATGCCTGATTATTCACTATAACAGCGAATATTTCCAATGATCATTTTTGGCTTTAATTAGTTACAATTTTATCGAATTGCTTTTGATTTATTCCAACTCATGTTAATAAACAATAGTAAACACTTTATAAAATGATCATATAATTCTCAAACTAGCTGGGCGTGGAACCATTGCTGGAAGGACCCAAAGGTCCCATGCTAGTGGAACCGGGGAACTTACTGAAAGGCAAGAGAGTTTTAACTGAACCTTATCCGAGGCACAAAATACAAGTAATGACGCATCAAGCCATATTAGGTAGGCATTTTTTTTCAGATAATATTTTATTTATAATACAAATGTTTGTGCTATTATAATTGTAATATTACTAATAATAAAATAATATTGTACCCGCCAATGGCTGGTACGCATTTAATGTGTTAATAATGCTTGAGAAATAGAAGGACAAACCAGGGGACAAATGTAGACTGTGGCAGTCGGTTAGTCTAGTACAGCCAGTTAAATAATAAATTAGTTTTGAAAAAATCAAAGCTTTACTGTTTTATAATTGACCCTGTGCTTCGAACTAGACAAAGATTATATATATAAAAATAACCAAGCTACTAATTTATACTAAACCTAACCAGGCAGAAGGGATTTAGAAAAATAGGGAATAATAGAAATTATGATTATTCCAACTGCTTATTTTACAGATATTGGCGAAAAGTTGGAGCAAAAGTTAGAGAATTCCTTTAGACAAGAACTGCAAGAGAAGTTACACATGAAAGAACAGGAAATGCTACAAACTATGAACGATGAAATCAATAATGCAGTAGCTAATAAGCAAGCCGAGATGGAAGAACTTTATAGAATTAGATTGAAGAAGATGCGTACTGAAATCATTGATAACTTCAAGGTAATCTCAGCTTAATTAGTTGATTTAATTCTCCAAATTGGTATTCTGTGAAAACTATTTTCTGTACCATTAGGGCCTTGAAATATTCATGTAATATTTTACAGTTGAACAAATTTAAATAGCTCGAATAATGTTAGCTTAATGCAGAATTTTTGGTTTTAAATTGGTTCTAATATACCCAAGCGCAGAAAACAAAATACTAATTATAGCAGCCAACTGCTTTAGCGTTGGATGGGTGACCTTTTGGAAAAGCCATTTTGTTGGCATTATATAAAAGTGGTAACCTGTACATAGCCTGGTACTGATATCCCAGTAGCTGACACGCCTTAAAAACAAAACAAAATAACACTATGATAGCATATTTAAAGCCCTGTTTCTCATCTTCTAAACAAAAGCTAACATTATTCTTATTTCGCATGCCTAGATATCTTGATAGACACATTTCACTGTTTAAAGAGCATGTAAGGATAATGCTCATAAGCGTAGTATAGCAACTCTAGATATTTCACCTTCAAAGAAATGAAACCCACACTTCCAAACTTCTAGCACCTTTTCCTCTGACTCAGTTGTTCTCATCAAAATTTACATGGAAATATCAAATTTAGCTGAACATTTATTAAGCTATCAAATGATCATCTTATGCTTACCATGATATCATGTGAAAAGTCCAAAACTACTCATATCTGCTGATATATTTTTTTTTTTTTTTTGTTTAATACTTCCTGAATACCAAATGTAGGGAAAATACATATATCTCAGATTGAATGAATCTAAAACATATTAAAAAATGTTCGTCAATCCTTTGTTTTGGAATGTCTGAAACTAAATTTCTAGCTTTGTTACACTTTTCTTAAATACAGTTAATGTGTCTTGAAGCCTATTATCGCAAATCCAGGATGTACAAACAGTCTTAAAAAAAGTATTTTGTTTACTAATTAATTAATCCTTTGTCAAAGGAATATATTGAAGAGCGTGATAAATACATCTGCCATCTATCGGAGGAAAAGATCAAAGAGTCATTAGATGTCCTACGTGCATCAATGGCAGAGGAAATGGAGATGGCTGCATCAAGAATGAAATACGAGGCTGATGAAGCATGCATCTTCAATAGAATCTGGGATAGCAACAAAAAGGACGAGCAGATAAAAAAAAAAATAAGGTAGTTTTCAAGGAATAGGCAGCTTTCTGCCACGATAACTTTGACTTGGCCTTAATTGTATGGCTATCTAATTAGTTTGTTTTATAAATAAATTTACATTTATTTAATATGACCTTAATCAATTACAATTGATTTGTTTAATTATTAATTAAATAAAATTTAATCATTGAGCAGAGATAGTGTACTGTTAAGATTGAGAAGGTGTAGATAATTGTGATTCGGTCATATCTTGAATAAAACTACATTTTATAACAAAAATGAGTTGTACTTCTGCCAACATTTCTGCTTGACTTTCAAGCCTTCTTCTGGGCTATGAAGAAGAGGGAGAACAGTTCCACTTCTTGGAGGCTACATTTCTGAGTGAATTTCGCTTACAATCACAAATACATCCTCAAATTCTGCTGATTAATGAACTTCACTAGGTGTAATGGTTCTATTGGGACGGTCTGGTGCTTTTTAAGGTTCCTCCGTTCCGTCCCTCAGCACAAGGTTTACCTCTTCCCAGTTTCTTCCTAGATCGGTCTCGTCTACACAGCATCTCCTTTTAATGCCTGTCAGGTCGCTTGGGAAGTGGATACAGGGTCGCAATCCCGATAGGACCATTGCGCCTTTATAATGAAAATGTTTTTTGTTTTTTTCTGTATTTCGCATACTTTTGCTAAAATATCTAGGAAAACATTTGATCTGACCATCAGAGTAATGGGAGGTTGAGTTAGAGCTAATTTTAATATGTTTTCAATGACTATTAGAGCTTAAACATAATAAATATATTCATTGATAATGGTAATTAGCTCGCTTTTACCCAATATTGAAGGGCTTAGAAAAGTTCCCAAACCTTTTTTTATTTTCATGATTTCGACTGTGGGTAATTAGTATAACATCCATAGAGAGTAAATCTGCACTGGTTTGGGTGTTCGAGCTCTTTGAGAGGGGCGTCAGAAACCGAACATAATGTATTTTACTACATCGCAAAAACAGTGTTTTTGTTTTATTTTTGTCTACGAAATTTCTCAATTTTTTAATTTTAATTTATTTTAACCTTGAAATGCATATAGGAATTTTTTCAGGTCAAAAAATGACAGCTGTCCTATTAGGATGGTTGTGCCTGATTATGGTACTCTGGGGATAGTGCCTGATCCAGGCCTAAATTAGACAAAGTATTTGTTTACCAATTTTCATCGAAATTGGACCTTTTTGAGCATATGAGAATTCTTATTACTATGATGAATAATAAAAGCATCCCCATGTGAGAAGAGAACACTCTACAATCATAACGACTGTTTGCTAGGGGAATGCTATATCCCAAGTTTCTTACTTTAAGGGGGTAATTTTCTATATATTGTAGGTAGGGTGGATTTAGATTTGAAGTAATTTTTCATCAATTCATTAATGAGGACATCCTTAATAGCTATCCTTCAGAAAGTGCTAAAATATATTTTTAATTTTTTTTCGTTTCTTATACAGTGCATCGACATCTCGGCCATTAACGCCGACATCCATGGTGCAGCGAGGAATTTTCTCAACAAGCCGTGAGATGAGAAAATCTCTCATTTTCTCAGAATCGAGCCCACCTTCTCCCGCATGAGAATCTAAGATGTTAGCCACTAGAACACAGGGAGACCCTAGCTAAAATATAATATGTAAAAATATTTAGTTCTTAGCATGTACCATTTAAAACATAATATATTAAAAATTTAGTTTATTCCACCCTAATATAGCAACATCAATATAATATATAACAAAAGTTTGTTATTCTCATCTTAGCATATAGCAATTAAAATATAATATATTAAAACTTAGGTTTATCCCAATTTAACATATACCAATAAAAATATAATATATAAAAACATTAGTTTACCCCATCTTAGGATATTGTTATAAAAACATAATATACAACATTGCATAATTCCTCTTTCAACATATTTTGTGTGAGTCACACTTCCAGCTTGCGAGTTTCCTCTATCTCTGTAGGAAAAAAGGAGCCCTTGAATCTCACCAGGATTGGTTAAAATTAGTAGATACATATAAAAATAAGGATATTAAGGATTAAGAAAACTAGCAATTAATATTATTGTAGGGTATTAATATTATTATTATGGGGGGGGGGGGTTTCTCCTCAGTCTCCTGGGATAAATTCTTTCGGGGGCTATTACCAACCAAATTTTTTGTTTTTGTTTATTATTATTATTATTACTAAGCACACTGTTCCCTTCAATTAAATATTACAAAGTTTGACATTTTGGTTATATTTTAACAGTGATCTGAAGAAAAAATGGTTCAGCATGGTTGAAAAAGCATTGGCGTCAACTGAATTGGAAAAGAAAGCTCTGCTGGAATCCATCCAAGGACAGCACAAGACAGAGATAGCCTCTCTAGCAGAGTTAATGAACGAGGAATGCAATGAAAAGATCAATAATGAAACTGAAAGCTATAAACAAACAATTACTCAGTTAGAAGAAGAATTGACCAAGTTGAAGCATGACTATCAAGTCCTCCGAAAAGAAAAGGAATGTCTGGATGTTCAGCAATACTCATGGTGCTTCCTGGTTCAAGAGCTGTTGAAACAATTTCAGAAATTCATTAGCCTTACTCTTGACGAGCATCCTGCATTAACAGAGCACTTGACATCACTTGAGAAGCTTCTCAAGGCTCGTGCTTCATCTGCACAAGAGGTAATTATTTATATCATTCAATTTATTATGGAATTCATATTGATTATAGAGTTCAGTAAGTTACGTATGATTGTCACTTACAAGGAGATTGCTAAACACAAGACACATTTATGAAAAGTACTTCACTCGTAGACTTATTAAAATGTATTAATTTAGACAGAATTTAGACCTTACAAAGTTGAATACAAAATAATTTAGAAAGGTGCACTATTAGGAAGCCGGAAGCAGAATGCTCCTGAGGTATAAGAGTGGGGTCCTTTTATAGGAGTAGGACTTGTGGAGAACGAAAGTGAAGAATTGGTGGGCAAGACTCTTATTTGTTTTCAATTTTCTTGACTTATTAGTAAAACCTATAACTATTGTTATTATCTACCTTATGCTACTAGTATTTTTCTAACATACTATTCTAACAATTATTCCTATACTTATACTAACAATAATTACTTATAATTATGGAATTCTCTAAAGCAGAGCACTAAACAAAGTCCTCGTTGATTTGGGCAATGAGCTCAGTAATGCAAAGGGGTTTTTTTTTTTTTCTAATTTTCTGTTCCCAGCAGTTTTGCATCTCTTCCTAATTGTTTACCTTTTGTAAACTTTTGGACAAGGCTCCGGCAAATGGATAGATACTGCTGGAACTGGATCTTGAATTTGAGGTAGTCCACCGACTTACTTGCCTACAACTTTGAGAGGGTTTTCTGTTCTGTTAGATTGTAGCGTGGGAAGCTATTATAATTTTATACCTCAAGGAACAGGAGTGGAGATACTACTTTCTGTTTCGCTACCTTGACTTGTCGGCCCAAAAATGTTTCCTACAATTTCATCTAGTAAACCGATAAATATACTATAAAGATGGAAAACATGACTCTAAAACGAATAATTATTTGTTAAATTAATTAAGGAGGCCCAGTGGCTGTGAGTGTTAAGGCGTGAGCACTCAACACTCCCTGTTAAGGGTCGTGGGTTCAATTCCCACAAGGGTTTGTGGCTTTTCTTGAGAAAAAAGTAAAGGCTTCTACTTTAGCCAAAATCCTGGCTAGAAAAGGGTGGTGACCTATAGATAACCCGTTTTATAATTCTGAGTTAATTATAATGGAAGTTAAAATTCGAATAAATTAATGAATTAAATTATAATTAAAACAATGGAATCTGTCATAACTCTTATAAAGAGAATTAGTTTTGTTGTGTATATAATTAAAAAATAAATGATTAAAATCCTTGACCACTGTTGTTTTTTTTTTCCACTACATCTAGACATTTTAGGATCAAATGAACAATGTTCCACAATAATTAACCAAATAAATAAAAGCTCCTATATATAGAAAGGTTCACAATTTACATTATTTTTATTGAATACGTAGCAAATTTTGAAGAAATTGTAAAAAAAAAAAAAAAAAAAGTATTTTTTTCAGAAACCAATGACTATCTCACAACATTTGTTCACTTAGCAATGCCCAGAAGCAAACTAGACCTCTCTGTAAGATGCCCAGCCTGTGCAGGAGCAATTAATGCATGTATATTTTGACTGAAATAGTGATAATAAAATAACATAATTTATATAACATGGTCTGCATGAAGGCTAATCTTAGCACTTATTGTATGTAACACTGCATTAAATTGTTAGGGATAGTATTATTGTAAAATTACGAATGTTAGTAACTAATGCTAACAATTTATTGCTTGTTTTGTTATAGATGGAAATAATTCATGGGTATCTGAAGGAACATGGCTCTGCTCTTATGGAGGAGTTTGAAATAGATCGAAGACTGGAAGAAGAAAAGAAGCTCCTTGCTGCAGCAATCGGTAGGGCACAACGTAAAGGAATTGAAGCTACGTGTATGCCACCTGACGACGTGATTCACTTCAAAGATCACTACAAGCAACAAGAACACAACAAAATGATTGAAGAAATTGGGAGAATTATTGACTCACTACTCCGCTTATCAATTCCCTCCAGAGAAGGAAGTAAGCCCTGCATCGAAAGTTCTATGGCTTCGACAGAAGTGGCAGACACAGGACCTTTTTCTATTCCCACTCCCTCCAATAAGGACTTCAAGGTCCTTGGAAATAGCTCCTCCAACAATCTGAGTAACTGGGAAAGTCCTGAAGACAGGATCAAGGCTGTTGTAGAAACTCTCAACAACCATGCAACTCTGAAAAGGATTCTAATTAGTCATTAATTCATTCCCCTTTGCTGATTTGGGAAAGGGGGTTAAATAAAGGATTTCTGTCAATCTTATTTTTAATCAACAGGGCTAGTTTGCATTCAGAAATGTAGGACTAATATTTTAGTACAGCTTGACAAACTGTAGGCTTAAGCACTTTTAAACAAACTTGTTGTTTTTTTTTCTATTTATTTATTTTTAATCCCTGCTTCTCTCCCAGTTACTTTGCTTTGAATGATAAGGCAGTACAGAACCAGGAATGGAAATATTTTTGTCTATAACTCATGCTCTTTTTTCCTTTTTGATTTACTTAAATTTCATCATCATTTGGCAATGGTTGTCTCATAAGCTTCTAGAGTGGGTTTGACGATGAAGGTGGAGGCTTGTCTTCTATACAGGCCTAATCCTAGTGGCTGATATTGGCAGACATGGCATGCACTTGACATACCAGCCTTTGCTGAGAATTGGTTGTTGTGTCTTATCAATGATATTATTAGGGCTAGCGACACTTTTGCACTCTCTACTCTGACACCATTTTTCATCAAGGTCAGTCACCTGAAGTCGAGGAACTCTTTACGAGCAAGGATTATAGGATGTTGAGCTAGTTCTCATAAAATCTTAAGACGTAGAATTTCTGGTTGCGGTTGAAATCCGCTGGCAAAAAATTTGAGAGCAGGAAATGAATGAGTCTTGGATTTTTTAGACCTTGAATTCAATAACATCTAGGCTTCTGATGGTAAAACTTAGGCTGGAAAGAAAAATTTGAAGCTGGCCAATAAAGATTAAAGGTAAGGTGTGGAAATGTGGGGGGGGGGGGGGCGAGGTTAGCTCAGTGGTAGAGCACTGGACCTGTAATAAGCTGGAGGCCTGAGTTCAAATCCCGAGCAAGCACTAAAGATTTTATCTTCTAGTGTCTTCGTTCATGGGTTGAATTCGGCCTCCCTGACCGTCCCTAGGCCGACCCAGCCTTTAATTAATTTAATAATCGGTACCTTGGGTGCTAATGACTCTAGCAGTCGAAGCGGCCAAGAGGAAAATCAGGCGGCCGGAGCATAGTACTGACCACACTATCTCCCTAGTGAGGCGTATGGTCATGAATCAGATACCTCTATAGTATCTGCCCCTCATAGCTCTCGTGACCTGTTACGGGACTGATTTTTTTTGTGGAAATGTGGTGGACCAAGGGGCCTTTTTGGAAAGGAGTTATTTTTGGGGGAGGTGTGTTAGTATCGAGGGCGGAGGTCCTGGTCTCTTGGGGATTGTCCAAGAGATTTTCATAAAAAAATAAATAAATAAAATAATAAATATGCTAGTGGAGCTATTATTTTGTAAAGCAAAATTAAATGTCTAAATTAATCGAAATGCCAGAATGAAAATTACTTCGAATTCTTATTATACTCTGAGGTAACTGTGCACTTTTATTTTGAAAAACATATTTTCCAAGGTTCATCATAGTAACCAAGATGAAGGAGATTATCAAACACCTCACTCATAAATACCCCCAAAAATAAATAAAAAATCACTCCCACCTCCAATAGCTCAGCGAGGTTCACCTGGGCCTTCTTTTAACTGTACTAGCCCTCTAACCAGTTGGGGAAAGCTGGTGTTAGGAACGTGTTGAAGTGTGTCTCCTTCTCCTTTGCCGTTTAAACACTTCTGTTAATCCAGGTTATCCATTGTAATTTCAACCTGTTCGAGGAGATTCATAATTTTCCCTTTATTGCAATTATGCACGGCCTGCAATTCCAGATAGCTATCATCGTATTTGTCCGCATTCAGGTTCTTATCATTCGAGAATCACTTCTCGTCAAGTGCTCTTTACTGTGAGTCCATAGATTATGCCCAATTTGACTCACAGGAATCCTCACAAGAGGTGCACTCCACCTAGTACACATTTAATTTATCTAAAGGTGGTATGCTGTCCTTCATTTTCGACAGGCGGTTCTTGAGTGAGCCCTTGCTTTTAAAAGCAGCTTTTTATCTCATTTTTCCCAACAGATTTCCAATCCTGTAGATATGTAATTCCATGTAAGGGAAGCTCACCACGCCCCGGGTTTCTCACAGAATTTTCCATACTTGCATCACCCGTCCCCTGCTTCTCCAATCTCTTTTTGAATTGCTTCTCCAACCCCTTTTTGAATTGCTTCTCTAACACCTTATGAATTTCCATTTCTCAATGCCATATGCTTTATGTTGGCCAACTCTTTTTGAAAATCATCATCCCCAAGAGGCACATTCAGGATTCTGTCCACCATGTAGATGAACGCGAACTTTTTGCACTTCCTATGATGGTATGCATCAGCGAGGATTATTGAGTCCATAGTTCTTGATTTTCTCTATACCCTAAACGAGTAGGTGCAGTAGGGTGGTCCAAAAAACTGAAGTTTTTTTTAGAGACCTAGGGACCCTCCCATTTTGTTACATCTATTAAAAGAATAATCTATGCAAAATCTCAGCACCCTAGAAGATATGGAAGGCAGTGCTCAACAATGTTTAGTTTTCATACATTTCTTTAAAACACTTAAGTTTGGATTTTTTTTTTATTCAGGATTCAGAAGTTAAAAAAGCTGTTGATCTCATTATTACAGTTTATATTAAAATTTTTCAGCATGAAGGTACTGGAATTTATTGGAGTTATAAAACTTCAAATATTTGTTACTATCGGGAATTAGACGTCTTTTTTGTTTCACGCTTTTTAAACTGCAAAATTTCACTTAAGAAGATCATTATAGTTTATTCATTAATAGAAAATGAAATAAAGAACTGAGCCAGTGAAATTATCTAGTTTATTTTTTGAAAGTGTGATTTTTAGTTTGAACTATATTTCAATCAAAATTACAGCGCTTAAGACGCGTCTGGCAGGAAGTGTTTGCATAATCGGTATTAAGGACTTAGAATATTTAACAAAGAAGTTTTATTAAGATTTCACTTTTTTTAAGTGAAAAAATCTGTCAGGAACGTTAGTCATAGCACAATTGAAGAATTGGCTAATCACAGGGGCTACTTATAAAGGAAATAAAGGCAGAAAAACAAAGAACAAACAAGCAATCATTTGTGGGCAAAATTGGAAAGTCTTTTGACATTGCCCATTCAGAAGCTCTAATTCTCATGAAAATGCAACAAGACAACAATTTTTTTAATCCGCCAAATAACTAAGACAAAAAAGTTTAAACATCTGTTCTTCATAACTATTAACTTAATGATACGATAAATAACTGTTTTAGTAATAAAAGTAACTGGCGTGGGTAAAGTAAAAAAGTCCGTCACGCAGGAGCTGCATAATCATAATTAAGCACTTTCCTCAGAATTTGGGTAGTGTAGACTGCTTTCCAGAACAATTTGCTTAAAATATCCTACAAAAATAAAATAAAAACATGAATAGTTCTCTTTTAATTTTGTAATGAGTAACTGATCAATTATTAATTTGCTTCCAGAGTTATGTTTACACATGGTACCTACTACACTACGTAATAAATACAAAACACCTCATATTATCGTATTTTGTAACGCAGGAACAGGATACAGTACCTCTAGTGGTAGAAAGCGCTCCTTGCGGCGGCTTTGTGAACCTACGTCTGGCGGGCTTTTCTATTGAAATATATTACAAAGTAAATTTTCCGATTCAGCTCATTTTTACAACACTTCTTTCTCATTAGGTATGAGTATATTAGTAATTTGGGTCCGGAGTGTTAAGACATCAGAACTATGCACTTAATCTTTGTATTAACAGCCCGTTTAGTGGCAATACTGCTATATACCGCGTGGGTTCAGGTTGTAATGGAGGTCTCTCCAGTATGCTTTGTTCACCGTTCTAGGACGCTATGCTCTGTAGTATGTGTAAAGCTCTTAATATCATGTTTCTAATGTGTTCACTTTCCAATTACAATAAAGTAGTTATTCAGTAAAAGCAGTTCAATCTAATTTCCTCAATAGGTTATAGGCTCAGTAACGCAGAACTGCTTTGTAATAGTAACACGTGCGATCTAACCTTTTTGCGAGTCATTTGTCGAAGTTTTTCGAAATGGACTTTAAGGTGAACATCGGAAACCTGGAAGGGAAGAGTAATTGGGCGACTTGGAAATATAAGGTGCTTATTCTTCTTCGAAGTGTTCCTGGAGGAGAAGATGTGACCACGGGAAAATTATGTAAACCAGACCCACCGGACTCGACGGCTCAACCACAACAGGTAGCATCATATAGATCTAAACTAGATCACTATCAAAATGCTGACACTAAGGCGTTATTAATATTGACTAGCAATATGGCCGAAGAAACTCTGACTCAGGTGATGAGATTTAGCACCTCAAGGGAGGTATGGTCCGAGTTAAACAGACTGTATGAAGGGGTCACAGAGGACAAAGCTTTTAACTTGTGTATGCAATTTTTCACTTATAAGGTTGATTCTAATGATGACATGGCTAGCCACCTGTCCAAGGTAAAGAATATTTGGAACAGCCTTAACGTTTTGTTATCTGAAGGGGACAATATTAAACCCTTGCCTGACATTTTACTTATTTGCAAAATTTTGGAGACCTTGCCCACGGAATACTTTTCTTTCAAATCCAGTTGGCTGCTAATGTCCAAAAGTGAAAGAACTGTAGAAAACCTCACTAGTCAGCTCTGTGCACACGAGAGAGCTTTAAAAGGGAAAACTAGAGAGAAGTGCTCAGATACACAGGAGGCTCTTGACGTTTCCAAAGGCAGACCTAAGTCTAAATTCATATGTTATTACTGTCGCAAGGAAGGTCATGTTTTAAAGAACTGTATAAAATGGAAAAAGGATGGTAAGCCACCAAAAAAAAAATCTGTGGGTACTAGTTCTGACAGTAACATGGTGTTGTATGCCACAGATAGCGAAGTTTTTTCTGCTGACTGTGATAATAGAAAGTGGTTTGTAGATAATGGCGTTTGTAGATAACGACGTCAAGAAGAAAGACAGCAGACCAGTAGCATGGACCGAGAAAAGCATCAGAGCCTTCGAAGAGTGCAACGAAAGACTCGCTGCTGCTGCACAACTTGCGCACCAATCTACTTATGAAGAATTATCCTTGGCCTGTGACGCAAGTGATATCGGCATAGGTGCGGTGTTGCAACAATTAAAAAATTGTATATGGAGGCCGTTAGGTTTTTTCTCCAAGAATCTAAATTCTGCTCAAAAAAATTATTCTACCTATGACAGAGAGCTACTAGCCATTTACGAGGGTATAAAACATTTCCGATCACTCCTAGAAGGCCTCAGTTTTTCTATTGTGACTGACCATAAGCCCCTCATACACGTTTTCCAGCAGAAGGCAGACAATGCCTCACCCAGAAGAATCAGGCAACTCAATTTCATAAGCCAGTTTACTACTTCTATCATTTATAAGCCCGGCAAAGACAACGTAGTAGCTGACGCCCTGTCACGGGTAGAGGAGGTTAAGTTGCCCGATGATTTTGCAGCTATTGCTAAGGCACAGAAAGCTGACCCTACGATAGAGGAATTAAAAAAGAATCCCAAGCTAACTTTAAAGCTCCTCACCATCCCAGGCCAAGACGTCCCGCTCTTTTGTGAAACATCATCATGCAAGGCGAGACCATATATTCCTGAGCACTTCAGGAAACCTTTGTTTGATCGCCTTCATCGACTGAGTCACCCCGGAATACGCGCTTCAAGAAAACTTCTTTCTTCGCGCTACTTCTGGCCGAGTATGAAGTCAGACGTAGGCGAATGGGCCAAAACCTGCATCCCCTGCCAGCGCAGTAAAATCCAGCGCCATACTGTCAGTCCCTTAGGAACCTTTCAACCAGCACCAAGATTCCAGCACATTCATTTGGATTTAATAGGTCCTTTGCCACCCTCTAACGGCAAACGTTATTGCTTAACAATGGTGGATCGAGCAACTAGGTGGCCGGAAGCTATCCCTCTGGAAGATATTACGGCAAGCACGGTTTCAGAGGCGTTCTACACCCACTGGATTCGGAGTACCTGGAAGGATCTCTACCGATCAGGGCCGTCAATTTGAGGCAGAGATATTCCAAAGGCTAACAGCGCTCCTAGGTATCGATAAAAATCGAACAACTGCTTACCACCCGCAAAGTAACGGTTGCGTGGAGAGGTGGCACAGGAGCTTAAAGGCTGCAATAATGGCTCAATTGGAGACAGACAGATGGGTTGCACTACTACCCTCAGTACTCCTAGGGCTTAGGTCGGTATTCAGGGAGGATATGGGTGCAAGTGTTGCCGAGGGACTGTATGGACAGCCCTTACGGTTACCAGGGGAATTCCTTGCAGACACCCCTGTGCAACAAGAACCCATCGTAGCCCTACAACAACTAAAGGAGGATCTCGCACAGCTCAAGCCAGCACTAGCACGTTCGAGTTATCACAAGACGTTTCAGCACAAGGACTTACAAACGAGCTCCCACGTTTTCCCCTTCCCCTTTCCGATTCAGCTCATTTTTACAACACTTCTTTCTCATTAGGTATGAGTATATTAGTAATTTGGGTCCGGAGTGTTAAGACATTAGAACTATGCACTTAATCTTTGTATTAACAGCCCGTTTAGTGGCAACACTGCTATATACCGCGTGGGTTCAGGTTGTAATGGAGGTCTCTCCAGTATGCTTTGTTCACTGTTCTAGGACGCTATGCTCTGTAGTATGTGTAAAGCTCTTAATATCATGTTTCTAATGTGTTCACTTTCCAATTACAATAAAGTAGTTATTCAGTAAAAGCAGTTCAATCTAATTTCCTCAATACGGAGAAACCCCCCCCCTTCCTAATGAACCGATTTAGATTATTTTTACAACACATATTTAACTGTAGATTACCACTACGAATACCGAGTTTCGTCTAAATATACCAAACATTACGGCTGGTAGTGGCGAATTGGTATTGCGGGTCGGGAATAAACCCCCCCCCCTCCTTATGAACCGATTTAGTTCATTTTTATATCTCACTTTTCTCTCTATATTACCACTACGAATACCAAGTTTCGTTGAAATATAACAAATATTACGGCTGACATGGTCAAATTAGTGTTTTGGGTTCGGGGTAAACCCCCCCTTCCGGTGGACCGATTTTGGTGGGTAACGAACTCGTTCAATCGTTTGCTAATTGAATGCTATATACCAAGTTTCGTGACGAAAAAACAAAAACTCTGGCCGCTATCGTGTTAACAGGCATATATACATATAAATATATATATATATATATATATATGTATATGCATATATATAGATATATATAAATTTTAACGGGGGTCATTTTCGGTGTCTACTAGGTAGGATCGATAAAGATTTGAAGACATTTTTCAAAAATTCCGTCATGAGTGCAACCTCCATAGCTACTTTCCTTCGGAGGAAAGTGCTAAAAGACCCAGAATATTTTCTAAAATATCTCGAAAACTGTTGGGAAATCGTAGTAAGTGGAAGGCGGCTATTCGAAAGATTACTAAATTCTCTACAAAAAAGATTCTGTTGTAATGTTAAGTGTGGCGATGTCAATCGAAGAGGTAAATGATTAAAACTTCAAAGTTGTTAGTTTCATTCTTTTCAACGTGCATTTGTCTTTGTTTACCTAACTTTACTACCCGACGGAAACAAGCACGGTTACCTCCACATGGTGTTTCCTGGGCAAGTCCGTGCAATATAAGCTGTACAAAATTATGTAGTAGCGTTAATTTTGATCATACCTTATTTAACGCAATATAAAAACTACTTATCGGCCGTGGTGAAGCACGGGTAGTCAGCTAGTAGGTTATATGTAGAGCCTGGATAGGGCTGCCAAGGGTCATTGGTTCGATTCTCATTAGGGGTAGTGGTTTTTCTTTGGAAAAAAGAAAAGACCTGTTCAAATTTAAGTTTTCAACAAGAGGTGTAAGCATGATATAAATCGTGCGATGTTGGCTCATTCCCATGAGCCCGTTTCCCCCCCTAATAATATATCATGCCTTAAGACCTCTTTGCCTGAATATTGTATTTCTTGGTTTTGATATAAGGGAATGTTCAGGGGTGTTATACAGCAAGAAGGTTATCAACAATTTTAGTAAACCTTTTATTACTTGTTTAAGGAGTTTTCACTATGAAGTTTGATTAATATCTGTAGTTTATAATGGCTAATACCGATGGACGATTAGGTATGTTTAACTACTGGAAAGAAAATGTGTTCTTTATTCTTAATGACTTTTACAATGTTTATCTGATCTATTTTTTATAGACCTAATTATTTTTTTTGTTTTTATCCTAATGTTTAATTATTATACACATTCTCTGAATTACTTATAAATGTTAAAGGTTACTTCAAGTCACCTTTATTTCATTAAATAATCAGGCAGAAAAATCTATGAACAGTTACACTTTCTATATTAACCTAGTTTCATACCAATAATACATTTCTTCTAGAGACATATCAATTTATAATAAACGAGTGTAGTCAAGCTACATCAAAACTAATATTTTCCGCCCTTAAACTTACTTATCTTCCTAGTTTTACCCATATTTACTTTTAATTTTCACTCCTACTTTTAATAACACTGATTTTTAGGATGAGTTAGTTACGAGAGACAAACAGGTTATTCCCATTTTCTAGCCAGGATAGAGGTGATTTTTGAGTTATTATAATGTAGATGTTTAAATTGACTATAAATTAATTACAACGAATTTCCTTTTGATTGTTATTGGAGTGTACCAGTCCAAGGCCAGTAATAACTTTAATTATGTACCTGACGTATATCCCAGCCTTCTTGTAATTTCTATTCTTTAGTTTTCAGTGGTCTTATAGCTGGAATCAACTATGAACTACTTTGAGTGTCTCATTTTGTTCCTATCCCAGTGCAGTCTAAAATTTCCCCCCTGGTGTGGAAGATATAAAGATTAATAAATTTGGTTTAAAAAAGGTCCTGAAAAAAGGCATGAATTTTTCATTCCATTAAAGGAGTTACTATGCAATCTTGTGAATTTTTTAATTAACAGTATTTATTTAAATTTTACTTACTTTATTTTTATTTCAAAGTCCACTGATGCTTTCACAGGTATTTGGGAGGGTTTTCTTCAGTTTACCACCCTTTTCTAACCAGGATAGGGCTCATGCCTTTCCAAAGAAAAGTCATCACAGGGCCATTCCAAGCCAAATCATCCAGGGGTCGACACCCAAGGTTGGCAGATTTTAATGAAACTTGGTGTGTATATTCTAGTAATGGACATGAGTACAAATATGAAATTTTATGTTGATATGTTCATTAGTTTCTGAAATGCAGCACTTTAAAAATTCTTCAAAATGTGCAAAATATCGTTGATCATACATCTGGCAACAATCTATACTTTTACAACTTTTGCTCTAAAACTGTTAATTTTAATGATAGAGAGTTAATTTTTTTTTTAATTTGTTCGGCATTAAATTTTCAATGGAAATATATTGCTAGATACAAGATTTAGAGCCATAGAAATAGTTTAAAAAATTCTTAAATAGCAAAATTGAGATTTGTTTGAACATTGATAAGCATCCTTAAATTGGTTAATAACATGAGTCTACCTTTAAGAACACCTAAACCCATTATATCACCAAAAACTAGATTAAAAATGCAAAAAAATGGTGTAATAAAATAGTGGGCTTTTGAGTTTTCAATAAGTTAAGAGTTGATCAAAGTTATACTATGAAAAACTACATATATCCGCTATTAGACTGCCTCTAATTAACTCTAAAAATACCCCACTAATAGATAGAAAAGTACCATTATAATTTTGCAGGCTATTTGTATGATATTGATAACTAAAATAACACAAAAATATTCGTTTTGATAATGTAGGGCCTAAATTAGGGTTTTATAATAATAATAATAATAATAATAATAATAATAAAACGAGTTTGAAATTAAAATCACTTTATGTTAGAAATAATGTCTGCACCAGGATTAATTAAGAAAATTCAGATTTGGATAGTGATATTTATTTAACAGAGAGAGAGGACATATTCACTTAACCAGGTGAGGGGGGGGGGGGTGGAACATAGTAGACAGAGGCCGCCACACATAAGACTGGCTGTTCATTACAGCCTCTGTAATTTTTAGTAGAACCTCTAATTTCTGTTTTATATCTCATCATCTAAGACAATGGATTTTATTAAAACCCAATTTCCACATATACACAGAATAGAGTTTTTTACAGGGGGATGTAGTGCCCAATACAAACATTTTAAGAGCATTATGAATTTGTGTCATCACAAAACAGACATCCAGTTGGATGCTTGTTGGTCTTGCCATACTACAAGTCATGGAAAAACAGTTTGTGATGGAATTGGTGGAACTGTAAAAAAAACAGTTACTAAGAAATATCTTCAGAGTATTTACAAATCAACAGAAATCACAAATGCTACCAAATGCACTTGTATTTTAGTGGTCTCCTTTCTAAGATATCCTTCTTTTTTCTTTAACCCTCCGTCGACCACGTGGGAGAGTTACACTGTCGCCCACGTGGGGTCCACCAGAACCCCACTTACATTTATAGTCGTAATGTGCTATGAAGAATTAAGTTTAGTAGTATCTTGATACCAGATACTACTATGATGCAAACTAATGAAATAGGAAAAATAAAAATGCATGTAAATATTTATAAAAATACATATAAATATTTATAAAAAAAAAAAACTTATTACGGAAGCCAACGTGAGGTCTGCTCAGACCTCAAAGCCGTTTTTCAACAAAACATAATCAATTTGAGGCGTGGACGTATGAAAAATTTGACATTGCCGTTCCCTGGAGCACTACTGATTAGGAAGCTACTCAAGGAGCAGGAAGGTAGAAATACGGTGGCTATAAGGGAGAGGATAATAGTGTACAGGGGGTCCGCCTAGACCCCACCTGGTCGACGGAGGGTTAAGTGAAGTAGAAATTCAAAACATTTGAATTAAAGTTGAAGAAAGATCTTCAAGTGGGAAAACCATTACAGGGACATGACTTTTCTATTTTTTCAGTCCACAATCAACTGATGAAACAATAGCAAAATGCACGAGTCTGGATCCTGACGTACGTATTTGACGGAATTATATTAAAGGCATATAAAGTTAAACAATTTTTCAGCGCTTAAATGTCTTCATAATTATACTATCTGTGTTCATGAAGAAAACTTGTGGCTTGGACGGATCAGTCAACTGAACGAAGAAGAAGGTGACAACAAAATTGTTTTTATGCATCCACATGGGCCTTCTAAAACATTTTACTGGCCTAAAAAACAAGATGATTGTCCTGTTCCTTCTGAACATATTTTATGAATGATTGAAATTAGCAATGAGTCTCTTTGAGTCAATTAGAGGTTCTACTAAAAATCCAATTCCATCACAAACTGTTTTTCCATGACTTGTAGTATGGCAAGACCAACAAGCATCCAACTGGAAGTCTGTTTTGTGATGACACAAATTCATAATGCTCTTAAAATGTTTGTATTGGGCACTACATCCCCCTGTAAAAAACTCTATTCTGTTTATATGTGGAAATTGGGTTTTAATAAAATCCATTGTCTTAGATTATGAGATATAAAACAGAAATTAGAGGTTCTACTAAAAATTACAGAGGCTGTAATGAACAGCCAGTCTTATGTGTGGAAGGATACTTGGCGGCCTCTGTCTACTATGTTCCACCCCCCCCCCCCCCCACCTGGTTAAGTGAATATGTCCTCTCTCTCTGTTAAATAAATATCACTATCCAAATCTGAATTTTCTTAATTAATCCTGGTGCAGACATTATTTCTAACATAAAGTGATTTTAATTTCAAACTCGTTTTATTATTATTATTATTATTATTATTATGAAATCCTAATTTAGGCCCTACATTATCAAAACGAATATTTTTGTGTTATTTTAGTTATTAATATCATACAAATAGCCTGCAAAATTATAGTTGTACTCTTCTCTCTATTAGTGGGGTATTTTTAGAGTTAATAGAGGCAGTCTAATAGTGGATATATATAGTTTTTCATAGTATAACTTTGATCAACTCTTAACTTATTGAAAACTCAAAAGCCCACTAATTTTATTACACCATTTTTTTGCATTTTTAATCTAGTTTTTGGTGATATAATGGGTTTAGGTGTTCTTGGAGGTAGACTCATGTTATTAACCAATTTAAGGATGCTTATCAATGTTCAAACAAATCTCAATTTTGCTATTTAAGAATTTTTTAAACTATTTCTATGGCTCTAAATCTTGTATCTAGCAATATATTTCCATTGAAAATTTAATGCCGAACAAATTAAAAAAAAAATTAACTCTATCATTAAAATTAACAGTTTTAGAGCAAAAGTTGTAAAAGTATAGATTGTTGCCAGATGTATGATCAACGATATTTTGCACATTTTGAAGAATTTTTAAAGTGCTGCATTTCAGAAACTAATGAACATAACAACATAAAATTTTATATTTGTACTCATGTCCATTACTAGAATATACTCACCAAGTTTCATTAAAATCTGCCAACCTTGGGTGTCAAAATGCCTTTTGGCTGGATGATTTGGCTTCGAATGGCCCCACATCTTGTGGGAATCAAACCCACAACCAACATGGAGTCCACTCACCTTCAACTCAAAGCCACCAGGCTTCCTTTTTTAATAGTAATCAAGTTTTTTTTATTATAATTAGTCATAGAAATAGGTTGTCTTTATAATAAATCTTATGTTATTTAGAACAGGGAATCCAAAAATGACCTCCATTTCATTCCCCTCCACTGTATACAGTTTTTTTAAGCGAAACTGACAGTTCCATTTGAGCGGTGATGACTGAGCAGTTTTCTGCTGCTCAGCCAAATTCTACTTCGTAATACGTGAGGAGTATTTGTTAAAAACTAAATCCGACTGCAGGAACTGTGTTATCTTAGTGCTTTTCTATTATTACGCCTAGTGGCATTCAGAAAGTTTGGAATAGAAACAGATAATACTTTGTTGAGAGGTGATCATTTGTTAGGAATGTGAAGATAGTTATGGTCAGGGTTCGGTCTTGGTACCTTAATAAAACTACATTTTTTTTATAAGAAAATGTGTTTTAGTTTTGTCGACGTTTGGCTGGAAAATCGTGATATTTATGAAAATATATGAAAATCTCAAATCTTTGACAAGCCTATCTGCAGTGAGATTTGGAAAGCTTAGAATATAAATTTTTATATTTTCTTTAAATGTCTTATATTTTTTGTTGGAAAATTAAATTGATGATGTTATTTTATAGATAACAAATTTAAATACCTGTTGTATAGAGGTATCCAAGAAAAGGATGATTTTTGGTGTTATATTAGTTTTAATGCAGTGAAAGTGTCAGTCACTCATAACTTCGTCCCTCTGTTATTTGACATGTTGTACTGAAGGACTAAGATATCAATAACACAAAAAGAGGCAAATTTTCCCCATTTTCAATGCCTAGTTATGGAGACAAAAAATATTTTACGATTGAACCATTTAAAAAAAAAAAATAGGTAAAAGGTTTGTAAAAGCCTCCAATGGAACAAACCTGAAGCATGCTAAACTTTGACTAGGGTAAATTTTTTGCAACATTGACCCTAGTGGTTGAATTGTCTTAAAATGAAAATCAGAACTTTAAGCACTGTTTCCTCTGACTATGCTTGCTCTATCAAAACTTGCTTGAAATAATTATTTTATTTTTCCCTCATACGTAGTAAAAGGTTATTCATGACAGAGACAGTAAAAACTGCCTCTTTCAACCTGGCCAGTGAACATTTTGGAATTTATTATGTATTTTGGGTGGTTTGTACAAGGAAAAATCTATAAGGAATAGTTTAAAAAAATATACAGTTTATCGGCTTCAGTTATGTGTAATCTATCCATTTTATATTCTTCAATCCAAGTTTGTTCCTCCACTTTCACAAAGACTTGTTCATATAAACTTCACCTATCAAAGTTTATATTATTCATTTCAATTTCATTATTTAAATTGGATTATTATTTTAATTGAATGTATACTTTAGCTGAAAAAGAATGCCCCACAACTGCAATAAAACTGGAACAGGAAATCCTGGTTGAAGATGAACAACTGAACAAATACTTTTGTTATTACTGTTTTGCAAGCCGAAAATCTTTGAAGGGCCTTAAAAAGCATATTAAAGGAAGACATATTGGCTTGTTTGGAGGTGAGTTTCGTAGCTTTTTTTTTCTATATATAATATTCAAGAACCTAACTTATATGAAGTCTATAATCTTAGGTAATTTCCAAAGAAGAACTGAAGTTTTTAAAATAGTATTTATTATCTAGACAAAGGTGCCCTACAAGCAAAAGAATGAAAAACATTGCCAATTATAATATACAAGGAATTATAATAATAAGGAATTGGGGGAGTGCTTCACTGTGCACTCCCCCAATTAAGGGTTAAAACCTAGAATCTGGATACCTTTGAAATTTAAAATCATGGACTGGAGATTCTTAGTTCCAATCTCTGAGATGCACTAAATTTGTTAGTGGCGCTATGTCTTCCACGGCCTCAATTGATTGCCAAGTTTTCTAAACGCTCATCATGAATTAGAGATATTTGTAACCTAGACCAAACATAGCCAATCACTCTGGGTATGTATTTGAACCATATTTGGTTGCTTTCAATTATATTAAACTTCTGTTACTACAGCACCATTTAAATATTTTATCTTCTTGTATTACCACTGAGGGGCGCAAAAAAAAAAAAAAAAAAAAAAAAAAAAAAAAAAAAAAAAAAAAAAAAATGCCAACACTTTAAATGGGTAAAATCAGGTGACCAGATTATATTAACTTACTGCTTCTGCTTCCCTACTGTGCCGTCTAGGCCAGAACAGCAGGAGTACTCATAGGCTGTATGGGTCATTCCATGTCAAATCAACACACTTTTCGGACTTGATGTCTCAGATTTTCATGATTTTTGGTATACAGTAACATATCACAGACTTATGAAAAAGTGCAAAATTTCAGCTATGTAGCACAATTATTTTTTAAGTTATTAATTTTTAAAGATTTAAATTTTTATGAAAAAGTGTCATATTTTGGTACCTTTAGATGCCTATAGGCTCGCAACCAGTGATGATATAAACCTGGGAGTGGTTTCATTTTAAAGCTATTGAATGGGGCTTTTTTTTGGGAGGTCTTTGAAACTTACATTTCAGATATTCGATCAACTTTGTTTGAAACAGGTAGAAGGCCGTAGTGTTGTGGTTGAGGCAGTCTGATATTACTACAAAATTTAAATGTTTGATTTCTTTCTCCTTAAAATACACTACAAAAGGGTGAATAGTTGCCTGACTATTTGACCAATGATATGATTGTGCCTCATCTTGCAAAATGATGGAATAATTCTCAGAAAAGACACAAATGACAGCCACTTGCTATGAAGTGATGGCGAAGTGATTTAAAGAGAGGTTTCCAATCATGGTACAATAAAGTAATCATTGGGTTTTATTAATTTTATAGTGTCCTACACACTGCTTAGAAAATTAGTAATGAAAAAATATAATTTTACTAATTTGGTACATTACTTACAACACATGTGTATTTTTGAGGCATTGTTTATGTGACCTTTCTCCATTAGAAAAATGTACAGCTAATAGCCAATGCTTGTTTCATTCAATGAACTATTCAAAATTTTCTGAAACGCTAATAATTCTGGTATTTTTGATAAAACGTGTATTTATGAAACCCTGTATCTCCTGATCCCATTGAGATCCCATGATAAAATTTTGCCATATGTATTTAGACATTACAAACCATTTTTGGTAATTTTTTGAAATTTTTAAAATAGCCACTTTTTGAAAAATTTAAATTTTAAGATTTAAATTTAAAATGTCCAATATTTTTTTAATGCAACCACTACTTTGTGGCATATCATATTAAAGCCCCATTCAATAGCTTTAAAATGAAACCACTCCCAGGTTTATATCATCACTGGTTGCGAGCCTATAGGCATCTAAAGGTACCAAAATATCACACTTTTTCATAAAAATTTAAATCTTTAAAAATTAATAACTTAAAAAATAATTGTGCTACATAGCTGAAATTTGGTATTTTTTCATAAGTCTATGATATGTTACTGTATACCAAAAATCATGAAAATCTGAGACATCAAGTCCGAAAAGTGTGTTGATTTGACATGGAATGACCCGTATGACTTTCCTTTAAGTGCAATTTTGTTTTTGCCAAAAGACCTAATGCCATCTTATGCATACTGTTTTCTTACAAACTTCCTCTGCTAAGACTTCATTAAAACTTTCTCAGTTGAGAAAAACAAATCCTCAGAAAAAAACCGTTGAGTTTCTATAAAGGTGTTAGTTAATGTCTGTTACTATACTAGAACGTAAAATTTCCATGTTTTTATGGAAAAAATGCAATTTTAAATACTATTGTTAAATAAAAATAATAAATTAGGATAAAGTAACCTGGTTATTACAACTCCACTTTATATACTTTTTTAATGGCATATTAATAAAACTCCATCTTCCGATTACACTCTGAACACAGGATTGGAGTACTGTTGGAAGAAGTCCCAAGTGTTCCCTTGAAAGTACCATTCCAATAGAGAAATATTTACAGTAGAGGTGTTATGATCAGTCATCTTTATCCCAACTCGATATGATGAATCTTCATCAGCCAAACAACCCCAAATGTAAACAGAAATGAAGATAACTTCGACTTTCAAAGTGTTTATTTGTTAGCAATTACATTGTTTTCCATTTGAAATTCTTTGGCTTTAGTATTTTAGAGAACTGTTTAATTTAACCAATTTTGGTTGTGAAATGATCAAATATGATGCTTAAATTTTTTAAAAAAATATAATACCTACTTTATGAATATTTATATATTCTTCAAAAATCAAATAATTAAATACAAGTTTTAATTGTTAAAATATATTAAAATAACTTCAGTCTCAATACGGAATACTCATGGATAATATACAGGGTGTCCTGCATTGAGAAGCATAACTTTAGGGGTTTATTCTGCACATCATTTGGAGTTCGGTGACACAGAAATGAGCCTCCTATCTGAACAGGTAGCAGAGCTACTAAATTTTTGTCTATTTTCAAACCTATATATTTTTTTTATTATTAAAAACTGTGTTTTGGGGATTTTGAGTTAATGTATCGTAAATAATGACAAAAGTTTTAGAATCTGCATTAAATTTCCAGTAAGAAACACCCATTATTTAAATGCTACCATGTAAATTAAGAGTTATATTAAAAGACATATAGATGTGAATGTTTGATATTAGTGTTTTCTTAAATTATTCACTATTTTCTTAATCAACTATTTGTAGACTAAGAGATTTGCCTCCCCCTCAAAAGTTGTTTTATTTAATAAGCTTTAAAATGGAACCTTGTTGTCCTAGAAAAAATAAATCAATTTGAATCTATTTTTTTCTTATTTCTTAGTCAAAACCAATGAATTTGCTTTAGCGTGAAGGAGCCATTCTGAATTTCCCACGATAATGGTGATGTCCTATCCTTCCCACACTACGTACACGCACTTTTCGTCTACAGGTACCTTCCCAAACGTTACATTACATATACAGGCATATTCTATCCAGTAAAAACATACTGAGATTTCATAACACTGCTTGAAACTTTTTTTTACCGCCAAGTTATATAAATTTTTGTTTCTTTTGGAATAGAGAAAAAAGTATTTTATCAACAAAGAAGATCAGTTTGGGGAATTCCATGTATTTTATTAAATATCTGAAATTTCTGGTAAGTTTAAAATGATCATTTGAGAGACTTGTACATTCACTACGGAAAAAGGTTTTTAATTGAAATTTTGAAAATGGCCATCTTGTATCAAAGGTTTCAATTTAAATAATATATTGTTAATTTAAATAATATATTATTCATTTTAGCGTGGTACTTCCCTCCCTTCATAGGGAGGAACTCTACTTATATTTTTATTTATTGTGTAAATATTTAAATTAATCATATTATATTTTCAGATTTTTTCTCATATGGAGACAACAAACTTAGTTTCTCTGCTGAGCCTGGCTCTCCTGGAAAAAATTGTTTCTTTCAAGATAATTTTTGTCATTCTCAAAGTAAAATTGAAGCTCATCCATTAAAGACTCGACTTAAACCGAAACCTAGAAGAAGCTATCACTCTTGCCCACAATGTGATTACGGGACAGTTCATAGAGGGCATTTAAAGCTCCATATAATGGCTAGGCACACTAACATAAAACCTTATTCCTGTCAACATTGCAGTTATACAACGGTTCATACAGGCCACTTGAGGCTTCATATTGTATCTGCTCATACAACCGAAAAGCCTTATTCCTGCAATTATTGCTCCTACACGACAGCCAGATCTGGAAATTTAAAGCAGCATATAATGGCAATTCATGCACATTTGAGGCCTTTTTCATGTGATCAGTGCGACTATACTGCAGCTCTTGCGAGCGACATTAAACGTCACACCATGGCTAAGCATACCAATATAAAGCCGTATTCCTGTGATTACTGTGAATATAGTTCTGTCCAGGCTGGCCATCTAAGGCTTCATATTATTTCTAATCATACAATTGAAAAGCCTTATTCCTGCAATAAGTGTGACTACAGAACTGCTAGGGCCACAGATTTAAAACAACATGAAATAGCAAAACATAGCGCGATAAAACCTTATTCTTGTTCTCATTGCGACTACTCGACAGCGAGAGCGATACATTTGAAGGGTCATATAATGGCTAAGCATAGCAATATAAGACCTTTTACCTGTACATTTTGCACTTACAGTGCAGTTCAGGCTCGACATTTGAGGCATCATATCATATCAAAACATACTATTAGACACCCACACTTCTAAACTCTTTTTGATTGAATTTTTCCTTATTAGGATTAATTTGACTCTTTAAAAATCAACTGAAAGCTGCTATAATTATCGCATAAACATTCCAATTTGCTGTGTTCTTAACTATACTTATTACTGTAAGCACTTACGCTTTTTATTAGATAGATCATTATTGACTGATTCTATCAGTGTTTTTTTACTGTTTGTAGATTTGTTTCAGGTTTTAAGCTAGCAAAGTTATAGAATATGTAAACACATAAGTGAAAACTTTACAAATATGCCTGATATATAAAACTAAATGTATAGTAATTAAATTGTTCGGTCATTTAATGTGATAGCATAATTATTTTTGTAAAACAATTTGTTTTGCTAGATTTAATATTAAATTAGTAAATATATATTAGTACACTTCACTTACATTCCAATAGATCTGCAATAGGAACTCATTTTAAATATGTTAATTGTAATTCATTTTGTTATGGGCTTTGTAGAAATATATTATATCTAATATTAAGGAAACATTCTACCTCCTGAATTAACATTCTCCTATAATAAGGCTTCATTATATTTTAAAGAGTAAACATATTGAGCTGTACCTTTTGGAGCTGTCAATACCCATCTTTCAATCAAATTTTTTATTTACCATTAATATTTTATTTGACGAATTGGTTTTGTTATGAAATAAAGAGAATTGGAATATTTAAAAAAAATTTTATATGAGATCCATAAATAGAACATTCCCCAACAAGGTGGTTATTGTATGCCACATTGCTAAATAATATACTTAAACTTCCCTTTATCTGTAAAATATATTTAAAAAGAAATGACTTTCTTATTTTGTTTTAACTAGCTGACAAAATCAGCTACAAAATGTGTTTGTTGGTAATTCCTTTGAACAATAACAAAATTCCGCCCACAATTGCGTTCAAATTTATGCTTAATGGTGGGTTTATGGTAAACTCCCACTTCTAGCCAGAGTGTCTACTGCACGCAAAAGTCACAAAAATAAAAATTGGGCACGAAAATCACGAAAAAGTCAATCATTTTGAAACCATGTCACAAAATTTCAGTTTTACCGGAGTTTAACATAGTCCCAGGACTCCGCACATTTGTAATTGTCTCCGTTTTTTGCAATTCTATGTGCCTCTTCCACGCCCTTACTCTGTTAGATTCCTTTGCTGTAGCATTTACACATCAATTATCAATTACATATATCAGTTAGTAATATTTGTAGAAATTTTGAATTCTGCTACCATTGTTTAATAACTAATTCCATAGTTATTCTAAAATTTTGCATTATACATGAGTATGAAAAAGCTTTGATTTGACATATAAGATTTGTATTTAGGGACACCACAGAGTAAAAGTAAAATTTCAAGGCTGAATTCAAAATTTGAATCCTCCACTATAAATTCAATCTTGAAATTTAAGAGGTCAGAACTGACTATCACTTATACTTAGTTAACATCAGATTAAAAACTCCGTTTCCATCTTCCAGGCTAGAAAATTGCCAAATTGTAGTACTTATCTCATGAATTAGTTTAATTATCTCTCATTTTGTGATCGTGAGTGATATATGAAAGATAAATTTAATCAGTAAATGATTTTAAAGTTTTGTTTTTAAGATATTTTTTTTTATGATATGATTTGTTGGGGTTATCTACAGGTTGCCACCTTTTTGGCAATCAAAGCAAGCCACAACCGCTTCAAATCTACTACTCTACTTGAAAGTAGTTTTATAGAGAAAAATAGTATTTTTAATTCATTATATTTTGCATTAAATAAAAAATACCAGTTAAAAGGCAATGCTGCGTATATTGTTAGTAGATGATGTTGATTGCTCTCCCTTGATTGAAATGTTGACTTCAGGATATCCTATCAACTCCACGAGGCAATTCCTCCTGTACCAATTATACCACTTCCTAGCATGATGCTGACTTCTCGTAACCAGCCAGAGAAGGAACGTTAGGTTCATGGTGGCTACCATCGAAAATATGCTCACCTGGCCCACTTTATGCAAAAGGTTGATCAAAGTGTCTGGGGGCTACTTGAACCAACAAAACAGATAGAATTATTATTACATTATGTTAAATGATAAACTATAAATATATCAGTTCTTCATATAATTTTCCAAAATAAATTAAATAATAAACACACATTTATTCTGTGCTAATTGTAGATTCATTTAATGTATACATTTTCTCTTCATGCCTTCAAAGAAAACTAAATTTTTAGCTCATATGATGAAGTCTTCATTTTTCTAAATGTTGTAATGAGCTAACATTGCAATTTTTTTTCTTCTTCTGGATTTTAATAGACAACTGATTCATATTTGTGGAATTTGTTAATACTGTACTAGGGAGTCAAAACTGAAATTTTGTTTTCATCAGTAAAAATGCATCATAATAACCTTAAAAATAAATTAAATATGATCACTTAGATCTGAAATTTTTTTTTCCTTTTTTTTTTTTTTTGGTTCAATAGCGTTTTAGTTGGCTACTAATTGTAAGTTCTAGATTGTTTGCTTTGAAAGGCAAGAAGATTGTAGGCATGGCTGCCAGGGAGATGACCTTTGTGTGTACTTATATAGTTACTTATAAAACTAAAACATAAAGATTTTACAAATCATGGAAATGGAACAAACATGACTGATTATTCAGTTAAAAATAAAATCTTTTAAGTTCATTTCACTGTTTTGGTAAGAATATTTCATGTTAAAAAACCCATAAAAACGAAAAAGATCTTCAACATTTACCCCAGTTTACTAAGTGTGAGGACATTAAAACTCACCATTTTACATTAAAATATTTCAAATTTTCCCCAATTTCAACCCATCTTGGGGTATACCATGGTCCCCGGTGGTCTCAACTCCTCCAGATATTATTTCCTATATACGCAGCTGACCTATTGTATCTACAAGCTAATATGTAAGCATCATATCATACAACCACAGCAATGGAAATAGCTCTTAACCCCCCCCCCCCCCTACCAGTGTTATAAAAGAGTGGGGCTATAAGGCTCATTGAGTATAGGTCATTGTATATAAGGGGAGGGGACTGCAGCCCCCCCCCCCGAAATTTTGGTTTGATCGGTAAAAATGTCATAAAACCCTTAAAAATAGATTAAATAAGATCATTTAGAACATATTCTATTTTGGGTGTAATAGCGTTTAAGTTGGCTAAAACTCTTCCAAGATCTAAATTTTTAGTATTCCATACACCGGAAATGGTCTCAGCCCCCCCCCCCCCCCCCCCCGAAATTTTCCCAGCCCCCTCCGAAATTATTTTCTATATACGCCCACATGGTATAGGTGCTGCTTTGTACTTGTATTGTAGAACATGGAGGATGAAGAGTCATATGATATAGACTTTAGTCAATTCGTGAACATTTTTCCAAATGTTTAAGGAATTATTTAGAATACTTTGTTTGTTTTTTAACTTTGAATATTGTAATCAAGAATGAATCTTACATTTCTTTTTATTATAAGGGTCAACCATTGCTATAAATACTTTTTTATTAAAAACAATAAATATATCAAATCATTTTTTTCCAAAACAGTATAATTTAATGAAATTATTTGCCACAAACTAATTTTAAAATAAAACTGATATATTAATTAATACTTATTAAGCAATTTCATAAATACGAAAATTACTGATCAAAATAACAACGTAATCTAAGAAATTATCTCTACTGTCAAACGGTGTTGGCAACACTGTCGGAGCTAGTTACACTCACTTTCTACGGACTGTCGATTTCAACAGTCAGTATTTTAATTATTAAGTCTTTACTTTGAGTAGTGAAAACTAATTTAACATGTCTTGTGACTTAATGACTTCTGGGTATCAATTTTCTTAACTCAGCAGCGTATATAAAGTAATCATTATATGTCAAATGTCTTTCAAAAAGAAAGCACTTGGAAGTGGAGGCAATTTCAAGTGGAGTAAATACTGTGAGTGTGACAATATCTATTCATTCCTAAATTCACTAATCAATAAGCATATACAATTTATTAAATGAATTTATTGGGCCAAATTACTCAGCTTATTCCTGAAATTAATGATCCAAACTCTAATGAATTATATAATATTTCATGTGGCTCAGGTTGTCTACTGGTTATCACCCTTTTCTAACCGGGATAGGGCTGATGTATTTGTATTTTGCCAGGGCCGCCACATCTCAGAGCCGGGCTCGGGACCAGATCACGGGTCCCCACTTCTCAGAGCCAGACTGAAAATTCTAGTACTTTGCTATAGGACTTTGGCCATTTTAAAATTATTTTCATCTTGAGTTTTGAGCGAAATTAGAATAAAAGCCGACAATCGGTGCAGCAAAGGTCACTTTCGGTACTTGTAGTTTTATTACGACTCCTAATGAAATATACTATCCTGGCACTGCACTTGTCTTGTCGTTTATGTACATTAAAAAAAATATAGATCCCATTCCAATAAATATAGGCTACGCCCGCCTATATTTCTAAACCCCGTTCTTTTTACAAGCTCATAACCTATACATTTTAGCGCGGTTACTCCCTATCTCCATAGGGAGAACCCGCTTATGAGATTGACCTCATGACGCAATCCAGAAGTGCCGACTAGAAACTTTCTCGTTTCAGACCCCATAGATCACGAAAATATAGGTGGTTCAAATTTGTATATATATATATATATATATATATATATATATATATATATGTACATATTTATATATATGCTTGTGGGAGTTTGGAGTTAAGGAAGTATGCGAAAAAAAAAAAAAAATTATTAATAGACATGAAAAGTTTTCGGATCTTCATACATTTTTCGTAAATTTCTCGATAACGGTTGGGAAATCGTGGTAAGTGAAACGTGACCATTCGAATGCTTACTAAATTCTCTACAAAAAAGGTTCTGAAGCAATATTCGATGGGGCAGAGATATAAGCGCTTAAAACTGAAAAAGTGTTTGTTTTGAAAGGGTTTTTCTCTTTATTTATTCCACTTATTAATTGGTTGTTTTTTGTTTTAAATTGAATTTATCAGTAAAATTAGTATTGTAGTAAAAGAAGCTAAGCAACTATAAAAGGTATTGATAATAAGTTTGGATAGGCTGTGGTAATCAAGATGGCTGAGGCCAATATCATGATGGTTTATACATAGGTTTGTTTTGAATTCTTCTATCTATATAACCTTCCTCATAGCCTCCAACTGAAGTTATCGTTACTGAAGCACACATTTACAGTTTATTATAACAGTAAACCGAATTTGCTAGTAAAATAGAGCCTTCTCAGCAGTAGTCGAAGAGTAAGTACGTTTTCAGTAGATAATTGTATTGACTTATACAGATTAAGAATTATCCTCTTCTGTGTAAGTTGGCTACTTTCAGTTTCCTGTGATTTGTGATGCTAATCTATTCCATTTCTTCGAGATGTACGTAACCGCGCTAAGATGACGCAGTTCCTGCGAGTCGGACTTTTTTTCCAATTAGCAAGGCCCGGCCCGGGCCCGGGACAACTGTACCCAGTTGTCCCCCCCCCCATGTGGCGGCCCTTTATTTTGCAGGCATTGTACCATTTCAGAATATCGTGCAATGTGTTATATTATGTGTTGATCGCCCGATATCCGCTTTAGCAGAGAAGTAAAATCAAAACGCTTCTAAGGTTTGACTTGACTTGAGTTCAGAGTGTACAAATGTTCTTATTATACTCTTCAACGAAGATATGAGCTAATAAGAAATATAATCATATTCGACACATAATCTTATTAGAATTTATCAGAATATTGATTTATTTGACTGCAACTTCTTCCAGGGCCGTATATAGGATATAATTTCGGGAGAGGTTGATACCAGCGGCGGGGGGGGGGGCACGGAACATGGGCATATATAAGGGTGGGCTGCAGCCCCCCCCACCCCGAAAGTTTGTTTTGGTGAGAACATGTCATGTAAAAAAAAACTGTAACTACGAAAAATGCCTTCTTCATTTACCTAGCATTCCACCATACAACAGTGTTTACGAGTTGTAGACTCAATATCATCCTCGCTTGAACGTAAGAGTTTTTGCACGAGTGCCTTTCTCGACGTTGCTCAAGCATTCGATCGGGTTTGGCACCCGGGATTACTTTACAAAGTAAAGCTTATACTTCCACACACCTATTTCCTTATCCTCAAATCCTACCTTTCAAACAGATCCTTTCAAGTCAAACAAGGTACAACTTTTTCCCCGACCTGCTCCATACATGCTGGAGTTCCCCAAGGAAGTATTATTGGTCCTCTCCTTTTCCTCCTTTACACTGCGGATATTCCCACACACCCTGAAACCTTACTGACCACCTACGCAGATGATACTGCCATCCTATCAACTTCCCCTGATCCTTCAGTAGCATCCCAACACCTGCAGGAACATCTTACCTCTATTCAGCATTGGAGTGAAAGGTGGAGAATTAAAATCAACCCTGAAAAATGTAAACAGGTAACATTCACTCTAAACCGGAGATCATGTCCTACAGTCTACCTCAAAAACACTCCACTACCAACATCCAGCGAGGTTCGATATCTAGGATTATACCTTGACAGCCGACTGACATGGAACCCTCACACGAGACTGAAAAGACAAGAACTGAACAAACGATACGGACTACTTAAACGACTCCTTGGACCTTCATCTAAACTATCGACACAGAACAAAATTACGATATATAAAACAATCATCCGACCAATATGGACATACGGACTTGAACTCTGGGGATCTGCAAAAACATCCAACATCAACAGAATACAGGCATTCCAGTCAAAAGTCCTCCGTAAAATTGTAAATGCCCCTTTCTATGTATCCAACAAAACCCTACACAATGACCTCAACATCCCATTTGTCCTTGACCTCGCTAAAACCCGTTTCCAAACGTTCCACTCCAAATTGTCTTACCATCCTAATCCCGTAGGTCAATCCTTATCTTCCCAATACCATCCAGACAATCCTCCCAGGCGGCTTAAGAGACAGTGGCCCCGAGACAATTTACTTGCCTGATCTTTTCATGATCAATAAAATATTTATTAAGACACCTCTGGAAGTGCCAACAATGGTTGGCTTCTTCCAAATTTTGTATTTTTTTTATTTTTATTTTATTTTACTTTTGCCAGTTTTGTCAACTTGTACATAATATCTGGATCAACATACTTGATCATTGTACTGTTAACCTGTACAGATTTCAAATAAATAAATACTAAAAAAAAAAAAAAAAAAATCATTTACCTAGGTCTACTAGGTGTCCAGAGGACCTTAAAACTCACTATTTTGCACCAAAATATAAATATATATATATATATATATATATATATATATATATAAATATATATAAGAAAAACAAATTTTATTAACTAACGAGCAGTTTTGTTATATTTTCGTAAATATCTCGAAAGTAGTAGGGAAACCCAGGAATATGACCAGATTTACCTAGTAACCTTCAAGTAGAGATAGAAAAAGCTCTGTAGACATCGAGCAAAATATGACACTCACAGACCAACCTTTAACACCGCTTATAACCATCGGGCGAATTAGCAAAATCAAAACTTAACATGCAATCCAAATAGCAATTAAAACTGAGTAACTGAAGAAGTGGAAATTTATTTTAGCAGCTATTTTGTAAAGTTCAAATGACACCAACCACTAGAAAATAATCATTTTTTTAAATGGTTTAGTTATACATAAGAATATTCCATAATTACACAAAAATTAGATATGCAATTACTGATATGCAGAAATTGAGATCCTATATTCCAGCAACTTACCTTTATAGCATCAGCTGGAAAGGATTGATCATCTGTTGGTAAGTAGTGCGGGTAGAAGAGGTTGTCGGTCAAACGCACTGCTAAAAAGTTACACAGCCCAACAAAAGGACAGCAAATTATGAAGATCATGAGATCCAGAAGCAATTTCCTTCGTTCCCTCCAAGATGAAGACGCCGTCATCCAGGCAGGTAGGGATGAGAGAAGCCCATATCTGATAAAAGTGGCATACCAAATTAATTTACCTTATTATTTGTAATAACAAACTAGAGGTCCTATCTGTAAAACAAAAACCTTTGTCCCACTGTAGCTGTGTGAACTCAGCACATTCAACGGAAAGCAACCAGTATACGAGAATTAAACTTTTTCCTCTTTTTCAATTCGTTTCAATCGGACTCAATGTTCTAAGAACAAGATTCTTAATAAATCGATCGGATTCTACTGGTTTTCAGGAGGCATCTTTTGCAATAGTTGTAGTTATATATATATATATATATATATATATATATATATATATATATATATGATTTGAAAGCATATTCAATCATTATAATTACCGGTAACGCAGTTATCACTACAGATTATTTTGAGCTTTATTAAGTTAAATTTATAAAATATGGAGTTTTATTTGAAGCCGCAATTCTAGAAATGACTTAAAGATGCGATAGGTTAATTGTTTGTTTATCTACTCCGATCCAAACAAATAAACACTGACCTAAGGAACCAGCTCCGGTAACTTTCAACCTGCGGGAGTAACCCCCAGGAACTCTTCGTCAGTTTAAAATGATGGCAAGTTTCCTGCTTGTCAGGCGTACGAAAATATAATATAGCCTGGCTTGTGAGGAGCTTGCTTACTTTGGCATCCGTACCATGGTGAAGGTAAACCCACAGAGCTCGCAGTGGTCGGTGTCACTCTGCGCTAGCCATCTCTCCAGGCATGATTTATGAACTAGAGAAAGAGAACCTCTGCAGTCACAGGGAGATATGTAGTTCTCAATGTAGTTCGCTTCATGGCATATTCTGCAGAACTCTCCACAAGTAGATCGTCTGGAAAAGTTAAATCGAACTTGTATGACTCATTATGAAAAGTGATTTTTCTAACATATAGTTTCGGGTGTGTCTTGCGTTTCTTTCAGCTTCATTCCAAATGTCAAGGAAGATTTTTTTTATTTAACAGTTATCTTTAAACTATTAAAATATAGCTTGTTATTTTCATCGCCATATTGTCGTGTTATTTCACGGGTGGATCGGTAGAGGGAAACTGTACAGCAATCTACTACCTAGTGTATTGGATGGAGTGCCTGAGTTCGAACGAAACATTTTAACTTATAGAGGCTGAGGGTTAGAATTGTGTTGTCAGACCGTTGGCCACTGAACAACCGAACTTTGTATTATGTACAGCTTGAATGAGAAAGTGAGGCGACCGGGTATAGTACTGACTACACCATCTCTCTAATATGCCGTTTGGTGAGTAATCAGATACCTATGCAGCCTCTACGGTCCGATAGGGAACTCATTTTATTTCTTATTTTTTCCCAAACTGCTAATTAGAAGGAATACTATACATTTATGTTTAATTTTATTAAATTGGCGAATGAAAAGTGAATAGAACCTCCCTTAACTGTAACAATCTAATCCTGTGCTACCTTTTGCTGTCCATTGAGCATCGATTGAAATTTGCAATATTTATAGTTCTCAATAGGAAGAAGCTGCTTGTGAATAAGAAAGTATCTTAATGCGGAATCAGTGAGATCTATCTAATAACTGAAATATTTGTTCGTCTTTAAATAAGCCGAGCGATGGGAGATCATATTTTTAGAAGCAGTTAAGTAGGTGCATGACAATCATTAAAAAAAATCGTTATAAACTTTTTATGAGGGTTTAGATCCAAGAACGAGTTTCCTCGTCAATTCTGGAAGGTAACTTTCTGCTTTCCCCTGCAAATATCTTGTCAGACCATTTTTTTTTTTTTTTTTTTTTTTTTTTTTTTTTTTTTTTTTTTTTTTTTTTTTTTTTGGCGTATCAACATTAGGATTAGGATTAGGATTTGTTTTGACAAGGGCGATAAACAGTATAGTCCTTACACCCTTCAACATTAGGGCTATTAACGCCGAAGACCAGTTGTTAATTCCAAACTACGTTACTGATGGATTTGGTCATTTTTCCAACCTGAAATCTGATCATCTTACGTTTTAGGCGAATTAGAGAAAGATTTGAAATCAACACGACAACATGTATATATATATATATATATATATATATATATATATATATATATATATATATATATATATAGGGTGTTGTACCTTTGACCACCGAGGCTGTGGCGGCTTGTAGCAACATTTTATAAATTTTGATGTAATTAGTGTTTAGTGTTCCTTCTCTAGAGCAGGGGTCTCCAAACTGCGGCCCGAGGGCCACATCCGGCCCGCGGAGAGCTAGCATACTTGAAAACTCCTTTTAGAGAACATATTTTTTATAGCAAATTAAATTTAGTTTACTGAAGTATTCTAATTTTATGTTGAATAATTATTAATATGACATCTACATTGATATGGTCATGGGCTAACTACTCATAACATTGTTGTAGGCTTATTGTTCTTGTTTTTGTGATAAGTTGGATAAAGAAACACAGAATTGTAATGAGTAAAGACATGTATAATATGCAGAAAATTTAACTTCAGTATATAATAACTAACAAATTATTGAAATGAATCCAACTAACATTATATACATTTTAAATAAAAACATAACTTATAACAAGCATAATGACATATGAAGTACTAATGAGATTTATGTAATTGAGATTTTCCACTGACAATAGTTTGTAGTTGTGGACTAATTTTACTTGTACCAATTATTAAAAGAGATTTAAGATCCTCATCAGTTAATTTAGATCTGTAAACATTTTTTGTGTACTTCATTTTGGAGAAGGTCTTCTCACACAAATAAGTAGTACCAAAAACAGAAAACAGCCCACGAGCAAATTTATGCAAATAATCAAATTGTGTCAGTGGAAAACTCATAAAATTCCAACAAAGATGAGTTTTGATATTTGTTCTTAATTATATCACTGCACTGTAGATCAATCATTTCCATTTGAAGTTCCGGGGCTAGGATTTCAATGTCAGTATCAAAAGGATTCTGAAAAATCTTAATTTGATTCGCAATGGCATCAAAGTCCGAGAAACGAGTATCAACATTTATTTTCAAAGCACTCAAAGTTTCGATTGCAAAATCGATAGGAAACTCAGTCTCAGTGGTGTGGCTGAATATTTCACATGTTTTAAAATGTGAAAAACATTTACTTCGTAGTTGTGATTGAAACAGTATCAATTTCTTCCGGAATGATTTGATATTAGTGTATAAATCAGGAAGATGCTGGTTTTCTCCTTGCAATCTCAAATTCAGTTCGTTCATATGTTTTGTCAAATCAACATAAAATGCTAACTTCCACAGCAATGCGTTGTTTTGTAATTCAGTAAGAGGGCGATGCTTTTCATTCAAAAAAATTTCGATCACTGCACGAAGTTCAAAAAAGCGCTGAAGGACTTTCCCACAACCAAGCCAACGTACGGCAGTATGATAAGGTAAGTCATTTTCTCCAATCTCTTCAATAAATTGTCGGTGATTGAGCCCAAAAGATCTGATAAAATTAACAGTTGATATGACTGGTTTCAGAACTTCAGACATATCCAAACATTTTCCGCACAAAGACTGTTGATGAATGATACAATGTAAGACTAATGGTTTTGAACCACCGTCTACAGCCTTTGACACAAGAGCGACCACTCCTTTATCTTTCCCACTCATGTTTTTGCCCCCATCAGTTGTAATACATTTCAAGTTTTTCCATCGAAGGTTCTTTTGATTAATGGCCATTTCAACTCCTTTAAAAATATCTCTACCAGTAGTTGTGTCATGAATACTATACATATCAAGAAGTTCTTCATGCACATCATAGCTTTTATCTACTCCTCGAATATAAATCAACACCTGTGCAGTATCTGACACATCCGTTGACTCATCCAAGGCCAATGAAAACCACTCAACATGTCCATTTTTGTCGAACAGTTGAGAAAATATATTTTCAGCGATGTTTTCTACCCTTCGAGCCACAGTGTTTGCTGACATACTGACAGTTTTTAATAAATTTACCTTTTCAGGGCACATTTATCGGCTACTGCAATTATACATTCTTTGATTATTTCTCCATCGGTGAAATCCACGGTTTTCCACGTTTTGCAATTTCAAGAGCCACACGAAAGCTGGCACGAGTTGCAGACTCTTGTTCAGTTTTGAGTTTTGTAAATGAAGATTGCTGCGATTTCAATCCGCGTTTCATAGCTTCGAATTTTTCTGTCCGCAAATTTCCTGCATATTTTGAGTAATTTTGAAAATGTTTTGTTTCATAATGACGTTTAATGTTATATTCCTTGAGAACGGCTATGCTTTCATTGCAAATCAAACATAGCGCCTTGTTACTGGACTCAATTACGAAATACTGAATGTTCCACTGATCTTTGAATTTTCTGCATTCACTATCAATTTTTCGCTTCTTTTCCATACTTCTAAATCACACACAAAAGCAACAATTCAAATCAAAATATTGTTACAAAGATGTTTTAAAATTAAACACGCATAAACACGTTTTAAGGAGGTACGCACTATTTTATTTGACAACAGTGTCATAGGAACTGACTTGTGGTTGCGCCACTAGCCTTCTTATATATTCCAATTACTGCCATCTAGAAGTGAGTGGAAGACACCAGAACTTTCTCGAACCAACGAGATTATTCTGTACGTGCTATTAGCGCCATCTGTTAGCGACCTATTTCCGCTTGTGTCCACCAGATGTCGTGTCACATTACTCCTCATGGCTCGTACTCTACGACTAATCTAGAAATTACAGATAATGACAGGAAAATTAATAATATGCAGTGTTGCCGTTTTGCGGACTTTAGTCCGATTTGCAGCCTTTTTTAAACGTTGCGTACTTTTTCGGACTTTTTTTTTCATCAGTGGACTATTTCACTTTTTACCACCTGCAACAATGATAATATGGTTTTGGCCCTCGGAACCTACTGGAGTAATCAGAATGGCCCTAAGGCTGGAAAGTTTGGAGACACCTGCTCTAGAGGGCTTGTGTTACCTAAATTAGATTATTTAAGTCAAAGAGGGTTCTTGCAAAAAATACTTATCCATTTCTGTCATAAAAATGTAAGTTATTAAATAAGTTCAAACTGACTTTATCAATCGTCAGTGTAGTAGTTCGAACCTATGGCCCCTTATCGTTACACTTGAAGGCCTCATCTAAAAGCGCAGCTAGGAAAATGTCAAATAGGAGCCAGCCTAAAGGGAAACCTCGTATCCTGACAGATATTCCTGAAAAGCTAATTATTGAAGGTGAAAAAAAAAAAACGAAAGCACCAACCTAATCGTAAGACACCACATAATACAAATAAACCCCTTCCTAAAAAAGTGGTAAATAAAAAGAAAAATTATTCTAATGGCAATTCAGATTCTGATGTTACTGACAACAAAATTTCTTCAGGAGAAAGTGATGTTGATCTGTCTGATAAATGTCAGCCAGTTTTGTAGATGACCAGCAACAATTTGAAAAATATGATTTGAAAAAGGAAATTTTATACTTGTTAAAAATAAAATTAAAAATACTATTACATATTTAGTCGCAGAGATCTTTAGTATTAAATGTCCAATGTGTACAACACCCCATGGTCAAAGGTACCACTACATGTTGCACCATTGGCCTCTGTACGATTATTTTTTAAAAAATTAATAAAAAATATTAAATGTAAAGCTAGAAACTTGAAAAAATTAAATATGATAGGCAATAGAATACTAATTACAATGAAAAAAAAAAAAAAAGAATAATTTAGCTGTAATATTCAAGCTAAGAAAAATTAAATTTTGCAAAGTGGTCAAAGGTACAACACCTTCCCCTACATATATATAAACATCACACATATATATTTATTTATATTTTCCTTTGTAAAATAGACCTTTTAGATTGAGCGACTTTTGCAATAAAGGGGCCCTGAAAACGTATCTATCATGGTGACATTAATGATTCCCTGTTATAGCTATTACAAATCAATAGTTATAACTAGAGCCCGGAAGTTATGCATTTATTTTTGCGTGAAATAGGCAGGCAAAAAGGCACTTAAAATACTGAAAATAGGCAGTACTGTAATTAAAATAGGCATTTATTAGGAGTGAAGGCAACGAGGAACCTTACTCATTAATATTGAAAAATGTATTTTAAATACTCATTCTCAGGACGATGGTAACCTTTGACGTTCTTCGTCCTTAAATCCTATTCATACATAGATTCATTCATTTCTTTATTACCAACTAGCTGTTACCCGGCGTGCCATGCTACGCCTACTTTCTGCTTCCATAAAATCAAAAATAAATTAGGAACCCCGTTCATTGTTTAGAACCCGTGACCTCCGAACTGTGAGTCATAAAAGATTTTAACATAGCCTATGGCTCTCCCCGAATCAAGACCTACATGTGTGCCAAGTTTGATCAAAATCGGTCGAAATGTGTGGATTTGTATAAGGAACAAACATACAGACAGACAGCTGGTAGACGTTTTTGACCTAGCCTATGATATTCACCGTATCAAGACCTACCTGTGTGCCACGTTTGGTCAAAAGGTGTGGATTTGTATTAGGAACAATCACACAGACAGTCAGCTGGTAGACGTTTTTGACTTAGCCTACGAAACTTCTCGGATTAAGATCTACTTGTGTCCCAAGTTTGGTCAAAGTCGGTCAAACGGTGTGGATTTGTATAAGGAACAAACATACAGACAGACAGCTGGTAGACGTTTTTGACTTAGCCAACAAGACTTCCCGGATCAAGACCTACCAGTATTCCAAGTTTGGTCAAAATGTATGGATTTGTATAAGGAACAAATGGAAAAACAGTCAGACACGTGATTTATATATATATATATATATATATATATATATATATATATATATATATATATATATATATATTTATATATATATATTTATATATATATGTATAAATAGATTTATCACAGAATTAGTGTACTTACTCTCAAGGGAATTACTTCCCTTGTTACAAGCAACAACAAGATGCTTTTTCAAAGTATCAACTGTTATAGACCTTCTCAGAAAAAATGTTTTTCATCATGGCAAAACTTCCTCTGCATTATCTTGTCATTAATTAAGTCCGGAATGCCAGGTAATTACGCATTGTCACAGCAAAAGGGGTGTGAGGAAGGAGCTGTGACTGATTTCCCTTACCCTCTCTCTTTCCTGATATTTCTCTCATCCTCTCTCTTTCCTGATATTTCTCTCATCCTCTCTCTTTCCTGATATTCACTAAGCTTGTGCATTCCTTCTACTAAGGAAGGTTCTGATATTTACAGAGGTTAAATCCATGGGTTGGGAAAATAAGATTTCGAATAGATATTTGTGACGGCAATTTGTAATTTGAGCAACCTTTTTTGTCTTCGATGAACGGAAATTCAATATGTGCTTTTTGAAATGTTTAAATCGCAGAAAAAAATTGCATGACAAACAAAAGAGGCAAAAATAGGCAATGGAAGCGAAAATAGGCAAAAAAGGCAAAATAAAAATTGTCGCTACAGGTCCTAAATGCACGAAAACATATTTATTTCTATCTGATTCTTCAATATATCCATTCAGATAAAAAAGGCATTTTGCCTAACTTCCGGGCTCTAGTTATAACATTATAGAGAAAATAAAATAAGATTTTAAGAAGTACTCAGGAAAGAGAAATACCTGCAATCAAATAACGAACGTACTCGTACGTAAGTATGTGTATAGATATATGTGTATATATATATATATATATATATATATATATATATATATATAGCGTCGAAATTGAATATTCTAATAGAAAAAAATGTTGCTTGTATTAAGTTGACATACAACCTGATTGAGGAGGGTTTGGGCGAGAAGTCTGCATGTTGAACTCCAGTAGTTATTGACAAACATATCAGATCAGTACATTCCCTCGACGAGCTTTCCTTCCCTTCTCCAGGAGCCGCATTATTGTCAATCGTCGAGCTGCTTTTAGGGAACACAACATATACATACCGGATATTTATTTTGGTAATCATGCTGCAGTACAGAATTCGTAAATGAATTAAAACAATAAAGTCTTTTTCGTAGGAACTGCAATAAGATGTTCAAGGCATCGATTAGAACAACTACGAAAAAAGTCCGACTCGCTGGAAGTGCGTTATCTTAGCGGGATTCCTTTGTTATCCCAAGTGAAATTTCTAAAGGAATAGGAACAGTTAAAACGGTTGTTTTGATATTTGGTAAAAAGTTTATATTGAATAAAAGCAGTATTTTAGGTGTCAACCCTAAAATAAAAGGTGGAAGGTTCTTGTCCAGGTATAGTCACAGGACAGAGGATAGAGGAAGGTTGATTGATCCCTACTGTATAGCTAGACAATTCATTTAACTGTTCAATTCATTTCTATAAAACAACCAATTAAAATATAGGAAAAAACTGTTCTAAAGAACGACTCCAACACCAGTAAAGAAGTAGAAAATATTCAAAAGGCGTCTTCGAATCCCTCTCTTTTTTTCTTATTTTACTTATCCCGTTTTATTGACAAATACATTCTCCTACTAGAAGTAATAAAAAAATAACAAGAAATAAACACAGGCAAAAAGAACCTTTCAAATAAACGAAATCAATTACTTCAAAGTTTTAAGCACTTCTTTTTCCGATTGACATCGCCTAATAAAAACTTTCTTCAGAACCTTTTTGTAGAACATTTAGTAAGCTTTTGAATGGTAACCTTCCAGTTACCAAGATTCCCTATCGTTTTCCAGATATTAAGAAAAATATACGAAGTTTCCAAAACTTTTCATGTCTGTTAACAAAATATTTTATTCTAACCCCCAAAATGTCAATATGTTAGTTTGGATGAAATTTGAACATGCAGAAAATATTTTAACTGAATCCCATGATTCTAAGTACCGAAACCAAACACTTTATTCAACAATTTTTTTCCAATTTTCTCGAAAACGGTTAAATGTATCACCTTAAAAATACTTTCATTTGTTTTTCTACTCGAAGAAGCCTACAAACCAAGTGCTTGCAAGCATATGATGCGAAGATTTTTTTTGGCACGAATTTCACTCCAAAAACCATGTTCCGGTGGACGGATTTTGGGGGGTAACGAACTTGACCTTTTAAATAAACGAAAGATTCATCAAAATCGGATATAAATATGGATATATATATATATATATATATATATATATATATATATATATATATATATATATATATACATATACATACATATACATACAAACAAATTTGAACCACCGTTATTTTCGTTCTCTAGGGGTTCTGAAACGTAATATTCTCGAGTGGGCACTTCCGGACTACGTCATGAGGTCAACCTTATAAGCTATGGAAGGAGGGAGGAACCGCTCTAAAAGTCCGATTCGCAGGAACTGCGTCCTCTTAGCGCGTTTCCGTACTTATTCCTAGTGACGCCCAGAAAGCTTAGAATAGAAATAATTAATTTTGTTTTATGTTTCATGAAAAATGAAATGTGTCGAACATCTCGAAATCTAGGCGCCAGGCCAAGTTCTAGCTTACGCACACTGTGTGTATATTACACGAAGAATTAGAGCGGATATTTACCCTCTCGTAACTATAAACCAGTTAACGATAAACAGTTTGCGTATGAAAGTTATATCATAGCCAACGTTTAGGCCTTTATCTTGTCAAGAACCTAATAATATCCTCTCACTTAATTGTGCATTTTCAATTTGACCAGTTAAATGATAAAATAAAATTTTTGGCATTTAAAGGCTCTTAGGTTAGCGATTCAGGGTTATTATAAACTCTCTGATGACTTAAAACGATCGGGATTTAATGAACTCAATGTAAGTTGAAACGGTCATTCATTAAAACATACAAAATACCTCATCAATAAAGAATATGTAGAGTGTGATATAGGTATATATTTTAGTCTATCAATGAATACATTTATTGCTGACTGACAAAATATGTACGAATTTACTGAATTTAGAATCAAACTAACATTGCCCCGTAAAGTTACGGTTATTTCAGAAGGAAAGAATTTTATAATGAAGAGTTTGATTTTCCGAAAATTCATCAAAACTTTTCATTATAGAATTGTGACTAATTGTTACCATATAAGTAAGCTTGATGGTTATAGATGAACATCCTACATTCAGGGTTGATGAAATACTTAATACTACATACCTGGACTGCAGTGTTTCTGCCTCTTCTGCCAAAAAGTCCTTATTTTCAAAGGTTTCTACAGAATCTAGAATGTGTTGTAATAGCATAGTTATACAAATCGATTTACATATTTATATTAATGTAAATGTTTACAGGCATACCTAGTGTGATGATAGGACGATTGCTACGATCTTGTTCCGGTGTTGGATTCATTGAATCAACTGCGATTTGCAATGTTACTTCCAAATTATGCTGGATTTGCGAGTTACCACTAGACGTGCCCCTTCCCTAAGGAATTTAACCAAATGAGATACATACATCATGGCTGTGTGCCAATATAGCAGGCTAGTAATCAGCTTCTCTACTTTATAATGTATTTACCTGATACAAAGTTGCCCAAGCTCATTTAAAAATTACATAAGGAATCTATAGGATTTTAATTTATTGGTCTTTTGATATAAAATCCTAATAAAGTGTCCATCTCCAACAAATTTATGGTCAGTGAATGCTAAAAATTCAATGTTAATTTGGTTTAACTTCTTTGACAGTAATCATGCGACTTTTGCAAAGGCTATAAGAACAACTTAGATAGAACGCATACTTAATCCAATAATGAAATCACAATTTTTTAAATTATAAACGAAATCATTGCTAGCTTAACGTATGTTTACCAATCCTGTGTACATGATATGTACTACATACCAGGTACTGGGTTCATCCTTCAGACTTTATCAAGTTGTTTGCTTAAAGATATCGCATCTGACATTACTTTTCATTAATTGTTTTTCAAATATTTTTCCCTTCTTACAACCTCTTATTGAATATTGACATTCACATAAACGTTGTTAATTTCAATATTAGAACCAATTTATTAAGATCTGTCGAGCTATCGCTATAACTATTGCCTTTTTTAATATTTATTTGTATTTGGTGGCCGTGAAACTGAGGTAGGTGTACTCCGTGCTTAACGTCTTGGGTTCGATTCCCACTAAGGGTGATGGCTTTTATTTTGATAAAAGATAAGGCTCAACCATATCCTGGTTAGATATGTATAAGAAAGTCTCCTGTAGAAAAACAGTCCCAAACATCTTTGTTATAAGTGGACGTTAAAATTTAAATAAATAATTATATAAATTGTGAAATCTGAGCTTTTATTATTTTTTTATGTGGTGAGGCTTAATTAGAAAGTCGATTTTCTCCAATTTTTCACGCTCGGTGAGTAGAAGAAGCACGTTAGACTAGAAAGTGTGAAGGATAGGTCGAGAAGACCTCCAGAGGAATTCCCGCTCCATAAGTAAGTGGTCGCTGAATTCTAATCGGATCCGGAAGAAACAGTTCGTGAAATAGAAACGAAGAAACAGGTTGAAGATTCTGGGAACGGTTTTCTATTTCTTATATCCAAGTTTAGACCTTCATGTGTCTTCCAGTGCCTGTCTCTTGTACGTGACACAACGAGACAGGCTCGAATGTAGACCCCTTAACTCTCCAGGGATTGTTATCCCTGGAGAGTAAAGAGGTCTACAATATGGAATCTAAGGTGCTTAATACATGCTGGATTGCAGGATGTTTCGCATAAAAGATAATTTGGTTTTCTGGGCGAATCGGGAAACATTCTATTAATGAAAATACCTGATTAAGGAGAGTTTTTCTTTTCAAATAAATTAGACAGTATGTGAAGAAGGTTTATGAAATGATATGTGGCGGCTAACAGAATTATTTTATTTCTGTTGATCATTTCCAAAAGACGTTATAATGGGTGAAGATAGAGGTGGTTCATAGGAAACATTATATAAGTAGGTAATAGGTAATCGTAGTAATATAGACAGGCTTCTTGGATAGTGGTGGGAGGATTTGGGCAGTAAAAAAATATATGTATATGAGTAATCAGGGAAATCCTTAACTTCAGAGAAATTCAAGGTGAGGAGTGAATTGCCCTAGATAATTTGCATTTGTTGACACAAAATAACACGAAGGATTATAATTGCCACATCTATTATGCTGCAAGACAAACAACCAAACGTCCCTCCACGTAGTTACCAACCTCAATATCAATCTGACTTCCATTCATTAAATTGTCAGAAATTTATATTTTCGTAGTAAATATTTCATGGAGGACGGTAAAGTTGGCAACAGAGGTCTTAGTCTGTTTATCCCCTTTAGCCCTGTGACTTCCTCTAGATTTGACCAAGCTTCCTGTATCACGCTCTTTCCGGAGTCACTAAAGGCATACATGAAGAATGGCGCTCTCTTACGTTAAACATTTTTGCCTCCTGCAGATAATACAGCTATCCTTCTATCCCTCCCAAATCCAATCATTGCGTCTGAGAATCTACAGTCCCAGCGTTTCAAAACGTGGAGAAACGAGGAAAAAGGTAACCACATTACCTTCACACTCCGACGCAATTTCTGCCTACCAGTACACTTCAATTACCGGTCCCTACATCATCGGACAGCACTTGCACTCTGGACGTACCTGGTAACATCACTTAAAACTTGACAGCAGGAACTTAACAGACGATTTGGACAAGTCTACATACTAGTGAACCGAACGTCATTTTGCAGAAAGCTCATATTGTATCATATTGCCAGATGTATATACAAAACGTAATAACCAATAAATAAACTAATTGAGAATTTAAAAGCCTTTTTGAGATATGGCTAAATTTTGTGAAAATAGACAATGAACGCCTCTCTTCTCTTCTCATGTTATATATATGATAGGCCACTATTCAAGCATGTATGATTCGCAGGAGGAAAGTTATGTTTCCTGCCACACCATTGAAAGTATATTTACAGCCAGGTGAAAGGCAAAACGAAATAACATGGGCCTGGTCATAACCGATTTCTTCCGTTCGTCGGTCACAATTGAACAACTAATTCACATTTTTGGGATCTAAATTATTTATTATTTTCACAGATTTTAAGATATTTTTGTAAATAAACAATAATAGTAACAATTGAAAAGAGTTTGAACACAAAGAAAACTTACCTACTTAGTAATATTAACTAATGAAAGCCATTTTTCTATAATATTACCTGGACATAGTTGAGAGATTCTACATTCTCGCCCAGTGCTGTCCAAGTCTCTTCTCCAAACTCGTTCAATTCATCGTGATGAATAGCGTGGTCCTGAGGATCTCTCTGTCCATCTGCCCTCTCCGCCATTACATCTCAACTCCTAGTGTAGGGAACATGAGCTTATTTTAATTATAAAGTAAACATAGCAAGAGCTTGAATTTCTTTATTTACAAGATCTTTACTATGGAACTATAGTAATTTTGTTGTTTTAGCGGATTTGCGGGTTTGGTAAGTAAAATCGCCGATACCGTAACCCCCAGCAGCCTAATTAGAATTAATGACGTTTTCTATTTTATGTCTGAAAATATTGGCTATAAATATAAAATTCAAAATTTATACAACACATAATTTTCTGTGTGAGAATCATCTGAATCAAGTTCTAACCCACACTATTCTAACAAAAATTGTCTTGGCGTTCGTTGGTGGTGATTGTTAACGTCAATCGAATTGGCAATTGCAATCCATTAAATTGAAATTGAACATCCATTGGAATTTTAGGGAAGAGTTCATATGAACGGTTGAAAGGTCTTTTCCACATTGTTACCTCTACGGGGTTACTCATACTGCGGAAAGCTTTAGCTGGTTGGTATTTAGGGAGCAAGCCTATTTTCATTGCAGTACATGTGTAAACATCCCTAGCAGACCGATTGAATTAAAAAAGTCTGTTTGACGATTAACCTTTGCATCTGCTTCCACAGCAGTCAAGTCTTCTTTATGACTGCGTTGCTTTAAATATTGGACCGAATAATACTCTTTGCCGACTATAATAAAAGATTGTCTTTACCATTCATAAGAATTTTAGGAAAAATAAAGATTCGTTATATATTTAATATTGATTTATAGAAACTAAATATAATTACCACACGGCTCGATAGGTACATTATCCCATTTTCCAAAACTCACTCTCTTTATGTCGTATTAACAATACATTCCTGTCTTATTCCGTAGTGTAGGAGTTCTCTTGCAGACACTTTCATATGGAACGTAAAATGTGATAATCCGAAGGAGCGATATCAGTCGAGTAGAGTGATTGAGTTAACACCCCCCATTCAAAGCTGAATATATCCTGCCGAGTCCTATATAAGACATGAGCCCGAGACTTGTCATGTTGAAATATTACACATTTTAGCGCGGTTCCTCCCTCCCTATATATATATTTATTTATTTGAAGATACAAAGCATTTTCATACACTTTATCCATATTACATATACACATATAAGTCAGTTTTACAATTAGGCGTCTCCTTCAACCTCGTTATTAAGGCTTTCAAACCCAAGCCTATTTGCTGTGAGACCTTAAATTAGTTAAATATGACCACACAATAAATAACTTATAAAAAAAATAAGTAAATAAAATTAACAGTAATCAAAATATAATAATAAATACTAAACTGTAGCCAATGGAAGTCAACTCCTCTTACTTCATCCACAAAAACAGAGTTCCTGTAACTACATGCAGGGATATCTCGTCACCCACATCAAATAAAAGTATAACATATAAAACAAAATAATATGTACAAAAAAAAAAAAAAAAAAATTAATTAATAAATAAACGCAGACGATCCTCAACGTCTCACGCCGGCGAGGAGTGTCCTCCATCGACTGAAGATGATGCAGGGGCCCTTTAATACCCGCAAGGTAATGCTTATCAGAACTGCCATTGGGACATGAAATTGCTTCAAACTCTTGGCAGAAGCATTGCCCCACACACACCCCTCAAGCTCAATGTACAGGATGTAACCTCCATGTCGGTGACAGGCACGCCAAACAGTCGCCCCACCGCCAAACGGACAGCAAGTCTCCCATACTACCGACACCACCATTCTAGGAAGACGGCCTATAGTCAGAGCCGGAACAAGGACGCTCATTCTGGGCACACCCAAACCTCCTCACCGCTGTTCTAACCTTTACGTCCAACTTATTTAATGCTTCACCAAGCACCAGCCTGTGCACGTATCGAGGAAGAAGGTGATATCTAAGGTCGGTCAACCTCTGCGTCGGCTTGAGGGGTGCTTTCTCAATCCTCAGAAGCAAAACGCCGATCTCAGCGTCAGGCCTCTCGGTACCATGGTTCCTATAGTTGACTCCAAGATACTTAACCGAGTCTAGGAATTGAATCTGCCTAACCGGGGCTCCACCAATATTGAACAGTGCGTCCTCAACTACCGTGATCCTGACCACACGCCCAGCCGACAAAAGCAAAAGAGCGCAGAATTACCAGGGCTGAGCTCCATCCCGAATTTGGCGATGGCTGATCCAACCCGCGCAAGGGCACTCCGCATGCCAGCCACCGAAGACGACACCAGAACCACGTCATCGGCAAAGGCCAGATAGCTAATCCTCGCTCCTTCCAGTGTAAAGCCCACCTCGCTTGGAACCGCCTGGAGGATCCAATCCATCGCAAGGTTGAAAAGGCACGGAGACAAAGGATCACCCTGCCTGATCTCCCTCCCGCTTACAATTGGGTCCGTTCACCAACGACCATCGGTAATTTGGGTAAACCAGCCACCGTAGACCCCCATCATGTATTCGACAAATCCGGCCAATAAGGCCTTTGTGGACCATGGCGGCTCGTAGAGCTGAGTGACTAATACTATCAAAGGCCTTATCAATGTCCAGAAAGGTCAAGTGTACCTCGCAGCGACACCGACGAGCCTCCCTAAGCACCGCATCCAGGATAACACTGTTTCCGCAGTTCCGTCGGCTGCTATGAACGCCCTATGGGCTACGGACGCCACGGTAATAGTTCTATAATGACCAGGCGTATGATTAAATTAATACACCTTCCCCCTAATAAATATAGGTTATAAAAAACAGGCCGAGCCTTAGGGGGAACTGATTCCCAATCGGCAACTCGTACGCAGTCTGGGCCAGGTGCAGGGGATCTGTCTATCCTAAATATGGAGCGAAATTCGCGCGAGAAAATCGTTGCACTTACTTCATATGCTTGCAAGTACTCGTTTTATAAGTTTATTGGCCTAGAAAAACGAATGAAACCATTTTTAAGGCGATAGCTTTACCGTTTACGAAAAATTGGAAACATAGTTGTCGAAAAACGTTTTTGGTTAGGGTAGAATCATGGGATTCAGTTGAAATATTTTTTACATGTTTTAAATTCACATAAACAAAGCTTTTTAAATTCTATTTACGTTTGGAGTTAAGGAAGGATTGGATAAAATTTTTATTAATAGACATGAAAAGTTTTGGGGACTTCGTATGTTTTTCTTATTTTTTTTTTTATATTTATATCAATACAAGAAGTAGTACTAGAAAGACATGAATTATGCTTCAAATATAATTATATTAATTGATTTACCACTAGAAACCATTTTCAGAATGCTGCCCTAATTGATTATTAATGTTATCTCCAGTCCAGTAATTTCGCTGCTTAATTTTGGATTGCCAAAAAATATGCGGGCGGTTTTACCGTCGTTACTAGAACCAAAAGAAAGCTTTGACGTATCGATTAATAAGTCCATTTTCTCCTTGGAAAGTCTTTAGGAATAAGTTTAGTGGAAAAATCTATTTCGCCCGAAGATTTCGTCGTTACTATGTCCGCAACTCGTCTCTTTCTTGTAGAGTATGATGCTTCCAAGAAACTTACTTGCGGTCTTCCACGTGAAGGACCTGCTTGATTATTATCTTGTCAACATATTTAAAAATCGTAGTCGGAAAGTTTAATATTTATATTTAGCCAATCTTGTTTCGAATTTCCCTGAAACCCTGTAACAGCGGTCCCAATTTTGTTGAATATCCAAGCTAAACTATTTCAATCAATTTTCTTATATTCTCTTTAACTTTATCGGAAGATTCAGATAAATTATATTCTTTCACGATTCTATCAAAAAAAGCATCGTATCTAGACGTCGTAAAGATTTCATTGGTTATGAAATCTAAAAACCACAATATCTCTGTAAGAAGCAGCCGAAAGCAGGTAAACTAGGTATCAAAATAATCGTGAAGCAATGTATTATTTATGCTTAAAGTATGAAAAAACCGTTATTTTACGTTTTCTCTTAAATCATTTGAATCCTGTTTTGTCCTATTGGCCAAGATTAGTCAAACAAAAATTTACTTAGGACTGACACTTGAATATGTTAAAAGAAGAATGAAATTGTTTAAGAATTAAGATTGAAACAGCCAAAGTAAATATTAACTAACCGAACCAGTTTTAATATTTGCATTAGTATCAACAATTCAAGTTAATCCTATGCTTTTAGTCTTTGTATTAATGTTCTAATTTTGATGTTTTCTTTCTGTTCTAAGGTTCTAATTTTAATATTGACCATCAAAAAGGTTTTTTTCAAACTAAATTTTTCTTATTTTTGAACATTGCTCGTGACACTGTGCGCCGGTGGGGATCGAACCCACCATCTCCCGCTTATGAATCTAAAGCGCTAGCCACTAGACTACGGGGAGACCCCTATTTTTCTTAATATCTCGATAATGGTTTGGAATCTTCATAAGCGGATAGTTATCATTCGAAAGCTAAATGCTCTACAAAAAGATTCTGATGCAATTTTCGATTAGGCGATGTCAATCGGAGAAATAAGTGCTTAAAACTTCAAATGTGTTTTTTGTTGTTGTTGTTGTTCTTTTGAATGGGGTTTTGTCTTTGATCAAATTTCTTTTTAATTGATTTTTTTTTATTTTAAATTGAATTTATCTGTAAAATTAGTATTATAGTCAAAGAGAATAAGAAACAGTAAGTATTGTGTTTCTTGAGCGAACCTTCACAAGGCCAGGTAGTCAGGTATGAGGTATGTAGTACATACTATGTACCCATGCAACCGTGACCTCTTTATGATCATAAATTATTTCATGAAAGGTCTAACCAAAATTAGAAATGTTTCTATGTGAACTTTACCAACATTAGGGATAAGAACGGAACCGCGCTAAGATGATGCAGTTCCTGCGAGTTGGACTGTTTTATTTATCATCTCTGGTTGTTTTTCTTCAATTGCTGAATTCAATCGTCCTAATTGGGAGCCGTAAATATCACTGGCGATGGTCTGGTTTAGCACAAGCAACCATAGAGTGACGGGTTTTTTATATTCCCGCCAAATACAGAGCATCGTACTTCTTGGATGCAAACCATCTTTCGGCATTGATGGTGGTGTTCCATTAAAGTCCCATAATTTTTACCAGCTAGAGTTTATTAAAGAATCCATTTTTCGTCTCGTCATTGTTCGTTTTATAAAAGGATCCTTTAAGTAAGTCACAAAGTATTTCCCATTTTCAGTGTCTACTTATATTGACAACCTCATTTTACTCTAAGACAGCATTTAAAAAAAAAAAAAAAAAAAAAAAAAAAAAAAAAAAAAAAAAAAAAAAAAAAAAAAAAAAAATCTTAAAACAGTGTAAAAATCCCTCAAAGGAACGAAACTAACACATTCGTTACTTCATACAGTGTTTTCTCCGACTGAGATCATCCTATGGAAAGTTAATTGAGACAAATCTCTGATGAAGGGAGTTCTCTTCATGTCTACACCGATTTTCTTTTTAATTTTCATTTCAATTACTTCTACTTATTTGTGTAGATATATGAGGAGCATTTGGAAATGTTCAGCCCAACTATTTTGGTGACCTTTCGTGTGGTCGACTTAATTCACCAGGTTCCTACAGGATAGGCCGGGCATTTTAATGCAGGAAATAATGTTCAATTAAAATGATAAACATTGAAAATTTGCATATAAATTGACTTTTTAACATAAATTAAGCTTGTTTATAAATTTTCTTTGAGATACATTACTTCTTACAAATCTAAATATTTTACACAAACTCTCCGGATAAAAGATAAACTAATGCTAAACATTGCAATTGATTTTTTTTTTATTTTTTTTTTTTTATTTTTTTTTTTGCTGAAGATCTTTTTTAAATTTCTTAACTCTTGTATTAGAATAAAAATAGGGTACCCACATGCCTTAGAACTCCTTCGTATCTATCCATTAATAAATCATGATTCGGCATTAATTTGAGAATAACTCAACAATGCAAAATTTTCTTGGGAAAAAAATATTGTTTTCTTGTACAATATGAAAGAAGCAATGAACTTACAAGGGCCATGAATGTTGCAGATTATCCTTGTTGTACCTCCATCTCTACTGTTCTATCCTGGCTTACACTTCACATCCTTGCCATTTTTATGAAGTTTTTGGTTAGATAACTATTTGGTTAGAACCATCTGGTCTATTTAATATAATGTTATTACAATTCGGGGAAGGGCATCGATGGTTCTTCGCGGGGGCTAACAGTGTTGGAAATCTCTCGAGTGTTCCTTACTCAGCACTCATCACTCATACATCAAATTTTTAATCATTACTCATCACTCTCAAAAATGAGTGATTACTCTTACTCGGGTCTCTTCGTGGTCTAGTGGCTAGTGCCTTAGATTTTCATGCGGGAGATGTTGGGTTCGAGTCCCATCGGCGGAAGAAATTTTCTCATCTCACGACTCGTTGAGAAAATTCCTCGCTGCACCAGGGTTGTCGGCGCTAATGGACGTCGATGCGCCGTAAAAAAAAGAAAAAAAAATCACTCTTACTCATTACTCATTAATCATTTGTCAAGAGTAAATTATAATTCCTTTGCTATTTTTTATCACGTTTATTTTCGTGATATTATCAGAAATAAATGAAATTTATTCTTGATGAAATTGATATTTAATGATTATAGCGAGTCTTACATAAAGGTTGAATAAAAAAAAAAAAAAACGAACATCGAAAATCTTAAAGGTTCTTACAACTGACCTCCTCGCAGAAGACACCTGGGCACACCGCTGCACAGTGGGGCGAGTGACATGTTATTTTTACTTGACCGCAAGAAATATGAATAAAACTGTTGTAAACTAGGAAGGTATTCGGTTAACAACTGGGGACACCTGAGGCGTGAGCAAGTAACATGTATCAAATTACATAATGCAATTGTAGATTGTGATATTTCTTAAAATAATAAAAATATATAGAAAAAAAAATTAATATCTCCGTTTGTACTGGTCCTGTAGTATCGATTCTGGTGTAATTTTAATGAAAATCCAATACTCTATTCAACTATTTGATTAGCAATTTTAAGCAATCTCACCTGTTGCGATATATGGGTAGGATGACTTTTAAATGTGTACATACATATCATGTATCTCTTTATTTTTTCATAAGTTCACAAACGCCAAATTAAAACTATAAACAAAAGTCAAACTCATGAGTGTCATTAGTAAAGGAATAATACCTAATTTCATTAAAATCTGACCATTTTTTAGCCAGCTAGAGAGCGAACAGAAATACTAAAAGACATAAAGATAGTTAGCCGTTGAGGTGACACGAAGTCAGGATGGTTGGGACTCGGCTAGGAGAAAGACGAAGTCAGATCTTCAAGCCAAAAGAAAGGGGCAGGCATGTTATAAATCTAACAACATCGGCCTTTCCAGCAAATGTAAATCTGCTATATCTTACTCCTGGGGTAATCTGCTATCCAAGAGCTTATCGCCATAGATGTGAAACCCTTAAAATAAAATAAATAAATAATTTGCTATCCTTTTCTTTAAGAAACGTTATAATAGAGTTTTCTGTAAAAGGTTTCTACAGAGATCTATTTAATACATATTTTCCAATTACTATTAATAGTTATAATTTTAAGTATTGAACTTTTCATGCAGAAATTAATTTAATTACTCAAAAATATATTTCAACTTGAACCACCTCTACTTTCGTTATCTATGAGTTCTAAAACGTGAAATCTTTTAGTTTGCACTTTCGGATTACGTCATTTGGTCGATGCAGAATCAGGTTCCCTTTTTATGGAGAAAAGGAGGAAACAAGTTTTAAAAAACAAAAGCATTATAATGGTGTCTCTAACATTCATGCAAATATTTATTTTGCTAGGATTTTATGCAAGGGTTGCCATATTTTTCTAACAACAGAAAATTGATTCTCATTTCGCGTATCTTGTTTTACAGACAAATAAATTTTCCTAATATAAGCAATTACAAAAATAAAAGCAATAAAAAACTATGGGAAATATACAAAAATTAAAAAGTGATTTAAACTACGACAAACACCCGTTCAAAAGAACAAAACAAACGTGTTTGAAGCTTTAAGCACTTATTTCTCCGATTGACATCGCCTAATCAAAAATGTCTTTAGAACCTTTTTTGTAGAGAATTTAGTAAGCTTTCGAATGATTTCTAACCACTTACCACGATTTCACAAATCTTTTCGAAATATGAAGGAAAATATACGGAATTCCCAAAACTTTTAAACATCTTTGTAGGTATGAATTCCAAACATGCAGAAACTATTTTAACCGAATCCCATGATTCTAAGTAATTTTTCCTATTTTCTCAGAAACGGTTAAAGCTATCGCCTTAAAAATGGTTTCGTTCGTTTTACTAGCCCAAGAAGCCTATAAAACGAGTACTTACAAGCATATGATGTAAGCGTAAATTTTTTTTTCGCGCGAATTTCACTCCAAAAGCCATGTTCCGGTGGACGGATTCTGCTGGTTAACGAACTTGACCTTTTAAATTAGACGAAAGATTTTTGTACCAAATTTCATCAAAATCGGACCATTCCTCTGGGAGCTAGAGAGCGATCAGACAAATATATATATAAATATATATACACACACACAAACATATATATATATATATATATATATATATATATATATATATACACATACACAAATTTGAAGCACCGTTATTTTCGTTCTTTTCTAGTCGGCAGTTCCGGATTGCGTCATGAGGTCAGCCGTACAAGCGGAGTTCCTCCCTATGGAGGGAGGGAGGAACCGCGCTAAAAATAGATCTACTCGTAAAAATTAAAGGAAATCGGTTTATTTAGTATAATAATGAGAATTATAAGCTGGAAAAATATATAATATTTTTAAAAGTTTCAAAAGTTCTTTTATTAGCGCGGTTCCTCCCTCCCCCATAGGGAGGAACCCCGCTTATAAGGTTGATACAATGAAACAATCCGGAAGTGCCGACTAGAAAATTTCGCGTATCAGAATCCCTAGAGACCGAAAATAACGGTGGTTCAAATTTGTATACATATATATATATATATATATATATATATATATATATTTATTTATATATATATATATATATATATATATATATATATATATATATATATATATATATTTGTCTGTTCGCTCATTTCTGGCTTCCCTGATGGTCCGATTTTGATGAAATTTGGTACAAAAATCTGTCGTCCAATTTGAAAGGTCAAGTTCGTTAACCAGCAAAATCCGCCCACTGGAAGATGGCGTTTGGGGCGAAATTCGCGCAAAAAAAAACGTAACGCTTACGTTTTTGAGTTCATAAGCTTGTAAGTACTCGTTTTATAGGCTTCTTGGGCTAGGAAAACGAATGAAACCATTTTCAAGGCGATAGTTTTAACCGTTTTCGAGAAAACTGAAAAAATAATTTTTGAATGCCGTTTTTGGTTTGGGTACTTAGAATCATGGGATTCAGTTGAAACATTTACTGCATCTTCTACTTTCATTAAAACTAATATGTTGAAATTTTGGTTGCGTTTGGAGTTAAGGAAGGGTTAGAATAAAATATTTTATTAACAGACATAAAAAAGTTTTGGTAACTTTGTATACTTTCCTTTATATCTCAAAAAAGGTTGAGAATTTGGGAAACGTAAGAATACCATTAGAAAGCTTACTATATGCTCTACAAAAAAGGTTCTAATAAAAGTTTTGATTAGGCGGTGTCAATCGGCGAAATAAGTGCTTAAAACTTTAAAGTAATTGTTTTCGCTTATTCGAACTGTTCTTTTTGTCTTTGATTTTGATACTTAAAATTATGGGATTCAGTTGAAACATTTTCTGCATGTTTGAATTTCATCAACACTAATATGTCAAAATTTCGGTTACGTTTGGAGCTAAGGAAAGATTAGAATAAAATATTTTATTAACAGACATGAAATGTTTTGGGAACTTCGTATACATTCCCTAATATCTCGAAGACGGTTAGGAATATTGGTAAACGGAGGGTTACCATGCGAAAGCTTACTAAATGTTCTACAAAAAAGATTCTGAAACAATTTTTGATTAGGCTATGTCAATCGGAGAAATAAGTGCTTAAACTTTGAAGTAATTGATTTCGTTTATTCGAACGGTTCTTTTTGTTTGTTTTTATTCCTTGTTATTTTTTAATTCCTTCATAATAATAATGTATTTGACAATAAAACAGATTAATTAAAATAAGAAAAACAATTCATTGTTAAAAATATATCAGGCTGTACCGTATGAAATGTCAGTTTTGGATTTGTCGATTTCCTTCAAATGTCTTGAAACTGTCGAGGCTCCTACTCCAAGTTCTTTGGCATATTCCCTAGTGTTTTTAATTGCTTATAGTAGCCAAATGTATTTGTCAATAAAAAAGGATACGTATAATTAGAATCAATATTTTGTTTGTTAGAATTCGAAGATGCCGTATGAATATCTAGATTACAGTACTGGTGTTGATTTCGTTCTTTAGAATTGTTCTTGGTATTCCCTATTTTCATCTGTTACCCATAGTTTTTTATTGTTAGTAGGTTTTTCTTATTGATTATAGAATATAAATCTATTTGGCTATAAAACAGGATAGGTAAAATTAGTGACAATATTTCGGAGATTTCTGAGCGAAATACTTTTAAGATTTTCTACCACCACGAACGGCTTTTTTCCTCTATTTTTATCCACTAGATAGGCTTTATTTTGCATATTATTCTATATAAGTTTTATTCAGCAGGGGATTCTGATGAAATGTCGTGTTTTTGCTGTGGATTTTAAATACGATGTATCTAAGATTGGATAACATTAGCGAGTCTACATAGTTAAGAACCGACGACGGAGGATTACTTCTTGCTATGATTTAGTCTACATATGTATATTAAGTCCTAAATCCAAAAAATAAACTTCACAACGGTTAGATACTATGAGCGAATATGGCGGTTCAATGCCCGTAGAAGCAGAAGGTCCGCAGGAAATTTACCTGCTAAGAGTTAATCCTCAAGAGCTGTAAATATACCCCAGGTATCTGCCGACACAAATACAAAGCCTAGGCGGAGAGCACCCAAAAAACACAGATCCAAACATAGGTTATATACTAAATATTCATAAAGACTACTTAGTTGTAAACCGATTCATCAATTAGCAATCAATAGTTTTCAACAAAGGTTATATACTAAATATTGATAAAAAGTATTTAATTAGAAAAAAAAAACAATATTCCACAAGACTTGTTTTTGGTCCATTTGTATCTTCTCCATAGACTTAATTAGGTATATTATTCTATTGTAGTTGGGCAACTAAACTTTGTTTTATTTTGTTAAATAACGTTTTTTTTCTTGACTTGTTATTCGTCAAGACTTTTATTTGTCCTTGTGTATTTACTAGATAGGTTTTATTCGGCATATTATTCTATATAGGCTATATTAGGCAGGGTATTCTACTCAATCTTGTGTACTTCTTCTTGATCCTTCTGTACATGCTCGTATATAAAAACAATTTCGGGGGGGGGGCTGAGACCATTTCCAGGGTATGGAATACTAAATATTTAGAGCTTGGAATAGTTTTAGGCAACTAAAACGCTATTACATGTAAAATAAAATATGTTTTATGAACTAAGTGATCTTATTTAATTTATTTTTAAGGGTTTTACGAGAAGTTTTTATCATCAATTCAAAATTTCGGGAGGGGCTGCAGCCCCCTCAGCCCCCCCCCCCCCCCACTTCATATACGCCCATGCTTCTGTATCCACTAGAAAGGCTTTATTAGGCATATTTTGTATTGATTTATAGAACTTTGCTTTAGAATGAGAGCCAGATTCTGTAATTTCCGCTTCTGTGTAAAAGTTAGCTAATGTCGGTGTCCCTGACGCCTTAATATCACTTTTATTCGAGATGTTCGAGAGGATTTTGACAATTTTCACGAGATATATAAAAAAAATAAGTTTGTTTATTTTCTAAGCTTATCAAATGGCACTAGGGACATGAACGGAACCGCGCTAAGATGCTGCAGTTCCTGCGAGTCGGACTTTTTTTTGTTTTTATTATTTAGAACGAGTATTTAATGACTGGGCTGAGCGATGAGCGATAGCCCGGAACCTACAAGCGATGTCGACCAGTCGCTCATGCCTATTATCGCCAGTCCTCCCTCATTTCTACCGCACTTCAGCTTAATATTAATGTGAGCGACGTCGCTCTGACGCTTTTCGCCTATCGCTCATGGCTCGCGTATCGTACCCAAGCCCAAGCCTTAAGAGTTTATCCGCGCGAATTTCCATCCAGCATTGTTGCACACGATCTGTCATGTCGGCAAACTATTCAGACATCTCAAAAACTCTCTCTCTTATTTTATTTCGTCCAAGTGAATGTTTTCATATATGGCCCATAGTCACACAGCAGAGTTGGGCACCAATCAATGAATTTTTCAATCGTCCAAGCGAACAATTAACTTTTTAATCGCGATTGATTCAATCGCGATTAAATTAGTTGCGATTAATTTTCAATCGTAGTGTACAATTAATTTAATCGCGATTAATTCAATTGTAATTAACCATTTAATTGTTAATCGCAATTAAATTAATTATTAATTGTTTCTTTATACAATTAACAATTGATTATAAAGCCAACCGCTTCCACCATGAGGGTGGTATAAGGAAGGATATAGAGGGTGGTATTAGGAAGGATATAGGAGGTGGTATTAGGAAGGATATAGGAGGTGGTATTAGGAAGGATATAGAGGGTGGTATAAGGAAGGATATAGAGGGTGGTATTAGGAAGGATATAGAGGGTGGTATTAGGAAGGATATAGAGGGTGGTATAAGGAAGGATATAGAGGGTTGTATAAGGAAGGATATAGAGGGTGGTATAAGGAAGGATATAGAGGGTGGTATTAGGAAGGAAAAGAGGGCGGTATATGGAAGGATATAGAGGGTGGTATTAGGCAGGATATAGAGGGTGGTATTAGGTAGGATATAGAGGGTGGTATTAGGAAGGATATAGAGGGTGGTTTTAGGAAGGATATAGAGGGTGGTATAAGTAAGGATATAGAGGGTGTATTAGGAAGGATATAGAGGGTGGTATAAGGAAGCATATAGAGGTTGGTATTAGGAAGGATATAGAGGGTGATATAAGGAAGGATATAGAGGGTGGTATAAGGAAGGATATTGTCATTCAGGAAAAAAAAGCTTGTATTAAGACATAAAGATTTTAATATTTAAAAAAAAAAAAAACATACAATAATAACTAGTTTTATTCATACTAATGTACAAAGTAAGTAATGTTGAATCATTTTTTTAAATAGTTCATATTGCACTTTAAAATCACTCTTTTTTCGAACATTTTGTCACTTATTTTATTCGCCTTCGGTAAATTTGTCATGGTCGCGAATGAGAAAAGCCTCTCGACGGCTGCAGACGCTGGTAGTGGTGTATTGTACTTAATGAAGACTTTTTTTATCTCGGGATATTTATGTAGGATGTGCAGCTCTTCGATTTCTTCCGCAAAGAAGTGTAACATTAATAATTCAGCTTTTGTCAGGGGAACCCTCGTGTTGCTAGATACTGAAGGCGCGAAAATATTGTTTTGCTCTGAGTCGGATTCAGAACTAAAGTCAAAAAAATTTTATCTTTGCTCGATTGTTTTGTTGATGGTTTTTGCGGTTCTTCAATTATTTCCTTCGAAATTATTTGTTTAAAATTTTGCAAAATTTTATTCTCATCATTTTTTTCTAGCATACATAGCCACTTATTCTTAAATCGTGGATAGGAGAGAGCAGCAATTGATGCACATTCCGCTTCGGAAGTATTGAAGTCAAAGTAGTTTTTAAATCTTGTTTCGATACTAAGAATATAGTTTTCGATCAATGGTTGACAATAAATTAAAGTTGTTTTTTTGCTTAATTTTTTGCAATTTCTTTTTTAATGCTACGAGGCATGGTAGCACAATTCCAAAGAAAGTGTTGTTCTCACTTTGCATAATATCCAATGCTTCCGCTACTGGCGCCGCACATGTTAAATATTCTTTTAAGTAATCGAATTCTATATCTTTAATAGGGGTTTTTATGTTTAAAGCTCGATGTAATTGTATATTTTTTTCTTGAATACCTACAATTTGTTGGAGGGCATCATAAAGGCTGTTCCAGCGTGTTATTCCTGGTCTACTGAGTGTATGTTGTAATACATCTTCAATTATTTCAGCTGTTTTCGGCCTAGCACTAGCACTCCAAAGGATGTTGCACTTTTTCAAAGTGGAAGCATGAATCTCCGATAATGGAGTTCCCTTGGTGCTCAAAATTTTATTTGCATCAATTGTTGCACATAAACTTAGTGTATGGGCAAAGCACCGCAGGTGGGGAAGCAACAAAGAAAAATAATTAGACTCACATTCGTCCGAGCTTGAATCCGATTCTTCATCACCATCCGACCAATCTTCAAACCTAACTTCAGCTGTATTTTCATTTTCTTCCCCACTTACGTTCGTAGATTGAACGCCAAACAAGCTAAATGCTTTTACAAAATTACTCGCGTTATCAGTCACTGATGCAATTAGTTTATTAGAGCCTAATCCAAATTCTGCATTAATTGTTTTGATCATATCACTAATATGGTCAGAACTGTGGGTTCCCCTGAATCGCTGACAAGACAGTGCTCTTGAAATACGTTTCAAGTCTTTGGAAATCCAATGGACCGTCATGCCTAGGAAGCTTCTCTTTCTTCCCGACCAAATGTCAATAGCGCTGCATACATAGTCAACATTTAGTAATTCAGATTTTATTGCAGACAATTGTTTTTCGTAATAAATGTCTATGCGACGCCCCAAACTTCGTCGAATTATAATATTTAAGCCGTATTTGCTAATCTGTAGGTCCTTAAATATATTTTTAAAATATAAATTTTCTACACACCTTAATGGTATCATGGAGTCAATAAAAAATTCAATGATATTTTTATCTAACTTTTCTTGAGAACATGTCTTCAACATTTTCTCTGTTTTCAAGGAGTCGATATTTTTTGTAGTTAGAGGTTTATATTTTTTACTTTCATTCTTCGCTATTATATATGCTTTATAATCACTAAAGGAGTCTTGACCATGTTTTCTTATAAGATGGCTTAAAAAGTTAGATGTACAATTATCAAGCCCTCTGACTTTAGTAACCATAGGCAAACATTTAGTACACAATGCCATGACATTGTTTGCTGTAGACTCATCTGGAAGATATTTGAAAAACGTACCGTCCAGTAAAGTAATTCGTGGCAGCGAAGACGTCGACGTACTTGGGCCAGAAATTAGCAGATTATTATCTATCGAATCGGTGGTTTCCAAATCGGTTCCAGATAAAACGCTGTGTGAATCTTCATCCATCACTAATGTTGTTAACTAAAAGAATTAACTTTAAATACGAAAAAAAAAAAAACACTTCTGTCACTAAAGTACACAAAAGAAGAAGTTAATCCTATCAGGCAAACAATGCTAGAGCGGAAACAACCGAATTGCAAGGCAGACAAGCACAAACTGGCAAGAGATGCGTAGAATAGAGACCTAGGTCCTAGAGGACGAGATAATTAGATTACCTCAGACTTCCAGCTAGACATACTAAAACCTAATTAGTAAGAATACAACACTAGAAATTTAACAGCTACACAGTATTCTTCGTACAATTCGTAAAAACGTTCATCAAACTATATATATATATATATATATATATATATATATATATATATATATATATATATATATATATATATATATATATATATATATATATATATATATATTTATATTATATGTATATCAATTATTTATACTTAATATAACATTAAATACATATATCTATACAAACACAACTAAATATATATGATATATATATATATATATATATATATATATATATATATATATAGAGAGAGAGAGAGAGAGAGAGAGAGAGAGAGAGAGAGAAGGAATAGTTCCATTATTATAGTAAGAGGGACTTACTTACAGAAAAAGCAAATACTAACTGTTTTAATTTAACGCCAACAATATCCGTACTTTAAAACTTACCTAAAAATACTTAAAAGAAAAAAAAAAGAAAGCTTCCAATATCCTTATATTGCCTCCTATCTTCCTCCTGATTCCACCTTCCATACCACCTCCTATATCCTTCCTTATACCACCCTCTATATCCTTCCTAATACCACCCTCTATATCCTTCCTAATACCACCTCCTATATCCTTCCTAATACCACCCTCTATATCCTTCCTTATACCACCCTCTATATCCTTCCTAAAACCACCCTCTATATCCTTCCTAGTACCACCTACTTTATCCTTCCAAATACCACCCTCTATATCCTTCCTAATACCACCCTCTATATCCTTCCTTATACCACCCTCTATATCCTTCCTTATACCACCCTCTATATCCTTACTTATACCACCCTCTATATCCTTCCTAATACCACCTCCTATATCCTTCCTAATACCACCCTCTATATCCTCCTTATACCACCCTCTATATCCTTCCTAAAACCACCCTCTATATCCTTCCTAATACCACCTACTATATCCTTCCTAATACCACCCTCTATATCCTTCCTAATACCTCCCTCTATATCCTTCCTAATACCACCCTCGATATCCTTCCTTATACCACCCTCTATATCCTTCCTAATACCACCCTCTATATCCTTCCTAAAACCACCCTCTATATCCTTCCTAATACCACCTACTATATCCTTCCTAATACCACCCTCTATATCCTTCGTAATACCACCCTCTATATCCTTCCTAATACCACCCTCTATATCCTTCCTAATACCACCCTCTATATCCTTCCTAATACCACCCTCTATATCCTTCCTAATACCACCCTCTATATCCTTCCTTATACCTCCCTCTATATCCTTCCATATACCTCTCTATATATCCTTCTTAATTCCACCCTCTATACCCTTCCTTATACCACCCTCTATTCCCTTCCTTATACCACCCTCTATATCCTTCCTTATTCCGCCCTCTATATCCTTCCTTATACCACCCTCTATATCCTTCCGAATACCTCCTCCTATATCCTTCCTAATACCACCCTCTATAGTCTTCCTTATACCACCCTCTATATCCTTCCTTATACCACCCTCTATATCCTTCCTAATATCCCCTCCTATATCCTTCCTAATACCACCCTCTATATCCTTCCTTATACCACCCTCTTTATCCTTCCTTATACCACCCTCTATATCCTTCCTAATACCACCTCCTATATACTTCCTTGTACCACCCTCTATTTTATGTACTTATTATTTATAATTTATTTGAATATAGTAATTCATAATACTCTTTATTCACAACTCATAACATACTGAACTTTTTAACATTTGTTTTATCAAAGGTTAACACCAACATATGTAACACCTCCCCCCGTTATAAGTCCAGCCGATTAGGTGGCCTCCTTCTCCTCCCTGACCTCCTCGGTGGTGGTGGCAGAGGTTGCTGGTCCTCCTCCTCCTGCTCCACTGGCTGTTCCTCAGCTGGGTAGTTTTCTTGGACTCTGTCCTCCTCCATCTCAGCTCTGGTGTCACCATCATCTTGACGGTCTGGTGCTGACCCCGACAGTTGCCAGAAAGGATTCCTCTTCTGCTCTTCCAGTTTTTCAACTTGGGTAGCCCGTATCTGGTCGATGTGTCGCCGAAGCAGCTTTTTTTCCCACTTCAATAATATCACTATATTATTGAAGTGATATTAAAAGATGTGGAGTAGTCCACATCTTTTTAAGATTTTCCCAAAAGTCCATTTTTCTCCCTTCGCTTCGTAAATGCGAACTTGAACGGGATCGCCGGGCTCGAATTTCCTAACAGTGTGTTCGTCATTACTCGAACCTTGATTATTCGTTGGGGTTTCCTGTACCGTCGTCAGGAGGGTTCTCATCTTCCTGCCAAACATCAGTTCGTATGGTGAGATTTGTGTAGTCGAGTGCGGTGTTCGACGATACTGCATTAAAATCAGCTGTAGTTGGTGGATTGTTGGCGTTCAGACAACAGTTCTCACAGGATCGAGCGAGCTTCTCCAAATCACTATCGATGTTTGGCCACCAGCAATAGCTCCTTGCAAGGTTCTTCATCTTGGTGATTCCGGTGTGTGCTGTGTGAAGTTCTGTCAGTATTGCCGTCCTCAGCGATTTTGGAATAACCGCTCGACCCCCTCGAAACAGAACATCATGTTGAATCGAAAATTCTTCGGCCTTAAGCCCTTCGCTCAATTTTTTTCCAGTTCGCAAATTTCTCACTATACCAGAAATCCATTCATCCCGTTTTGTCTCTTCTTGGAGCCATTCAAATGAAATGGACATCATTTGTATCTGATTAAAATAAAATATTTGAGCTTCGTCTCCTTTGTTATCCTGTTTCTCCATTTGTTGTTTATCATCCCAGGGAAAGCGTGAGAAGAAATCGGCATTCGCATGCTGATTTGTGCCTCTGTATTTAATGTCGTAATTAAAACCTTGTAAAAATTGTGCGTAATGGAACAACCTAGTAGCAGACATACACGGTAATGATTTTTGCGGATGGAAAATGCTCAGTAAGGGTTTGTGATCCGTTATGAGGGTAAATGGTCGGCCATAGCAATATTGGTAGAACTTTTTCAATCCCCAGTAGATCGCGGTCGCTTCTTTATCGATTTGGCTGTATTTGCGTTCGGCTTTGGTTAAGGTTCGCGAAGTGTACGCAATAGGTCTTTCGCTTCCATCCTTCATGTGATGAGACAGAACTGCTCCAAGTCCATAAGCCGATGCATCAGTAGCCAAAATCAAAGGTCTGTCCGTTCGGTATGTCGTAAGAACGCGATCGCTGCTCAAGTCCTTTTTAATTGTTTCAACACTAGCACTGCAATCCGGTGTCCATTTCCACTGAACATCTTTCCTCAAAAGTTGATGTAATGGATGTAATTTAGTTGCTAGGTGTGGGATGAATTTGTTGTAGTAATTCCAAGGAAAGTCCTGAGGCTATGTGGGTCCTTCGGTTCCGGGCAGTTGACAATTGCTTTGATTTTATCCGAATTTGAATGTAAACCGTTCTTGTCAATTTTATGTCCCAAATAACTAATCGATGTTTGAAAAAATTTGCACTTGTCCTTATTTAGTTTCAGTCCATTCTCTTGAATTATTTTGAATACTTGTGTCACCCTTCGTAATGTTTCTTCATAAGTCTTTCCTTGTACCAGTAAGTCGTCAAAGAAGTAACTGACTCCAGCAACTTGGTGAAACATTTGATGCATTATTCTATTCCAAATGCTCGGTGCGTTCTTAACACCAAACATCAGCCTATTCACCTTGTACTGTCCTTTTGGTGTGCTTATGGCCTGCATGAGCGCACTTTCCTCGTCCATTTCCACATGGAGGTACGCCTGCTTTATATCGAGGGTGCAAAAGTACTCACCGCCGCTCATTTTAGCGAAAATATCATCGATTGTCGGAATAGGGAAATTGTCATCTTTCAATTGAGGGCTCAAGGTACAACTATAGTCGGCACAAAGCCTCACCGCTCCGTTAGGCTTCATGATGGGTACGAGTGGAGTTCCCCAATCCGATGTATCCACCTTCGTTATGATGCCCTCTTTCTCGAGGCTGTCGATCTCTTTCTCAACCATATCGAGTATCGCGAACGGGACTCTACGGGGAGGCAAGTATATCGGCTTCGAATTGTCTTTCAAGGTTAACTTACACCTGTAATTACGAACCTTCCCGATTTTCTCTGAAAAAATATCTGCGAAGTCCTTGAACAATTTATGCGTACCTTGGCCATTTCGCTTTAGATCAGAAACATTTTTTATTTCAGGCCAATTAAGTTTTACTTTTTTCATCCATTCCCGGCCAAATATGTTGTCCACTCTTTGTCTAATTACGTACAGTTTTCCCCGAAAAGTTTGACCTTCATAAGAAACATCGACCAGAGCCATTCCCACAGGCTTAATTAGTTCCCCGGTGTATGTCCGCAAGCGTACCTTTGTTGGTTCTATAGGATAGTGTCCGACCACACGGTGAAATTCACTTTCTGAAATTGTGGACAATGCGGCCCCCGTATCCAACTCCATGCTAATTTTTGCTCCATTAAGTTTTAAGTCCACCATAAACTTCCCATCCCCCTTGGATTGGTATACGGATTTCATATGGTGCTCCTCATATTCGTCCCCGCTAATGCTGTCCTTGTCGTCAAGCATTTTGTTCATATTCTCAACCCCCGGGTTCCTGAGACAGACGCGAGCGATATGCCCCTTTATTTTGCAGTACCTACAGACAGCCTCCGTGAACTTACACCTTGCAGCTCGGTGAGAAGTAGCCCCACATCTATAGCAACGGCCTCGAAGCTTTGCGAAGTCCCCTGTCTCGCAACCTGTGTTGTCCATACCGTCCTGATTCCCTTCTCTATCTTTACGGTTCGCTGCCTTTGCGAATTTGTTCCTTAAAAAGTCTTGTTTCCCACCTTTCCCTTTGCTGTTACCTAGTTTATTAATAACTTGTTCACTGTTACTAGATTTTCCAATCATTTGGCTATCTAATTGAGCGGTCTCCATGGATATGGCTAACGTACCGTCTCGTTGAACTTCACTTTTCGAGTAACCTGTAACAAATTTGATCTAATGCCATTATCTGTAAGGCCTCTTACAAACTGTGAACGTAGATGGGCGTCCACGGTAGTCCCATTACAATGTTCGCATACGAAATTACATTTTGAAACTCGTTTCCGCAAATTACGAGCGTACTCGGTAATCGTTTCATCCGGATTTTGAAGCCGTAACACAAATCTGTGTTGTTCTGCTATTTCCGATGATACTGGATCAAAATAATTTTCCAATGTAGTAATCAGTTCATTATATGGCTTATCAAAATATTTGTCAGGAGACGTTAGGCTACATAGTATTCCAAAAACAGCAGGACTCAGCGAGTTTATTAAAATTTGTACTTTGGTTTTATCAGCCGTCTGATCTTCTAAAATTCCTTTCAACCTCAAATAATTTTCTAACCTCTCTTTGTACAAGCCAAAGGTCTCCTGGCTTTCATCAAAAGGAGTTAAAGTAAATCCACTTACGTTGAGTCGCTCTTGAGCCGGTCTTGCTCGAAGCGCGCTCAGAGCCTCTATTAGTGCTGCAATTGTGAGGTTACCTTCAGCCATTGTACTTGCCTGGTTCGAAATCCTCGTCGCCACTTTTACGTACTTATTATTTATAATTTATTTGAATATAGTAATTCATAATACTCTTTATTCACAACTCATAACATACTGAACTTTTTAACATTTGTTTTATCAAAGGTTAACACCAACATATGTAACACTCTATATCCTTCCTTGTACCACCCTCTATATCCTTCCTAATACCACCCTCTATATCCTTCCTAATACCACCTCCTATATCTTTCCTAATACCACCCTCTATATCCTTCCTAATACCACCTCCTATATCCTTCCTAATACCACCCTCCATATCCTTCCTTATACCACCCTCTATATCCTTCCTAATACCACCCTCTATATCCTTCCTAATACCACCTCCTATATCCTTCCTAATACCACCCTCTATATCCTTCCTTATACCACCCTCTATATCCTTCCTTATACCACCCTCTATATCCTTCCTAATACCACCCTCTATATCCTTCCTAAAACCACCCTCTATATCCTTCCTAATACCACCTACTATATCCTTCCTAATACCACCCTCTATATCCTTACTTATACTACCCTCTATATCCTTCCTAATACCACCCTCTAAATCCTTCCTAATACCACCCTCTATATCCTTCCTAAAACCACCCTCTATATCCTTCCTAATATCACCTCCTATATCCTTCCTAATACCACCCTCTATATCCTTCCTTATACCACCCTCTTTATCCTTCCTTATACCACCCTCTATATCCTTCCTAATACCACCTCCTATATCCTTCCTTGTACCACCCTCTATAACCTTCCTTGTACCACCCTCTATATCCTTCCTAATACCACCCTCTATATCCTTCCTAATACCACCTCCTATATCTTTCCTAATACCACCCTCTATATCCTTCCTAATACCACCTCCTATATCCTTCCTAATACCACCCTCCTTACCCTTCCTTATACCACCCTCTATATCCTTCCTAATACCACCCTCTATATCCTTCCTAATACCACCTCCTATATCCTTCCTAATACCACCCTCCTTACCCTTCCTTATACCACCCTCTATATCCTTCCTAATACCACCCTCTATATCCTTCCTAATACCACCTCCTATATCCTTCCTAATACCACCCTCTATATCCTTCCTTATACCACCCTCTATATCCTTCCTAATACCACCCTCTATATCCTTCCCAATACCACCTCCTATATCCTTCCTTGTACCACCCTCTATATTCTTCCTAATACCACCCTCTATATCCTTCCTTATACCACCCTCTATATCCTTCCTAATACCACCTCCTATATCCTTCCTTATACCACCCTCTATATCCTTCCTTATACCACCCTCTATATCCTTCCTTATACTACCCTGGCGTTTCCTGAATTATCGGAATGAATCGTAGTGATAAATTTGGAGAATCGATTAAAACCAGCAACTACGATTAAATATTTGTTAATCGTGAAATCAGCAATTACGATTAATTAATTGTTAATCGCGAGAGTTCGCAACTACGATTAATCAATTGTTAATCGTGAAATCAGCAATTACGATTAATTAATTGTTAATCGCGAGAGTTCGCAACTACGATTAATCAATTGTTAATCGCCGGATTTCACTACAATTAAATTTTTGTAATTGCGTAATTGCGAGTTGATGCGATTGAATTTTTAATTGTCAATCGTCAATCGCCTCTGCGATTAACCTTTGCCCAACTCTGTCACACAGTATAATATAATTAAAAACATTGTTAAAAGGATTTCCTTCTAGATCACAATCTTCTTGTTTACTATTAGCAATTTAAATTACTTTTAAATAAAGAGAAAGAGTAGGTAAATGAAAAGAACTTTAATATTTTGAAATATTAGTAATTTGCCAATTTATTGCTAGTTGTGCACAATAGAATTGGTGAAATATAGTTCCCATTCAAAGATTTAAATATTAAAAGGTTTTTTCGCACAAACAATCATCATACTGTAATCCAGCCTTGCTCTGCCGCTTGTTTTATCAATGTGAAGACTTTTCATAAATATTTCTTCAAGAAAAGCATTGTAATCATTTATTAAAGCATCTGGTATATATTTACGGTATGGATCAACAGCCTTCACAGTATCTGAAAGAGAATAATTCGAGTTATATCTATTATTATTGAAATGAACGTTTCATTTGGTGCAATATACCTGCTATTAAAGTTTAATTTACTTCTCAAATATTAGTAGAGACAATACATTGTGTAGCAAGTAATAAGATGTATAAAACATTCCAAAATGCCACTAGTTAAAATGCCCGATTAATCAGTGGTATTAGTCCTCGGCAGGGCCTTCCAGAGGAATTATGGGGCCTATTCAAATAACTTTACTCGCCACTTACTCCCCCCCCCCCCCCCATTAACATTACAGAAAATTGTTGATGGAATTATTTAAAACTGACACTTTTCTGAAAATAAAATGAAATAGGTACATTTGATATTGAACGGAGTGGAAAGTGTTAAGCATATAACTTTCTTCTATGTTCTGAAACCAAAATTACTTTGAAAAACTAGAGGATCTACTTTCCTCAAAAACATTTACATATATCGTCTTTAAAATGGTTTCATTCGTTTACCTATGTTAAGGAACCTATAAAAAGCGTACCTGGAAGCCTACAAAATGTGTAAGCGCAAAGATTTTTTTCGCGCGAATTTTTCCTGTAAAACAGTTTTTCGAAAGGCGAATTCTGCTGGTTAACGGACATGAGCTTCGAAATTCGACAATTTATTTTGGTACCAACATTCATCATTTTTTAAGAAATATAATTTGAACCAACGTTATTTTCGTGATTTATGGGTTCTGAAACATGAAATTTTCTAGTAGGCATTACCGGATTTCTTCATGAGTTCAACCTCATAAGCGGGATTCCTCCCTATGGAGGGAGGGAGGGAGGAACCGAGCTAAAACTGAAAAATTCGAAATTTGAATACAAGTTGGTGAATATGCCTACAAGTTACCAATTCTTGCGGGACACTCTTGTTACAGGAGTGAATCGTGAGTACACGTAACTTCTGTACTGCGATTCGTTGCTGCTCTTTGAGAACCTTTATTTCTTAATGTTTATTTTTATTGCAAAATTATTATTTTAACAATAATGGAACAAACAGAAGGACAGACAGCTGATAGACAACTTTGAACCAGCCTATGACGCTCCCCGGATAAAGACCTAGTTATTTCCGAAGATACGTAGCTATTTAGGCGGTACGAAGTTCGCCGGGTCAGCTCGTTAAATGAATAAATAAACAAATGAGAGAGGGAGCCGGGCCCGGCCGGGAAAGAATGTCCACCTCCCTTTCTCACCGGAGCCCGGCCGGGACACGGGCTCGGCACGGCCCCGGCCTGGACCCTGCACGGTCTAGCGCGAATAGGCCTTTATCGGGTTTAATAATATTTTACATTTTATGATTATATCTTTCACTACATTTTATTTATGTCATTAGAAGTAATAATACTCGATTGTTCTCGAATACCCAAAGTCAATAGATTTAATTTAGGAATGAAATGTTCATGTGTATGTTTGTGTGAGTGACACCTTATATCTGTTTAATTAGAACAGTAACCTACCAATATATTCTTTTGCGCAAGGATACCAATATGCACATTCCTTAATTTTCATATCAATTTCCTTAAAACCAGCGCGTTCCAATTCTTTAAAGAACATCTTGTTCCTTTCTTCCAACGATTTTTCAAGATACCAATAAAAATACCATTTCTCCTGAAAGTAGTTACACATTTTTCATTATTAAAAAAAAAATCTCTTTTCTAAAAGAATACAAAAAGCCATTAGAGATTGTTCCAGGATTTTTTTGAATGAGAGAACTTGTTTGCGCAATGAAAGTGTTACATTTCTCCTATGAATCGAGATGAAATATACAAGTACAACAAAAAATACAAAAAAAAAAAGACTCTGTTTCAGAATTCATTTCCTCATAAAATGTCATATTTTATAATAATATTTATATAACACAATGCATAGATGAAATAAAGCATCTTCAAAACATCGAAAAGATAATAGTATTTTCATTTTGATTTTCTAATTTACATATATGCTCCATTCACTATATTCGGCGTAGCAGACGAACTCATTTATAATATATAAGTGAAGCCATCCCTACATATTTTTTGGCTTATTTGCTAACCATATGCCCACCTAGTCTCAGGTATTATTTTCATGGTCTCTTTGTTTTGCAAAAAAGCAGGCCATACCACAGTTAAGCAACCTATGTGGTATATGCATATTTTGGTTACCACCGCACTTTCAGGACAGTGGGACAGCTCTCTGGCCCCAAACATAATTTTCCAGACGGCAAATTTACTCATCTGTGTTGTAAAAAAATATATTACTTTTCAACCAGATAAGGCTCTAATGGGATAGAAGTAGATGCGCCTTAAAAAATATTAGTATGGATTTCATAATATAGAACCTTATGCTTTGGTATCCTAAATAACATAATAAAATATTACCTTATCAGGAGATCATAAAATATAAGATGAAATAAGATAAAATTGAAAATTATAATATATATATATATATATATATATATATATATATATATATATAGGCAATATAATTTTATATAAAACTATTAAATCTCGGACTCACCTTTAGATATTGATGCCACGGTCTAGCATTTCTAAGCTCATCATATAATTTAAATGCTGTGTGATTTGCAAAGTAAAAATGATACACTCCACCACCTGGTTTCAGGAGAGCGAACATATTCTCAACGGCTTGTCTACAACACAAAGATATAATTATCATTATTCTGAAATTTCATATTACTGAATTGCTTAAATTCGGCAGAAAACAATAATAAAAAAGTCCGACTCGCAGGAACTGCATCATCTTAGCGCGGTTCCGTTCTTATCCCTAGTCTAATTTGGAAAGATTAAAATATTTATTTATTGATAAGGCTTCGCAACATTGGCGAATCGCCTGATGATTAAATTAGAAGCAGTTATTATTTTGGTTCCACCAGTCTTGAAAGGTCTTGATTTACGATCTTACCTGGAAGGGTCGGTCAACACTAGAAAGGGTCCCGCTAGTTACAAGGTCTTGGAATCTAGGAAATCTATATTTCTAACAATTAATTGTTTTGTTATTTTACTTAACCAGTTTTATTGTAAAATACATCATCCAACTATAAGAAATTAAGAAATAACAAGGAATAAAAAACGACAAAAAAAACCGTTCGAATAAACGAAATCAATTACTTTAATGTTTTAAGCACTTATTTCTCCGATTGACATCGCCTAATTAAAACTTTCGTCAGAACAATTTTTGTAGAGCATTTAGTAAGCTTTCGAATGGTAACCTTTTGCTTCCTAAGATTTTCAACCGTTTTCGAGATATTAAGAAATTAGACAAAGTTCCCAAAACTTTTCATTATTTCTAGCAATAGAAAATTGGTCTCATTTTACCTATCCTGTTTTACACGCAAATACATTTTCTTAACATAAGAAATTACAAAAATAAAAATCAATAAAAAACTAAGGGAAAGAGACAAAAATTACAAAAAGAACGACAAACACCCGTTCATAAGAACTAAACAGACGTATTTGAAGTTTTAAGCACTTATTTCTTCGACTGACATCACCTAATCAAAACTTGTTTCAGAATCTTTTCTGTAGAGAATTTAGAAAGCTTCCAAATAGTTTCTATCCACTTATGAAAATTTCCCAACCGCGTTCGAGATATTAATGAAAGTAAACGAAGTTCCCAAAACTTTTCATGTCTGTTCATAAAATATTTTATTCTAACCCTTCCTTAACTCCAAACGTAACCAAAAGTTTAAGATATTAGTTTTGATAAAATTTGAACATGCAAAAAATGTTTCAACTGAATCCCATGATTTTATGTACCAAAACCAAAAACGTTATTCAGCAACTATGTTCCCAATTTTCTCGCAAACGGTTAAAGCTATCGCCTTAAAAACGGTTTCATTCGTTTTCCTAGGCCAATAAGCCTACAAAACGAGTACTTACAAGCATATGAACTCAAAAATGTAAGCGTGCGATTTTTTTGCGCGAATTTCGCCTCAAACGCCATCTTCCAGTGGGCGGATTTTGCTGGTTAACGAACTTGACCTTTCAAATTGGACGACGGATTTTTGTACCAAATTTCATCAAATTCGCACCATCAGGGAAGCCAGAAATGAGCTAACAGACATATATATATATATATATATATATATATATATATTATTATATTGTTATTTTCGGTCTCTAGGGGTTCTGAAACGCGAAATTTTCTAGTCGCCTAGTAGCCCTATGAAGGGAGGGAGGAACCGCGCTAACAATATAAACAGATGTAAGGTGTTACACGGTAGCTGGTGAAAGAAAGAATGAGAAGGTCTCGTATTGCAATTCTCTGTATGCAGGGTCTGGTTCCAGGTAAAGTCATATACTTTTACTGCCCTTTACCGTTACTCAGAAAGCTCTTTGTGTTTACAAACAAAGGACTCGGTATAGACCACCTGTATTAACCCAAAAGTGATTATATCAAGCTTGATAAACTTCCTGAATTAAATTAAGGAATTAAAGAGTGCTTAAAGTAGGTTCTTGATCTAGTCAAAAAATTCAAGGAGAATTAGACCATGAATAGAAAATTTCGGCCAAACAGAAGGAAAATAACAATAACAAGGATAGTCAAACTTCGTTTTCAAAGATTGTTAGTTGTAACACAAAAACGGTCACTCATGATTCTAATAAATTAACTGTGAAGGGTGATTACACAAATATTCCTGTTGAGGCTTTAAAGCTTCAATTTAAGAAACATATTAACCCACAGGAATTATAGATTGGCCTAAAAACATAAAATCATTGAAAAAAGGATTTCTTATTATTGAATCAAACAAAAACGATATAGAGGTTATATCAACAGAGTTTTTAAATATATGCAAAGACCTGTTGATCAATAAAATTAAAATAAAAAATAAACTTTCGAACTGTTACATTTCACTTGCCACGATTTCCTAACCCTTTTCGAGATATTAAGGAAAAAATACGAAGGGGGCCTAATAGATATTCATACGGGATCTGAGAACCCCAAGATTCCGCAAAAATAAAATATTCTAATTATACTTATCCTGTTTTATTGGCAAATACATTTGACTACTATAAGCAATTGCAAACAATAGGGAATATGCCAAAGAACTCGGATTAGGAGCCTCGACAGTTTCAAGACATTTGAAGGAAATCGGCAAATCCAAAACTGACATTTCATACGGTACAGCCTGATATAATACTAACAATGAATTGTTTTTCTTATTTTAATTAATCTATTTTATTGTCAAATACATTATCCAACTATAAGCAATAAAAAAATAGGAATAAAAACAAACAAAAAGAACCGTCCGAATAAACGAAATCAATTACTTCACAGTTTAAGCACTTATTTCTCCGATTGACATCGCTTATTCAAAACTTTCTTTAGAACCTTTTTTGTAGACCATTTAGTAAGCTTTCGAATGGTAACCTTTCGCTTCACAAGATTTTCAACCGTTTTCGAGATATTAATGAAAGTATACGAAGTTCCCAAAATTTTCATTATTTCTAGCAACAGAAAAGTGGTCTCGTTTTTCCTATCCTGTTTTACAAACAAATACATTTTCCTAACATAAGAAATTACAAAAATAAAAAGCAATAAAAAAACAAGGGAAAGAGACAAAAATTACAAAAAGAACGACAAAAACCCGTTCATAAGAACAAAGCAGACGTATTTGAAGTTTTAAGCACTTATTTCTCCGATTGACATAACCTAATCAAAAATAGTTTTAGAATCATTTTTGTAGAGAATTTAGTAAGCTTTCAAATAGTTTCTATCCACTTACCACGATTTCCCAACCGTATTCGAGATATTAATGAAAGTATACGAAGTTCCCAAAACTTTTCATGTCTGTTCATAAAATATTTTATTCTAACCCTTCCTTAACTCGAAACGTAACATAACTTTGAACATATTAGTTTTAATGAAAGTAGAACATGCAGATAATGTTTCAACTGAATCCCGTGATTCTAAGTACCCAAACCAAATAAAAGTCCGTCTCGCAGGACTGCATCATCTTAGCGCGGTTCCGTTCATATCCCTAGTCTAATTTGGAAAGATTAAAATAGAAGCAGTTATTATTTTGGTTCCACCAGTCTTTTTTTTTAAATTAATTATTATAATGGCGTATCAACCCTTAAGGTCACTAACGCCATTCCTGTGAGTAGTAAAGTCTTGAAAGGTCATGATTTACAATCTTACCTGGAAGGGTCCGCTACACTAGAAACAGACCCGCTAGTGACAAGGTCTTGGAATCTTGGAAATCTATATTTCTAACAATAAATTGTTTTTGTTATTTTACTTAACAAGTTTTATTGTCAAATACATTATCCAACTATAAGCAATTAAAAAATAACAAGAAATAAAACAGACAAAAAGAACCATTGGAATAAACGAAATCAATTAATTTAAAGCTTTAAGCACTTTTTTCTCCGATTGACATCGCCTAATTAAAACTTTCTTCAGAACCTTTTAGCACTTTCCTCCGAAGGAAAGTAGCTATTGACGTTGGACTCATGACGGAATTTTTGAAAAATTTCTTCAAATCTTTATCGATCCTACCTAGTAGACACCGAAAATGACCCCCGTTAAAATTTATATATATCTATATATATATATATATATATATATGCATATATATATATATATATATATATATATATATATATATATATATATATATATATGTCTGTTAACACGATAGCGGCCAGAGTTTTTGTTTTTTCGTCACGAAACGTGGTATATAGCATTCAATTAGCAAACGATTGAACGAGTTCGTTAACCACTAAAGTCGGTCCACCGGAAGGGGGGGTTTACCCCGAACCCAAAACACTTATTTGACTATGTCAGCCGTAATATTTGTTATATTTCAACGAAACTTGGTATTCGTAGTGGTAATATAGAGAGAAAAGTGAGATATAAAAATGAACTAAATCGGTTCATTAGAAGGGGGGGGGGTTTACTCCGGACCCACAATACCAATTCGCCACTACCAGCCGTGATTTTTGGTATATTTCGACAAAACTCGGTATTCGTAGTGCTAATCCACAGGTAAATATGTGTTGTAAAAATAAACTAAATCGGTTCATTAGAAGGGGGGTTTTACTCCAGACCCAAATTCCTAATATACTCATACCGGTCGTAATTTCTGCTGTATTGTAACGAAACGCGGTATACGTCGTAGGTTCACAAAGCCGCCGCAAGGAGCACTTTCTACCACTAGAGTGACTGTATCCTGTTCCTGCGTTAGATCAAAATACGATAATATGAGGATTTTTGTATTTATTACGTAGTTGATCAGTTACTCATTACAAAATGAGAACTATTCACGTTTTTATTTTATTTATGTAGGATATTTTAAGCAAATTGTTCTGGAAAGCAGTCTACACTACCCAAATTCTGAGGAAAGTGCTTAGTTATGCAGCTCCTGCGTGACGGACTTTTATTTTGTAGAGCATTTAGTAAGCTTCCGAATGGTAATCTTTCGCTTCACAAGATTGTCAATGGTTTTCGAGATACTAACGAAATTATACAAAGTTACCAAAACTTTTTTTGTCTGTTAATAAAATATTTTATTCTAACCCTTCCTTTACTCTAAACGTAACAAAAATTTCAACATATTAGTATTGATGAAACTCGAACATGCAGAAAATGTTTCAACTGTATCCCATAATTCTAAGTACCAAAATCAAAGACAAAGAACCCTCCCTAGGAAGGACGCTAGGCAGTTGAAAAGCTATATATCTTGGAAATCCATATCTCTAACATTAAATTGTTTTTCTCATTTTTCTTAACCTGTTTTATTTTCAAATACATTATCCAACAATAAGCAATTAAAAAATAACAAGGAATAAAAAACAGACAAAAAGAACAGTTCGAATAAGCGAAATCAATTACTTTAAAGTTTTAAGCTCTTATTTCTCCGATTGACATCGCCTAATCAAAACTTTCATTAGAACCTTTTTTTTAGAGCATTTAATAAGCTTTCTAATGGTATTCTTCCGTTTCCCAAGATTTTCAACCTTTTTCGAGATATTAAGGAAAGTAAACAAAGTTACTAAAACTTTTTATGTCTGTTAATAAAATATTTTATTCTAACCCTTCCTTAACTCCAAACGTAACCAAAATTTCAACATAATAGTTTTGATGAAAGTAGAACATGAAGAAAATGTTTCAACTGAATCCCATGATTCTAAGTACCCAAACCAAAAACGGTATTCAAAAAATATTTTTCCAATTTTCTCGAAAACGGTTAAAGCTATCGCCTTGAAAATGGTTTCATTCGTTTTCCTAGCCCAGGAATCATATAAAACGAGTACTTAGAAGCTTATGAACTCAAAAAAAGTCCGACTCCCAGGAACTGCAGCATCTTAGCGCGGTTCCGTTCATGTCCCTAGTGCCATTTGATAAGCATAGAAAAGAAATAAACTTATTTTTTTTATATATCTCGTGAAAATTGTCAAAATCCTCTCGAACATCTCGAATAAAAGTGATATTAAGGCGTCAGGGACACCGACAGTAGCTAACTTTTACACAGAAGCGGAAATTACAGAATCTGGCTCTCATTCTAAAGCAAAGCTCTATAAATCAATACAAAATATGCCTAATAAAGCCTTTCTAGTGGATACAGAAGCATGGGCGTATATGAGGGGGGGGGGCTGAGGGGGCTGCAGCCCCTCCCGAAATTTTGAATTGATGATAAAAACTTCTCGTAAAACCCTTAAAAATAAATTAAATAAGATCACTTAGTTCATAAAACATATTTTATTTTACGTGTAATAGCGTTTTAGTTGCCTAAAACTATTCCAAGCTCTAAATATTTAGTATTCCATACCCTGGAAATGGTCTCAGCCCCCCCCCGAAATTGTTTTTATATACGCCCATGTACAGAAGGATCAAGAAGAAGTACACAAGATAGAGTAGAATACCCTGCCTATAGCCTATATAGAATAATATGCCGAATAAAACCTATCTAGTAAATACACAAGGACAAATAAAAGTCTTGACGAATAACAAGTCAAGAAAAACAACTTTATTTAACAAAATAAAACAAAGTTTAGTTGCCCAACTACAATAGAATAATATACCTAATTAAGTCTATGGAGTAGATACAAATGGACCAAAAACAAGTCTTGTGGAATATTGTTTTTTTTCTAATTAAATACTTTTTATCAATATTTAGTATATAACCTTTGTTGAAAACTATTGATTGCTAATTGATGAATCGGTTTACAACTAAGTAGTCTTTATGAATATTTAGTATATAACCTATGTTTGGATCTGTGTTTTTGGGGTGCTCTCCGCCTAGGCTTTGTATTTGTGTCGGCAGATACCTGGGGTATATTTACAGCTCTTGAGGATTAACTCTTAGCAGGTAAATTTCCTGCGGACCTTCTGCTTCTACGGGCATTGAACCGCCATATTCGCTCATAGTATCTAACCGTTGTGAAGTTTATTTTTTGGATTTAGGACTTAATATATATATATGTAGACTAAATCATACCAAGAAGTAATCCTCCGTCGTCGGTTCTTAACTATGTAGACTCGCTAATGTTGTCCAATCTTAGATACATCGTATTTAAAATCCACAGCAAAAACACGACATTTCATCAGAATCCCCTGCTGAATAAAACTTATATAGAATAATATGCAAAATAAAGCCTATCTAGTGGATAAAAATAGAGGAAAAAAGCCGTTCGTGGTGGTAGAAAATCTTAAAAGTATTTCGCTCAGAAATCTCCGAAATATTGTCACTAATTTTACGTATCCTGTTTTATAGTCAAATAGATTTATATTCTATAATCAATAAGAAAAACCTACTAACAATAAAAAACTATGGGTAACAGAATATGCCAAAGAACTCGGAATAGGAGCCTCGACAGTTTCAAGACATTTGAAGGAAATCGACAAATCCAAAACTGACATTTCATACGGTAGAGCCTGATATATTTTTAACAATGAATTGCTTTTCTTATTTTAATTAATCTTATTTTAATTATTCTTGTTTTATTGTCAAATACATTATCCTACTATAACCAATGAAAAAACAACAAGGAATAAAAACAAACAAGAAGAACCGTTCGAATAAACGAAATCAATTACTTCAAAGTTTAAGCACTTATTTCTGCGATTGACATAGCCTAACCAAAAATTGTTTCAGAATCTTTTTTGTAGAACATTTAGTAAGCTTTCGCATGGTAACCCTCCGTTTACCAATATTCCTAACCGTCTTCGAGATATCAGGGAATGTATACGAAGTTCCCAAAACATTTCATGTCTGTTAATAAAATATTTCATTCTAATCCTTCCTTAGCTCCAAACGTAACCGAAATTTTAACATATTAGTGTTGATGAAATTCAAACATGCAGAAAATGTTTCAACTGAATCCCATAATTTTAAGTATCAAAATCAAAGACAAAAAGAACAGTTCGAATAAGCGAAATCAATTACTTTAAAGTTTTAAGCACTTTATTTCTCCGATTGACATCGCCTAATCAAAACTTTCATTAGAACCTTTTTTGTAGAGCATTTAGTAAGCTTTCCAATGGTATGCTTCCGTTTCCCATGATTCCTAACCTTTTTCGAGATATTAAGGAAAGTATACAAAGTTACCAAAACTTTTTTATGTCTGTTAATAAAATATTTTATTCTAACCCTTCCTTAACTCCAAACGCAACCAAAATTTCAACATATTAGTTTTAATGAAAGTAGAAGATGCAGTAAATGTTTCAACTGAATCCCATGATTCTAAGTACCCAAACCAAAAACGGGCTTCAAAAATTATTTTTTCAGTTTTCTCGAAAACGGTTAAAGCTATCGCCTTGAAAATGGTTTCATTCGTTTTTCTAGCCCAAGAAGCCTATAAAACGAGTACTTACAAGCTTATGAACTTAAAAACGTAAGCGTTACGATTTTTTTTGCGCAAATTTCGCCCCAAACGCCATCTTCCAGTGGGCGGATTTTGCTGGTTAACGAACTTGACCTTTCAAATTGGACGACAGATTTTTGTACCAAATTTCATCAAAATCGGACCGTCAGGGAAGCCAGAAATGAGCGAACAGACAAATATATATATATATATATATATATATATATATATATATATATATATATAAAAATAAATATATATATATATATATATATATACAAATTTGAACCACCGTTATTTTCGGTCTCTAGGGGTTCTGAAACGCGAAATTTTCTTGTCGGCACTTCCGGATTGTTTCATTGTATCAACCTTATAAGCGGGGTTCCTCCCTATGGGGGAGGGAGGAACCGCGCTAAAACGTAAGCGTTACGATTTTTTCTGCGCGAATTTCGCCCCAAACGCCATCTTCCAGTAGGCGGATTTTGCTGGTTAACGAACTTGACCTTTCAAATTGGACGAAGGATTTTTGTACCAAATTTCATCAAAATCGGACCGTCAGGGAAGCCAGAAATGAGCGAACAGACAAATATATATATATATATATATATATATATATATATATATATATATATATATATATATATATATATTCAAATTTGAACCACCGTTATTTTCGGTCTCTAGGGGTTCTGAAACGCGAAATTTTCTTGTCGGCACTTCCGGATTGTTTCATTGTATCAACCTTATAAGCGGGGTTCCTCCCTATGGGGGAGGGAGGAACCGCGCTAAAACGTAAGCGTTACGATTTTTTTTGCGCGAATTTCGCCCCAAACGCCATCTTCCAGTAGGCGGATTTTGCTGGTTAACGAACTTGACCTTTCAAATTGGACGAAGGATTTTTGTACCAAATTTCATCAAAATCGGACCGTCAGGGAAGCCAGAAATGAGCGAACAGACAAATATATATATATATATATATATATATATATATATATATATATATAAATAAATATATACATATATATATATATATATATATATATATATATATATATATATATAAATAAATATATACATATATATATATATATATATATATATATATATATATATATATATATATATATATATACAAATTTGAACCACCGTTATTTTCGTTCTCTAGGGCTTCTGAAACGCGAAATTTTCTAGTCGGCACTTCCGGATTGTTTCATTGTATCAACCCTATAAGCGGGGTTCCTCCCTATGGGGGAGGGAGGAACCGCGCTAAAACGGTATTCAAAAACTAATTTTCCAATTTTCTCGAAAACGGTTAAAGCTATCGCCTTGAAAATGGTTTCATTCGTTTTCCTAGCCCAAATAAGCCTACAAAAAGAGTACTTACAAGCTTATGAACTCAAAAACGTAAGCGTTACGATTTTTTCTGCGCGAATTTCGCCCCAAACGCCATCTTCCAGTGGGCGGATTTTGCTGGTTAACGAACTTGACCTTTCAAATTGGACGAGGGATTTTTGTACCAAATTTCATCAAAATCGGACCATCAGGGAAGCCAGAAATGAGCGAACAGACAAATATATATATATATATATATATATATATATATATATATATATATATATTCAAATTTGAACCACCGTTATTTTCGGTCTCTAGGGGTTCTGAAACGCGAAATTTTCTTGTCGGCACTTCCGGATTGTTTCATTGTATCAACCTTATAAGCGGGGTTCCTCCCTATGGGGGAGGGAGGAACCGCGCTAAAAACTGAGTTATTTCTGCTCCTAATCCTTTATTCAATGCTCTACTTATTCCGCTTCTTCAGGAGATTAAAACTTAAAGTATTTCTGGTCTATCAGGCTTCATTTATTAGCGCGGGGGGGAGGAACCCCGCTTATAAGGTTGATACAATGAAACAATCCGGAAGTGCCGACTAGAAAATTTCGCGTTTCAGAACCCCTAGAGACCGAAAATAACGGTGGTTCAAATTAGTATATATATATGTATATATTTATTTATATATATATATATATATATATATATATATTATATATATATATATATATATATATGCTATTTTTCAAGCTACTTCGCTGGGAATTAAATGTGTTGTTTGTTCGGCATCTGTCTCCAGCGGTCTTGCTCCTCCTGTCATCGCAATATTTCGCCGGATTCCTCTCCGGCTTCTTCAGGCATTCATTCAGTGACGAGCTCATTCCCTTACCAACCAGCAAGGATGAATGAATGCCTGAAGAAGCCGGAGAGGAATCCGGCGAAATATTGCGATGACAGGAGGAGCAAGACCGCTGGAGACAGATGCCGAACAAACAACATATATATATATATATATATATATATATATATATATATATATATATATATATATATATGTATATATATATTTGTGTGTTCGCTCTGTAGCTCCTAGACGAATGGTCCGATTTTGATTAAATTTGGTACAAAAATCTTTCGTCTAATTTGAAAGGTCATGTTCGTTAACCAGCAAAATCCGCCTACTGGAAGATGGCGTTTGGGGCGAAATTCGCGCAAAAAAAATCGTAACGCTTACGTTTTTGAGTTCATAAGCTTGTAAGTACTCGTTTTCTATGCTTCCTGGGCTAGGAAAACGAATGAAACCATTTTCAAGGCGATAGCCTTAACCGTTTTTGAGAAAATTGGAAAAATAATTTTTGAAGCCCGTTTTTGGTTTGGGTACTTAGAATCATGGGATTCAGTTGAAACATTTTCTGCATGTTCTACTTTCATCAAAACTAATATGTTGAAATTTTGGTTACGTTTGGAGTTAAGGAAGAGTTAGAATAAAATATTTTATTAACAGACATTAAAAGTTTTAGTAACTTTGTTTACTTTCCTTAATATCTCGAAAAAGGTTGAGAATCTTGGTAAACGGAAGGATACCATTACAAAGCTTATTAAATGCTCTAAAAAAAAGGTTCTAATGAAAGTTTTGATTAGGCGATGTCAATCGGAGAAATAAGAGCTTAAAACTTTAAAGTAATTGATTTCGCTTATTCGAACTGTTCTTTTTGTCTGTTTTTTATTCTTTGTTATTTTTTAATTGCTTATAGTTGGATAATGTATTTGAAAATAAATCAGGTTAAGACAAATAAGAAAAACAATTTAATGTTAGAAATTTAGATTTCCAGGATTCCAAGACCTTGTAACTAGCGGGACAGTTTCTAGTAGCAGGAGCCGACCCTTCCAGGTAAGATTGTAAATCATGACCTTTCAAGACTTTACTGCTCACAGGAATGGCGTTAGTGACCTTAAGGTTTGACACACCATTATAATAATTAATTTTAAAAAAAAGACTGGTGGAACCAAAATAATAACTGCTTCTATTTTAATCTTTCCAAATTAGACTAGGGATATGAAAGGAACCGCGCTAAGATGATGCAGTCCTGCGAGACGGACTTTTTTTATTTTAACTTGACTTAATAAATAACACCGATTTTGAAATGGGTTATCTACAGGTTTTCACGTTTTTAATAAGTTGTACATTCTTATTGTCATAATAAAAATGAAATATTAAGCTTTATTATCTTCTTGTTCACTTTTATTATAATATCGTTTCATGAAAGACCGTATAATTTTATAATAAAACTCTGTTACAAATGCATGATTTTTAAAAGCTTGTGTGGCTTATGCAACAAATACACAGCCTTAGCTCGTAGTTAGGGTGGAAACGAAAATTAAAAAAAAAAAAACGAAATACGTACGACATTTTATGTATAATCTTCTGTAATTTTGTGTTGTTCGTCATATATTATTTATGCCTTTATTCATTCAACATAGACCATTATTATATATAGCCCTAACTACGAGATAAGGTCTATATATATAGTCTCATGCGCCTAAAGAAAACAAATCATTACAGGACTTTTTGACTATTGGTACTTACTTTCATACTTAAAATAGTATTCAATAGTTTCGTTTTAGCAAAGATTGAACCATTTTTCTTTCTAAACTCGTTTATTATTATTATTGAATAATGCGAGAAAATTCTTGGACTTTTGAGTCCCAAAGTTTCTTAAAGGTCTGTTCACCTGTGCTTGTCGATCCAATGGATGAGATAAAAACTGAAAATTTTCGTGAAGGATTCCTTTTCCCATGTCTTCCATATGTCATCACTCTCAATATCCATTTCCTTAAACGAAACTCTAGGATGCTTAAAATTTGAATTGGCGTAGTCGATCATTATTGTAGACATATCACAGGCCGTCTGTAAATACAAAATATGATGGTGGAAAAAGAATGATCACATTTGGCACTTATTTATAAGAAATATTTGTTTACTATTGTTGCATCTTTGGGTAGAAACGGTAACAAAATCTCCACTGTTAAGTTGCCTGGTCCACAGCCGATGTCAAGTATTTTCTCATTTTCACCCCATTTGATTGACTCTTTTACATCTTTTAGAAACTCGAATCCATCTTTTGTTACTTGCTGGTGGGCTTTGTGGAACTCTTCAGGTTGATTCATATTCTTGAATACTTCTGCAATAATTCCATAACCTGCATTAAAATGTATTATACCAATATTTTTCCAGGAAAAAAAAAGCAAAACAATCTGATTATTAAACTGAATGATCATTTCGTACCTGAACATGTGATGAGAATTGGACTAAACCTGGTGGCACTTAGATGACATTTAAAAAAAAAAATAAAAACCTAGATCACATAAAAGAGAAGATGATATTAGAAATACTTTTCGTTTTGAGTAAAATTATAAGAAGCTATGCGAGTATTGGATTTCGTTCGGTTCGATTGTATTTTATTCAATCTTGAAAAACCAGTAAGAAGGACGACTAGCGTCTGTTTAGCGCGTTTCCGTTTTTCTCTCTAGAATATTTCAGAATTCTTGGAATATAAACATTTAATATTGTGCTTTAAGTGTTGAAAAATGTATATCCCTACTCCAATGAGATCTTGAGGAAAAGTGATATATTATGTGCCTTAATTCACAGAAAAACAGAAAACTCTTAGCGGAAATTTCTCATCCGCCATTTTCGGATTTCCTCCTCAACGAGAATTAACCCATGAACAGATACAATAGAAATCTTCTCCTTTGAACACTTCTCTACAAAATGGCGGTGCAACACCTAATAACCCCCGTAATTTCGATATGGAATCTTCTTTGAGGTATGGTAAACCAAACGATGTGCTTCAGATCTGTATCAATCGCCAGATCTTTTCTGATTCGTTTTATAACATTGTGCATCTCACGAAATATTTTGAAAATTGATGACTACTCAAGAATTCAGAATGTCTCTGTGCAAAGTGTCCGTTTTTAAATAATGCTTTTGGAACACGCGTGATTTTGGGGGTTTTGAAATAAGAGAGAAATTAGAAAAAACGTAGGCACTATTCGTCTCTTGATTTACATGACATGAGAGAGATAAATGGTGTGGAGCAGGGAGATTTTATAAAAGTCATTTCATTCAGTAAGTAGAACTAGAAATAGAATTAGATGAGATAAACAAGAGAAGGCACTATATAATAGTGGCAACATAGTTCATTTTGTTAAAACTAGGCTCATAGAGTGGCTGGGTCATGTGGCTAGGATGGACAATAGTAGGATGCCTTATAAGGCATTGTTCGCTACAATGTATGGGACAAGAAGAAGAGGAAGGCCAAGGAAAAGATGGCTGTAGGATGTTGAGAGCGACCTGAATGAAAGTACTGGGTGTGAGAAATTGGCAGGAAGCCAAGGCCCACCTCGGGCTGTAGTGCTCCATAGTAAATAAGTAAACAATAAAAGTGAATTTAATATGACTTACTTTGACTAATCCTTTGTAACCGAGAAAGTGCACTAGGTACGAATTAGATTGTTCTGTATAATGAAGAGCTACTGGAGGAGTAATATACATTTTCTTTTCTTGACAGCCTATAAACCTTTCACCAGTGGTGGGAGGTTGAGGCGTATAGCTGTGCAGGCGCTATGTTAATACCGCCTTTCCTCACGTCATTTAAGCTGAAAACATTTCGGGAGTAATCTTTTTATAGATATTTTAGCGTGCTTAATCTAATATTGCAACTTTCAAGATGATATAAATAATAGTATTTGAAAAACTGGACGAACGGTATACTACTTTGTGGACCCCCTGCCATCGAAAGAAATAAGAACAAGTGAAAAATATATATTGGGTCATCATTCAGAAGAATTAAACTTATATATATATATATATATATATATATATATATATATATATGTATGTATATATATATGTATATATATATATATATATGTATGTATATATATATGTATATATATATATATATATATATATATGTATATATATATACAAATATGTATATATAAAATATGTTAATATACAAATGCAAGTAATATGCTGTTTATTACATGAGACTTGCAGACAAAAATAAACTCCCTTCTTGCAGGGTTACTGTAAGGAGGAAACAAATAAAAAAAAATATACAGCGTGTCCCAGTATATGTGTCCACCCCCTTTTCCTCCTAGAGTTGTTGGAATTTCGAAATGAAACTTGGTAGGTCTTAGTTATGTTGCATGAGGTTACTTTTGAAGGTTTAGTTGACTTTGTAACATTCTCCAGTTTTTCTCCAGCGCATCTAACTCTTGATTTTCCAATGGCGGCAGGTATTTTTTATGACGAATTGTGATAGAAAATTTAATTTTAAGACTAATTTATTCCGAGACATCTTTTGATCCGACGTTTGATGAAATTATTATATCATAAAACTAAAAAAAAATTTTGCCTTTGTTTTCATTCATAATATCCCGTTAAATATTAAACCTACAGCTTTGATCTTGGTATCACCTGAAACAAAAATTAATAGGCTACAACGTTTGTATCGAGGTGTTTTTACGTAAAAGGCTTGGTTTCAGTAATAAATAGGAATTTGTCTACAAAAGGGCGATATTTTTTGCGTTTTACGCGCAAACGGTGCGTCGGATCAAAAGATGTCTCGGAATAAATTAGTCTTAAAATTAAATTTTCTATCGGAATTCGTCATAAAAAATACCTGCCGCCATTAGAAAATCAAGAGTTAGATGCGCTGGAGAAAAACTGGAGAATGTTTCAAAGTCAACTAAACCTTTAAAAGAAACCTCATGCAACATAACTAAGACCTACCAAGTTTCATTTCGAAATTCCAACAACTCTAGGAGGAAAAGGGGGTGGACACATATACTGGGACACCCTGTATATATATAATATATATCTTTTGAATGAGCAAAATGAATTGTTGAAATTATTTAAATCACACATGCACAAATTACAAAGTGATAATCACGCTATTGTCCATCATTCCTGATAAAGAACCATCTCGAGATTACATTCAATACACCTGTTGCTGATGACGTTGGTGGATTCGTGGTTGGCGACCGTGCAGCTACGCGAGAAATCCTGTTTCGAAGAAGAAATAATAATCTTGAGTCCATTCCAAATGAATTCGACAGTAAAACAAGATACGTAAAATAAGAAACATTTTTTGGTTGATTTTAATATAATAGCCTTCTAAGCGGAATTCAAAGAGGCCGAATGCATAATTTCCGCTACTCGGATGAGTAGATATTTGCATTTTTGACAAAATATTAGCTGTATCTATTGCCAGCATTCCAAATGTCACTAGTGGTAAAACTCCATAGAAAGACGCTAAGATGACGTAGTTTCTGCCTGTCGTTCACCACGAAATCTCTCAAGGTGTGAGCTGGGAATATTGCATACCGAAATGTATCCATAGATGAGGAATCAAATCACCTCCTGAGATCCATGGGATTGTGTTTCCGCTCCTTTCTATTAACATTATTCACTAGACTGGCTTCTCCTTATTGTTCCCCAAGAAAAATCATATTTATCTCCTTTCTTAAGATGATCTCGATACTGTATTTTCTATTGTTTAAACCCTCGTTTTAAAAAAAAGTTTTATCCGATGTAAAACTTCCTTGTTAGTCCATGGGATCTGCTTCGAAATACATTGTACAAAAGCAATTATTCTCTGAAACTCCCACATATTCGTGTAATTCCCACTTAAATTCTGTAACTACCTCATTCTATGGTTTTTTTCAACCTACGCAGGTGATACCTAACACATACCTAAAGTAGATAAGAAATAAGGATAGTAGCATAAGGAAAATTTCTTCATTTCTTTAAATCTTTATCAATCACACGTAGTTGTCCGCAAATGCTTTGTTTAGGAGATATTTACACCTAAAATTTTCATTGTTATGAATTATTTACGTTATATGAAATTTATAAAACCTATTTATTTGTTCTAACTGTTTTATAATAAGCAGATTCATATTAAATGTTTTTCAAAGTGAAGGTATGTCTTCTAATATAAAAACTATTGACCAATAGTTTTTCCAATGGTAATACTAATGCTGCTCGTCGTGAATATGCCAGGTGATTTCCGAATAGACGATTACCAAACAAGCCTATCTTTAGCTCCACGTTTCAACGCCTTAGAGAAACTGGTACATTCGGTATAAAATACCATGTGCTGATGGTATTTTTGTCCCTTTACGAAATAAAGAAAGGAATGCGACCATATTAGAATATTTTGATGATAATCCATCTGGCAAGAGCTGGAGCAGAATTAAATAATACGCCAACTATAGTATGGAGAACTAAATTTTTTGAGAAAATTAAGTACTTTGTCCACCATGGAGGGGTTGTCTGCAAGTGTTTCAGATATATCTCTTGGAATTTCATTCTTTTCTTGGGCGTCTTCGTATAACCTGCAAGTCTCGAAGATATGCTGCACAGAAATCGGTTCATTACATGACACACATATAGGCTTTTCCTTCCCCTCCATAAGGAAACCATGAGTAAGTCTGGAATGACCTAGGCGAAGGCGACCTAAAACTACCTAAACCTAACTAGCTAAACCTAAGTAATTCATAACAATGAAAATCTTTAGGTGTGAATATCTCCTAAACAAATCGTTTGTGGACATACCTTTAAAGGAAATGTTTTTTTTTGTTTTGGGCTCCATAGTTCATATTTTCAGTTTGGCAAGTTCACCCTGAAACACCTATATATGACTCTTAACACGCTGCACACCAGAGTTTTTTATTTTTCGCCACGAATCTTGGTATATAGTATTCCTCCGAGGGGTTTACTCCGCACCCAAAGAAGTTATTTGCAATTACCGGCCGTCTTTTTTGTTGTATTGCAACGAATCACTGTATTCGTTGTGGTCATCTTATTAGAAAAATGTGTTGTAAAAATAAACTAAATCGGGTTATTAGGAGGAGGAGGGGTACTCCGGACCCAATTACCAATTTGCCACTACCAGGCGTAATTTTGTTATATTTTAACGAAAGTCGGTATTCGTAGTGCTAATGTACAGAGAAAATCGGTTGTAAAAATAAAACAAATCGGTTCATTGGGAGGGGGGTTTACTCCGGACCCAAATTACTAATATACACATACCGGTCGTAATTTCCCATCGGTAAGCCCATATTGTTATTCTTATATCTAATCTAATATATAATCTGTTATTCTTATATCTGTTTTCCTAATAATCCAAACACTTCTAGAGCACATTGTTCTTCTATATATTATATATATATATATATATATATATATATATATATATATGTATATTTCAGTATTATATCCGTCCTACTTGTTTTTTACAGCCCTGATGAAGGCTTGAAGTTCAAGCCGAAACGTCGGCATAATAAAACCATTTTTATGATAAAATGTAGTTTTATTAAGTAGCAGTGACCGATCCCCGACAATCCCTACCTTTAAAAAGTGTTTGTTTTGTTTTTTTCAAAGGGTTTTCTCTTTGTTTATCTCACTTTTTAATTGGTTGTTTCTTGTTTTAAATTGCATTTATCAGTAAAATTAGTATATTAGTAAAATAAGCTAAGAAACGGTGAAAGGTATTGGTAATAAGTTTGGAGTGGCTGTGGTAATCATGATGGCAGCGGCTAATCATGATGAAGTAGTTTGTTTTGAATTCTCCTATCTATATAACCTTCCACATAGCCTCATGCTATGAGATAGATTGTGATGCTAATCTATTCCATTTCTTCGAGATGTACGTAACCGCGCTAAGATGACGCAGTTCCTGCGAGTCGGACTTTTATTTATTTATATAGGTTATTTAAAGCAAATTATTCAGGAATGCAGTCTACACTACTCAAATTCTGAAGAAAGTGCATAGTTATGCAGTTCCTGCGCGACGGAGTTTTTATTATTCAACAAGATCAATAGAGGAAAATGTGAAGTTTTTGTATACTTATATGCAGTGTACTTCCACGCATACACAAAACTCTGGGATTGAATTAATTACTAACTTAATCTTTGAAACACTTGCCCATTAAAAATGTAGAAGAGAAGAACTATTCATGTATTTATTTCAAATATAATTATTTCAAAAATTACGAGCGGGATGAGCAAATTAGTAATTTGGTTCAGGAGTAAAACCGGAAATGTTTTCCTCAGCCCCTTAACGGACTACAAATTCACTACTTACTGGAAAACTTCTATGTTTAATAGGTATTAAATCACTGCAAATGTAGTGGAAGTATATTAAAGGACAGTTTGAACGATTAATTCCCTTTTGTGAAAAAATACATAAAGTGGAGTTTATTGAGAGGAGATCGTTGACCGTTGGTGATGCGAAGATAGAATTTGTCAGGGTTCGGTCGTGGTATCTTAATGAGACTAAATTTTTTATAGTAAAATGAGTTTCATTATTTGCCAACAAAATTGATTAAGAAGCCATCTCCTCTAACTATTCCAACATTTTTCATTTATTAAAAACATTTTGCTAAAACTCCATACCCCCTGCAGGTATAAAACCGTTCATACCTCATACCTCCCTCCCATTATTACCACACTTTTATCACACCTCTATCGAGGCCTCTGCTCCTTTACTACCACCATCAACTTAATGGGTCATCAAAACTCCTCCCCTCCCACCCGCTCCTTTAACCAAACTTACCTTGATCAACCACAGTCAGAAATGATCACACATCCGTGAGGCATTTCTAATGTTGCCTTGTCTGCCTACAAAACGTTGCGGCCGAATTGAGGATTAACATTTATCCTCTCGCAATGTCTTTTTTTTTTTTTTTGTTTAGTGTTCTTTGAAATTTTATTTGAAAACATTTCAAGTTATGTGTAAAGTGTGGATTACAATTATACAACTACCTTGAAATGTTTGTGAATACCCCCCCCCCCAAAATTTCTAGTCAAAAAATGAGTTATTTGAAAGAAACAAAATTTTTATCGGCGCCATTTTCGGTATCTGGTATGTAGGATCTATGAAGATTTGAAGAAATGATTCTAACATTGTTTTATGAGTGCAATCTCAATAGTTACAGCTACTTTCCTTTGGAATGTGGTAAAACGAAACAGCATTGTTCCATAGGCCACAGTATTTTGTCTACCTAGTAAATGGATTTGAAACTTTTTATTGATTATCCTGTAGGATAACTATATTTCCCGTTTCTCGCTGCTGCATAGTAGCCTTTCAGTGTAATATAATAAAAAACTAAGATAATGGAGTTTTTTCCTGATTATTAGCTATTTACATTAGAGCTGATTTTTACAATTTTAATGAAGCAAGAATTAAAATAGAAAAACCTATAACAACTCAAGTATTAAGAATTATATGTAGAGGAAGGATATGGAAATGATGGGAAATTCATTATTCTAAAGCAATATTAATTGTTTTATTCTATTGCAAGCTGAATACATATCTATAGATCTGAATACCGGTAGTGTAAGTCACTCTAAATAATAGAGCCTAATAGATGATTTATGAAAAATGAAAGATTTAGTAAAAAAAAATAGGCCTTATTCAAATTAAATTAAAAATACAATAAAAGCGATTACTATTTTTTTTTTTTTTTTTTTTTTTTTTTTACGGCGCATCTACATCTAGGTCATTAGCGCCTACAACCAGGGTGCAGCGAGGAATTTTGCCAGCGAGCCCTGAGATGAGAAAATTCCTGCCGGAGGTGGGAATCGAACCCACCATCTCCCGCTTATGAATCCAGCGCGATAGCCACTAGACCACGGGAAACCCTGTGATTACTATTATAAGAAATATAATTCAAATTTTGTTGGATCAAGAACGTTGATTACTCAAAACTTAGACTGATTTACACCACTTTCATTCTTGCCAGCATATGGTTCGCGTACATTTTAGAAGTTCAAATATTCAAAGATTTTTTTGCTCTAACAATCATCATACTGTAGTCTATCCTTGCTTTGCCACTTTCTTCATCGATGTGGAGACTCTTCATCATTTTCTCTTCAAGCAAAGCATTGTAATCATTTAGTAAATCATTTGGTATATACTTACGGTAGGGATCAACAGACTTGATAACATCTGAAAGAGAATAATTCGTATTATATTATTTTTTTGGTCATAAACTTCGAATATTTAACAACAATTTGTTCAAAATATTGAATTAATCTATTATTTGCATATATAAACAATTTCATAAGGTATATTGTTCCCTGTGTACCTTATTTGAAATAAAACTTTTCGTCTTCGTTTTTAAATTCTCATTCTTAAAACAATATTAGCAAGAATTAGAATTATATGCGCTATGTTATCTCCTAAAGGGGGCAAATAATACCACAGCATAACCATATAACCTGACCATCGGCACTTCAGTAATATAGGATTCTATACTTCGATTTTTAAAATATATTATTTTACACATTCCTTACATGTCAAATATGCTTGCATCAGTAAAATTTTTAAATAAGATATTACTAGATAAAATGTCAGATCGAACAGTAGTATTCCCAAAAGGATTTTGGTGCGTACAGTTCTCTTGTTTAACTTAATTTTATTATGTCATAGTAAGACACCTGTTCCGCGGTCCATCACTACTCTGCGCCTCTTGTCCCACGAGTCACAAGTCGTGCGAACTATACGTCGCTCAAGTTGATGTATATCGTCTGCTATTGTTTATCTCCATAAAGTAAACATTCTTCTAGTTAATGTAGCCATTAAGGTCAAAAATTCTCTACTTTAAATATGTTATTTTACACCGAAAGGTTTCAAGCTATGCAGCTCCTCCTCAAAGCGTATTTCTTAGCTATATTTATTCACCCATATCGTCCCTACCATGTCAAACTATCGAATATGAAAAATATCGATTTTCAGATTCGAGACTTAGCTCTTGGATTGCGATACGGCTTGTCGCAAATTGTCATAATTCCAATCCCTTTAGAATAGCTTTTAATGTAAACCATTTTCAATATATTACTTTGTCAATGTATCGTATTTCTTCGTTCCCTAGTTTTCTTCGATTTTCATATTCGATAGTTTGACATGGTAGGGACGATATGTAGCTATTGTTAATCAATTACTGACTCTTTGCTCAATTTTAGTGAATTATAATCCAGATAATTATCAAAAACGAAAAGAAAGATCAAGGAAAACGTCCAGACTATTTTTTTTTTTTTTTTTTTTTTTTTTTAACGGCGCATCGACAAATCGTGGCCATTAGCGACGACGTCCAGGGTGCAGTCAGGAATTTTCTCAGCGAGCCCTGAGATGAGAAAATTCCTGTCGCCGGTGGGGATCGAACCCACCATCTCCCGCTTATGAATCTAGCGCGCTAGCCACTAGACCACGGGAGACCCCTCCACACTATTAAAAATAGAAAGTAGTAAATAAAAAACGGGAACAGAATTAAAAATATATATGGAAAATTAATTTTAAATATATGATAAATCGATTTGGGGTCTCCCGTGGTCTAGTGGCTAGCCCGCTAGATTCATAAGCGGGAGGTGGTGGGTTCGATCCCCACCAGCGGCAGGAGTTTTCTCATTTCAGGGCTCGCTGAGAAAATTCCTGGCTGCACCCTGGATGTCGGCGCTAATGGCCAACATTTATGTCGATTCGCAGAAAAAAAAGAAAAAAAAAAAAGATATATCGATTATAATCGAAAATATATTTGATAATTATCAACCAAATGAATACTTGCCGCCATATTGGATTCGTTCATTCAATTACCAGAGTAGACGTGGCTCTAGTAGAGGAAGGTTGTACTCCGCAGGTTGAAATCAAATTATATTACAATACAAATTTACAAGCCATAATAAATAAGTATGTGAAAATAAATTAACGATTTCAATTTTATAAATGCTTCTTTGAGTTCGAACATAGGCCTTCCATAAAGGAGTACAGGTCAAGACTTTCCCAAGTGACCAGCCTACTGGGAATCCGAGGTTCCTATCTGGAACCTCGGAGAAGTGGACTTCTCCTTCCAGACATCTTTGTTTCTCGCCAAACTCCACCATAGTGGATTAGCCATCGTCCTGAAGAAGACCTTTCACCTTTCACCTTTTCATTGGTCTTCCTGCTCGCCTCTTGTAACCATAGGCTGTCTAAACAGTCACCTCGGTTGACCACCTGTTATCTGATCTTAAAATGTGACCAGCTCATTCCCATTTTTGCCTCCTAACCTGATGGATTATATCCTTCAGACCAGTCTTCTCTCTAATGACACTACTCCCAATTTTCTCCTTCCTTTTTATGTTTTTCATACTCTTTCCTACTGATCTTTGGCAGGTTATCAGTTTTATTGATTGGGCTTTAGTTAAGGTCCAAGTTTCACCACCATAGGAAACGGCAGGGAGTATACAGATATCAAACACTATTTTTTTTAACTTCTTTCAGGAAATTGTTTTTCATTATTTCTCTAAGTGCCCAGTACTTTCCTCATCCTATTGATATTCTTCTGTCCAATTCTTTCCGCGACTTGTTGGCAAATGAGACACGCTGCCCAAGGTGTGTTCGAAACTCGATTGACACCCCCCTTTTTCCCACAATTTTTGAAATTTAAAAACGAAACTTGGTAGGTCATAACGTGGTCGAATGAACTTTCATTGGACCTAATGCTCGACCTCTCAACTTTCTCCAGTTCTTCTCAAGAGACCCTAACTCTGGAATTCCCAATGGAAAGGGGTTATTTTTATGACGGATTATGGTAGAGAATTAAATTTTATGTCGATTTTATATCTGTCATTTTTTCGCTAAAGCGAACCAATGAGTAACAAATTGCCAAAAACCGATAAAACCCTTGTTTTTCGCCACTTTTCTGCCAATAATGCAGAAAGTATTCCCGTAATGACAAACCAAAAAGTATCTTTAAATGCCTAAAATGTTAATAGGAATGGAGCAAAACACACTTTTGTTTTTGAAGTTTTCAGACAAGTTTATTATCAACGTGATCTAAGCTTTAGTAAAACTTAATAGACATTTCCTAAACTATTTTTGCTTCACCTAGTTTTGGATTTAAGAACGTTTAAAATAATAATAAATTTAAAATGATTTAAATATAAAAATTATAACGTCATATAAAATAATAAATTTAAAGCAATAGAACTCACCTAATGATTAGAATCAGATAATTAGAATGATTTTTTTTTTTTTTTTTTTTTTTTTTTTTTTTTTTTTTTTTTTTTTTTTTTTTACGGCGCCTCGACATCTAGGCCATTAGTGCCGACATCCAGCGAGGAATGTATTTTTTTAAAGTGAGCCGATTTGAATGTATTTTTTTTTTTTTAATGAAAGCTAATAAAATTTGGAACAGCCTTGTCAGACCAGATTTTTGTTTTTTGTTTCCACTGTTTATTAAATTACGTGTAAATAATTCACAAACTTTTGAATTTTTTTAATATCAGCACAGAGTTAGGGTCTCTGGAGAAGAACTGGAGAAAGTTGAGAGGTCGTGCATTAGGTCCAATGAAAGTTCATTCGACCACGTTATGACCCACCAAGTTTCGTTTTTAAATTTCCAAAATTGTGGGAAAAAAGGGGGGTGTCAATCGAGTTTTGAACACCCTGTATATATTCGTCCACATATTCCAGCTGATGATTTCCAACGATAATATTCACCTTTTCCGCAATTGTCATTAGCTTTGTTTTGTCAAAGGTAAGTAAGAGTCCCACTTCTCTACACTCTTTCAGCTATGTTCTTATTATCATTTTCAGGTCTTCTACAGTGCTCGCCAACAAAACAACATCATCTGCAAATCGGAAAAAATTCATCCACCCTCCACTGACCTTGATGCTCACGCCCTTCCAATGCAAACGCCAATATATCGTTTCCAGCACCAAGATTAACAGAATAGGTGGTAAACGATCACTTTGACGAACTCCTCTCCTGACAGCGAAATTGGGACAATTCCGTTCAGCGGCAATGAATGCTTCCATGTCCTTGTACAACTGCATAACTAAGCAAATATATTTGGTATTTTACTCCTATCGTTTGTAGTGCCTCAAAGATGCTTCTATAGAAAATACCGTCAAACGCTTTCTGGAAATCGATAAAACACAAAAAAGTAGAAAACCTATACTAATTTGCTTTTTCAATTACCTGATTAATTGCCTGGATGTGGTTGGTCACAGAATATCCTTTCCTTCAGCTTATGAATTCCATTATTTTCCCGGTGAGACGTTCCTGAAGGATAGTTGCAAAAACCTTTGAGACAGTCGAGCTGAGAGAGATGGATCGATAATTCTCCATCATTTTTCTGCTGCCCTTTTTATGAAGCAAAATGATCTTGGCTGTCTTCCATTGGCGAGGTATTTCTTCTTGTTGTAATATAGAATTAAAAATATTTTCAAAATTGTATCTCCCGCTTTTAACATCTCCCTCCTTATTCGGTCGGGCCCAGAACTTTTATTTCTTTTCAGGTTATCTATTGCTTTCCTGACCTCATCTCTTGTGATCTCTGGAACACACTCTTCTAAATTTGGCTTTGGTAACTCATGTACTAGATTAGTTTCTTCATAGCCGTAAAAACTCCTGAAATAGTTTAATGCTGTTGCTATCACCATTTCTCTGTCTGTTATGTTTTTATAAACCTGACTGTCCAGTGACAAGAACCACCTTCTTCCCTGGCTTAGTTCCTTCTTTAATTGTTTAGTAGATCCATTCTTGGTGATAATTTCAGTTACCAGCTCATGCCTGTATTTGAGTAAATCCTCTTTAATTTTCCTTCTTATTTCCCTATTGAGATAAGTAATGAGGATTGGGGCTGCATTAGGATTCAATTTCGCTTCTCTTCTATCCTTAAGCAACTTTAGAGTATCTGTTGACAATTTTTTCATCTGCTAGGTTTTTGTATGTGTCCCTTCTTCGGGAAGAAATGTTGATAACTCTTGTCGAAATGTCATAGTCCTCTTGAATGCTTCTGCCTTCCAGCTGTTTTCGAGAGATGCCTAATAAATTCGTAAGCTTGGCCATCTTCTTGAAACATGGGCACTTTTCTTTTTAATTTGAAGGGTCGATTTTTTTTTTTTTTTTTTTTTTTTTTTTTTTTTTTTTTTTTTTTTTAATTTTCCGGTATCAAAAGTGGCTTTCAGTATTCTGTGGTCTGATTTAAAATTAAAAGCAGGTATTACACTCACATATTTACTAAGTTTGATTTTGTTGGTTAAAATATAATCTATTTCAAAGGTTTGTCCCCTAGGGGAGAGCGACGTCCATTTAAAAGCATTTCTGTTCTTAAAATATGTATTCCCAATGTGCAGTCCTTGAGACAAGGCAAAGATTACAAGGCGACTTCCTCCATCGTTCCTCCTTCCGAATGTATTGGTACAAGACATGCGCGCCGCGCCGGCGCCGCTACGCCACGCCGGGTTTTGATTGGCGCGCCGCCGCCGAGCCTAGTCAGTCGGCGCGCCGATTCCCTTGGCAATACTGGACAAAAAATAAATCCAGCTTTTGTAGGAGATATTTCGAGAACCTCGCAATTGAAGAGGAAAACAAAAGTCTGACTCGCAAAACTGCGTCATCTTAGCGCAGTTCCGTTCATATCCTTAGTGTGATTAGCGAAGGAGTAGAAGCAGTTATTGGTAGGTTTTGATCTTTCGTGAAACATTTTTCTTCTTTTGAAATGAATCTCAAAGAGAAAGAAGATTTATTCTAGGCGGCAATGAATCCCCCTACCTTCTCAAAGTTTGCCAAGGGAAACACTATTACCAATGCGTTTCTCATTTTCATGTCTTATTTTATTATAATATTAATTTTACTATAAAATGGGATTTAAAAAAAAACACAATAACCAATTAAAACGTTTGGTAAGTAACAAAACCCTGTTGAAAAAAACAAAACTAACAATTTGGAACTTTGAAGCATCTATTTCTCGGATTGACATCGCCCCATAAAAAATTACATATGAACCTTTTTTGTAGGGAATTTAGCTTTCGAATGGCTACCTTCCACTTACCACGATTTCCCCCCGTTTTCGAGATATGTTAGAAGATATACGAAAATCCCAAAACCTTCAAGTCTGTTAATGAAATATTTTATTTCTAATATTTCTTTAACTCCAAACGGAACCAAAATGTATCTACCTTAGTTAAGATGAATATCAAACGTCTGGACCAAGTTTCAACTAAATTAATCGTTTCTGAGTACCCAAACTGAAAATTACTTTGGAAAACGAGGTGTTTTAATGTTTCCCAAAACGGGGACAGGTATCGCCTTAAAATGGTTTTATTCGTTGTTCTACGTTAAGAAACCTATAAAACGAGTATCTGCAAGCATATCAACTCGAAAACGTAAACGTTACGATTTTTTTCGCGCGACCATTCCATTTTATTGACCATTCAAATTAAGAAAAATATTTTTGTACCAAATTTCATCAAAATCGGACCATTTTTGAGACGTCAGGAGCGCGAACTGCGTCATCTTAGCGCAGTTTCGCTCATACCTCTAGTGCCATAAGTAAAGGAATGAATGAAAAACAGTCATGTCCAACTGATAGCTGACCATAGTTAGCGGCAGCTTTCTAATCATTCCAAGGAATATCTTCTTTTGTATTGTGTTTTTTTTCTTATACACTTTTTTCTGCTTGGAAGGTTTTGATTATTGGTAGGTTTTGTTGTACCGTTAAGAATATAAAATAAAATCTCAATCAGAAGGATGTTTACGGCGCTACAACGATCACCCTGCGGAAACACTAAGTTTCTCATTTTCTTACCTCCTTTTACGAAAAGACTAATTTTACTGATAATTTCAATTTAAAACAATAAATTAAAAAGTGAGATAAATAAACCGAACCCCCCCCCCCCCTACAAAAGAACAAAACAAACGCTTCCGAAGTTTTAAGCCCTTATTTCTCCGATTGACATCACCCCATCGAAAATGTCTTACGAACAGATTGTAACTGTAATCAGAGAGCAAACGCAAGAACTAGCAAAAATAAGTAGCAAAATTTCCTTTTTTATTTTAACAAAGTGGGTAGACTAACAATTTAGAGTGCCGGATCCCCCACTCCTGTTACTCGCTGCGCTTAATAAAAAGGCTTAAAACTCACCATTTTGCTTCTAATTTTTACCATTTTTATCCCCCCTCCCCCCCGGTCTGCCCTTCTCATATTAATGTGTCCTGGTTTCACTCACCAAAAATATGGCAAGCCTATATATATATATATATATATATATATATATATATATATATATATATATATATATATATATGTATATATATATATATGTATATATATATATATATATATATATATATATATATATAAATTTTTAATCCAGCCGACTATTTTAATCCAGCGCGCCGCCGCCTTAAAATTCAGCCTCGGCGCGCATGTCTAATTGGTACCCATGGCTTGCTCTTCCCCATCCAGCCTCTTTCCTACTCTTCCATTAACATCCCCCATGATAAAAATAGCTGTCCTATATCGTCTCGGCCTGCCCATAAATATTTCTAAGTCCTCATAGAATTTATCTTTTTCCTCTTCTGAATAATCCGCTATCTGTGCATAGACTTGAGCCAAAATGATTTTCTTGCCCATTCCTATATTAAAAGATAAAGCAGCCATTCTACAATTAAAGTCCTGAATTCTATGACAAAGTTTTTTAATTTTTCTGACACATAAAAACCGATACCGAATTAATTGCCCATTAATACCAGCTGTGTGCATGAATATGTTTCCACTCTTTCTCTCAATAATAACCGAGTAATTCCTCCTTATTTCCGAGAGTCCTACAATATCCCAAGTTACATCCCCTAAAGCTTCTTCCAATTCCACTAAATGCTCCTCTTCCCTCAAAGTCTGGACGTCCAATGTACAAATCCTTAGTTCCCTTTCCTTAAGATCAGTCCTCGCCTGCTGTAGTTGCTAGTCTTCCTTCGATCCTTGTTAACTTCCTCCTGTTCAAGTTTCCAGGCCAACATCTTCCTTGTCTTTATCTTCTCCCATCTTTATCTTAGAAATTAGATACTTGTCAAGACTGACTTCTCTGCAGAGGTTTATCCCTCTTTCCTTTCTTCAACGTTTTCTGGCTTGGTTTACTGAATGAGTTGTTGTTTCTGATTTCCTTAACTTCCGGTGAGCTATCTTCACTTCTTCCTCTCTTACTCCGCTGCTCTTGTAGAACCTTCATCTCCTCCAATATGTAGAGCTTACCTTCTACCAGGAGTTTATCTATCTCATTGACGCCCTTTTGCCTAGTTTTCTTTGGGTGTCAAGATAAGGAAAGCGTAGGTGTCTTATTGATCATACTTCCAGTAGCAAGTCCAATTCTTATATCCTTATATTCATTACATTTCGATAACTCCTTTTTACATCTCAAAATGGCATACTTTAGTGCTATTCATGTGAGGCCTACCAAAATCGGTCCTTTCATTTTATTTCCTTTATTTAAAACTATTATTCGGTCCACATCATATCTTCTTACATCCAGCTTCATAAATGAACAGAGTTCTTAGAACATTTCTAATACTGAACCCGGGTTATCACAGTTTATGCCGAATATCAACACATTCTTTAGCATAAATATGCTTTAGCGATGACTAAACTGGAAATAAACGTTACAAAAAATATCACAAAAAAGTGTTCACTGGCGTTCGCGCATGCGCAGTGGCGGTCGCGCATGCGCATTGGCCATGTACGAAAAAGAAGATTGTATGTGCCACAAAAACCTAGGCGTTCCAAATAGGTGTCACACCACAAATAGTGTCAAAACACACTTTTCGGACACTTTTAATCAAGAACGGACAATGCGTGTTAAACTTGTTATACCCGCGCAGAAACCTCCTCTCGAAAAGTAGCTATTATTTTATAATTATGGTAGCTATTCACATGAGTTCAATCAACATCGAAATAAGCATAGCCTAACTCTTAATCCAACATATAATTTAAATTGTGAAACATTTGAATATTGCTGCGCAAAAGCACATACCCTAAGGTTGTGAATTATGAAGAACTGGGTTATATAGGTAACATTAATCGCTATCTAATCTTCTGCTCAGTTGTTCTGAATTCATCCGTTCTTCTGAAAGATTAATATTTATCTACTATATATTTGTCAAATACCACTCACTCACTCACTCATCTATCAACGCCCAGCCCAAACCGCTCGACAGAAAATTTTGAAATTTTGCATGGACACTCCCTATATAACGTAGGCACTCGCTAAGAAAGGATTTTTTGATATTCGAATTTTTAAGCATTTTTAGGGGGGTTTAAAGTTTGAGTTGGTTAGAGAAGGCAAGCCTAGGCAGCCTGCGTTGCAAGGACGATAAAGAACAGCTGTTACCTTACATTATCTATCTCATAGATAGTTTTCTTTCTAATTGAGGTTAATTTCAACTATGATGGCAGACCTTGAATTACTAGAAATAAACTGTCACTCATAGAGTTTTAATTGCGTTTCTTTTCCCCCTGTTCCCGTCAGATAGGCTTGCCATATTTTTGGAGAGTTAAACCGAAACACATTAATATGGGATGGGCATACCAGGGGGGGTTGGGAATAAAAACAGTACAAATTATAAGCAAAATGGTGAGTTTTAAGCCTAGCAAGTAACGGGAAGGGGGGATCCTGAACTGTTAGTCTACCCAAACCTTAAAAATAAGAACGGAACTTTTTTTGCTACTTGATTTTCTTTAAAAAATCTCTCAGCCAAATAGTGCAGCGCTGTGCAGGTAGTTCCAGCGTTTTACAGTTAGATTACTTCTCATATCTTTGACACTGTAAGCAGTAGTAAAAATGTTGATTGTAGAAAAGTAACCGATTTATAAAAGATTCTTATAAACATGAATTCATTACTTTTTACATCTTACAGCCTTTTCCGGGACATTGATAAAACCGGGCGGGACACCGAAACAATTGCAAAATACCGGGACAGTCCCGGTCAAACCGTGATGTATGGCAAGCATATCCTAGGATACGTTCATGGTGAGGATTCATTCTGCGATGCTACGATAGCTACTCCCATGAGCGCTGCCCCGATGTACACCCTCCATCGATCTACATCGATGGAGGGTGTTCATGCTGACTCACCATTGCATTGGTTCTTGCTGGGAGTAAAGTAACCTTCAACAGTGAATTAGCTTTTGTTTATGAAAAAGCTCTGCTTATGTTAGTGAGAAAAAATGAGCCTTTACAATTAGTTCGCGATGTTCCTGACAAAGAAAAAGGGATTGGTTTCTTACTCGGAAAAATTAATGGAATCCTATTAATCCTATTATCCTCGCTTTTTAGCGAGTTGGATAGACTAGAGTCGCTTAAATTAATATAATTCTATTAATTGCGAGTTGGATTCGCTAGAGTTTTCTCATATCTTCTTGAGCGAGTGGAGCGTAGCGTAGCGATCGGAAACGCATATCATGTATTGCTTAATAAATGTAAAAGATCCAAAAAAGAGAGAGAGAAAAGGAATAAAATATGTTTGTTTACAAATATCGTTGTTTGTTATCCTTCATAACCTGCAAAACAGTCAACTTTAATGCTTAATAACTTTTTTCATAGTTGAGAGAATTGATTTTGATCACATTAACCTTTTTATTAATAAATATTACTTGCCATTATCTAATATGAATTATAACCGTAGATAACGAGTCAAGTAGTAAAAGATAACCAGCAAAGAACCTGTAAGCTAATCAGTAAGCTTATCAGCGAGTACGAGTAACTGTTATAAATCACTTAACTAAATAAATACTTCAAAAGTAACTGGATGTAGTCTTCGCAAAAAGACCCAATTTTCTTTCATCTCGACAACGAAATAACCAAAAAAAGAATAATCACACAAGATGAAGTAATGAGAGAGGGTAGGTGACCTGCGCAATAGAGTCCTTTTGAAGGAACCAATCACAGTCAGGCCCACATCGCGGCTTCCCTCCTCACTGCGAGGAGAAAACAAAATATTTGTTTTTCCCCGCGGTTACTGCGCGAGTGCGAGAATAGCATCGGAAGTAAGGATCCTCACTATGAACACTCCCACCTTAATACATGTGTTTGTTTTACATCGGGGCAGCGCTCATCGGAGTAGCTATCGTAGCATCGCAGAATCAATCCTCACCATGAACGTACCCTTAGAGTTTTCTAGATGAGGTAATAATATCCTGAACCCTTGCACAGCCTCCCCGCCTATAACCGTGGTAATGCTCGCAAATATAATGGGTGTTTCCAAATAACTTTTTGTAAAGATAAACTTTAACGCCCATTGAATAACATATAGTATGACGGGAACCGTGCTATAATAAACTGCACAAAATTGTATAGTAACGTAATTTTAATGAAACATTATTTAACGCAATAAAATAACTACTTATCTGCCGTGACGAAGCACGGGTATTCAGCTAGTATATACATACGTTTACATATATATTTCATACCACACATAGCACAAGTTTCTAAGAGGCTGAAGGTCAAGTAATTTTTCTTGAACATTTTAAAGTGTTATGTGTGTATTGGTGTATAAATTTGTTTTAATAGAATAGTAACATACCAATATATTCTTTTGCGGAAGGATACCAATACGCACAATCCTTAATTTTCATATCAATTTCCTTAAAACCAGCGCGTTCCAATTCTCCATAGAACATCTCCTTTCTTTCTTCCAATGATTTTTCAACATACCAATAGAAATATGATTTCCCCTGAAAGATATAAAGAATAAAATATAAAAGTATTGCCATAAAGCCTTACTATATTATTACAATAAGTAATAATGATAATACATAAGCTTGTAAAAATTAATAATTCTAAGGCTTCTGCAATTACTGGATTTTTTTTCTTTCTTTTTTTTCGATTCAGGTCGCTTACTTAAAATAAATGGGTGAGATGATTCTAAAATCCTGTGGATCACGTATTCATTTGTAGAACCATTTTCTGGCGTAGTTCAGCCTGAAGATTTTGTAATCTATATTTCTGCTCTCTTGGGCTCTTTCAGAAAGCTGTAGAATCGGAAGAGCTGCTGTTGCTATTATTTCGCCACCATGGATTAAAACACTGAGAACTGTTGAGGCCATTTAGTATCACAGATACAGTTGAATAGCCAATTCTTCAGTCCCTTGCGTGTACCACCCAATTTTTATTGGGTTAATTGCATGTTGACTGGTAATAACTTCAATAAAGACTGAAAATGTACGAATTAAAGTCTCATAGATTTTTTTATTATTTCTGATATCAAAGATATGTGTCCTAGGAAAATTTGAAAAGGCCTGGGAGAGGACCTTAGAAAAAATTGAATTCCTGACTGGAGAAGAAAGGCCCAAGATAGAGAGGAAAGGAGGAAAATTGTTCGGGAGGCCAAAGTCCATTTCGGACTGTAGAGCCGCATGGGTAAGATAGATCATCAAAAATTCTTCTGAAGGATTTTTCCAGTATTTGAAGAACCATATCCCTATCGCACTGAATCAACAGGAATTCCGAGTTTTTATTTAATGAATTCTTACTGAATTCATTTTTGAGGCTTTTTCAATTGGAAGATTGTAGGTGAGATGAAGGATGTATTCCATAAATTTTATACATACGTGCAGAGGCGATAAACCTAGTTAGAGGGCTTCTCTATTTGATTGCTTGAACTGATGTTTTGTTAGAATATTCATTTCTGACGGACGAGCTTTACAAACGTAGCAATTACATAATGATCTAGTACCTGTTACAGCTTTGGGTTTCTTTCCGTCCAACATGGTGAAGATCAGCAGAACATGTCTAATTTATATTTTTATCTCGCAAAAGTGCATGCTTGTTGTTTGTGAATTTTAATGCATGCTTTCAACACTTTCTTTCTCAGGTTGAACAAATTCAAGAAATTCTTTTCCGTAGCGAAAGCGTAACGCCCTAGAGCATCGGTTAGACGACGGGCTAGGAATTGTCCACATTATGCCATTTTGATTGTCACTCATAGTTAGTCTCCAAGGTAGCATGAGGTCATAAACAAGTGAGGACCGGATGCGTCTTGGTCTTCTGTTGTATAGCGTGGGTAAAATTCATCTCTTCCGGAAGCTCTGTCAAATTCCCATTTCGATGTCAATACAAATTTTTATCCATTCAGTTTCTCCAGTTCATCTTCATTTTAGCACTTTCCTCCGAAGGAAAGTAGCTATTGAGGTTGCACTCATGACGGAATTTTTGAAAAATTTCTTCAAATCTTTATCGATCCTACCTAGTAGACACCGAAAATGATCCCCGTTAAAATTTATATATATATATATATATATATATATATATATATATATATATATATATGTGTGTGTGTGTGTGTGTGTGTGTGTCTGTTAACACGATAGCGGCCAGAGTTTTTGTTTTTTCTTCACGAAACGTGGTATATAGCGTTCAATCAGCAAACGATTGAACGAGTTCGTTAACCACCAAAATCGGTCCACCGGGAGGGGGGGTTTACCCCGGACCCAAAACACTAATTTGACCATTCCAGCCGTAGTTTTTGTTATATTTCAACGAAACTCGGTATTCGTTATGTTGATCTAAAGAGAGAAATACGTTGTAAAAATAAACTAAATCGGTTCATTAGGAGGGGGGGGGGGGGGTTATTCCGGACCCACATTACCAATTTGCCACTACCAGCCGTAATTTTTGTTACATTTCAACGAAACTCGGTATTCGTGGTGGTAATCACAGAGAAAAATGGCTTGTAAAAATAAACTAAATCGGGTTATTTGGAGGGGGGGGGGTTTACTCCGTACCTAAAGTACTAATATACTCATACCTGTCGTAATTTCAGCTGTATTGTAACGAAACACGGTTTACGTCGTGGGTATCTCATGAGAAAGAAGTGTTGTAAAAATGAAGTAAATCGGTCTATTGGAAAGGAGGGTTTACTTAAACTCTGTTTCATTAGAATTAGCCGGCCAGACGTAGGTTCCCAAAGGCGCCGCGAGGAGCGCTATCTCCCACAAGGGGGACTGTATCCTGTTCCTGCGTCAGATCAAAAGACGGAAAATGAAGTTTTTGTGTATTTATTAAGCAGTACAGAATCATGTATTAACATAACTCTGGAAGCAAATTATTTACAAAATTAATAATTGAACAGTTCTCATAAGAAATGTAAATGAGCAGAACTATTCACGTTTTTACTTTATTTATATAGGTTATTTACAGCAAATTAGTCAGTAATGTAGTCTACACTACAAAAATTCTGAAGAAAGTGCTTAGTTATGCTGCTCCTGCGTGACGGACTTTTTTGTCTTGAGGAGCCTCTCCGCTGCGTGATCCACTAAGGGGGTAAAGTGACTATTGTGGACGCACAAATTGTTAATGGGAACACCGATCTGGATTTGATTCACCGGGAGAAGTGTTGGAAGTATGGGAGACTTGCTGTCCGTTTGGCGGTGGGGCGAGTGTTTGGCGTGCCTGTCACCGAGCTGGAGGGGTGTGTGGAGCGGTGCTTCTGCCAATTGTTTGAGGCAACTTGATGCCCCAATAGCAGTTCTGATAAGCATTACCTTGCGGGTATTAAAGGGCTCCTGCATCATCTTCATTCGATGAAGGACTCTCCTTGCCGGTGTGGGACGTTGAGGATCGTCTGTGTTTATTTATTTATTTTTTTTTTCTTTTTCCTTTTTTTTGTACACATTTATTTTGTTTTATATGTTATACTTTTATTTGATGTGGTTGACGAGATATACCTCCATGTAGTCTCAGGAACTCGGTTTTAGTGGATGAAGTTAGAGGATTTGACTTCCATTGGCTAAAGTTTAGTATTTATTATTATACTTTGATTACTGTTAATTTTATTTACTTATTTTTTATTTATTAATTATGGATGCTCCGATTTATTTACTTAGTATTCTTATTTTTTTTATCAGTTATTATCAATTATTATTCTTTTGTTTTTCTTTTATAAGTTATTTATTGTGTGGCCATATTTAACTAATTTAAGGTCTCACAGCAAATAGGCTTGGGTTTACAAGCCTTAATAACGAGGGTGAAGGAGACGCCGAATTGTAAAACTGACACATGTATGTAATATGGACCCAAAAAAAAACATAAATGTGAAATAGAGGCCAAGTTCCTGCCCCACAAAGAAACAATCCCTTCCTCAAAAATATCCCCTCCAAAACCCCCCAAAAACGCCTTACCGTCCTACACTCCAAAAAAGTAGTATGAGTTGGTGTATTAATTCAACCAAAAATATTTGCCAATACAAGAGATGATACAAGAAAGAAATGTCCAAGTTCATTACTTGGAAGACCTCATAGTTACTTACTAAGAACAGTAAAGACACTTCAACTGACCTTCAAAAACAACAATAAAAATACTTATATCCAGTTACTAAAATACCACTCTCCTCAACCAGGTATATTCTTAAACTTGGCAATGTTTAGTTTTTCTCTGAAGATAATTTCGGCACAAAAAAAACATTGCCAAGTTTAAGAATATACCTGGTTGAGGAAAGTGATATTTTAGTTACTGGATATAAGTATTTTTATTGTTGTTTTTAAAGGTCAGTTGAAGTGTCTTTACTGTTCTTAGTAAGTAACTATGAGGTCTTCCAAGTAATGAACTTGGACATTTCTTTCTTGTATCATCTCTTGTATTGGCAAATATTTTTGGTTGAATTAATACACCAACTCATACTACTTTTTTGGAGTGTAGGACGGTAAGGCGTTTTTGGGGGGTTTTGGAGGGGATATTTTTGAGGAAGGGATTGTTTCTTTGTGGGGCAGGAACTTGGCCTCTATTTCACATTTATGTTTTTTTTTGGGATCTCATTACTTTTTTCTAAGTATTAAATAGAATTTAGTTGCCGCATACCTACTGGCTTTTGTACTTCATATAAAACCAGGGTCTTTGGATTCTGCATAAAGTTCTCCTTACTGCTTGATATTTGATACCAATAATCAACCTACATACATCTAATCACTAGACTAGAAAAGTTAGAAGCTCTTCCAGATGACATTACTCTAGAGGACAAATTAATTGCTCTCTTAACTAAACTATTACACTGTAAAACACAAGAACCTTATCCCGAGAATAAAGATCACATTAGGGAAAGTGCAGAAGGCCGTCAAGAAAAATATAAGAAACAAAGACGCTACATTTTGGGTTTGTAATCCTAAACTTTGTAATTTAGATGGCTCGACTTTGAAAAACTTAGTATCTGCTTTGAAGTATATTATGCAGTGATTTACTACATTTAAGAAAGAAGTCACAACTGTTTTTGTTAAGATATGTCGAAATGTTTTTTAAAACATCAAATATAGGTTCTCCTTACCAAGACGATTCATTTGTTACCCCACATGATGGGTTTCAGAAGGATTGATGGCATTTCGATGGAACAAAAAGTAAAAAACGTCATAGGTAATATGACATTCCCGTATCAAGACCTACCTGCGTGCCAAGTTTGATCAAAATAGGCCAAACAGTGTGAATTTGTATAAGGAACAAGCATACATACAGACAGCTGAAAGACCTTTTTTACCTAGCCTAGTGCATTCCCCGGACCAAGGCCTACCTGTGTGCCAAGTTTGGTCAAAATCGGTCAAATGGAGTGAGTTTGTGTAAGGAACAAACATGCAGACAGACAGCTGATAGACGATTTTGACTGGCCTATGAAACTACCCGGAGAAAGACCGACATGTGCGTCAAATTTTGTCAAAATCGGTCAAACGGTGTGTATTTGTATAAGGAACAAACAGACGGACAAACAGCTGATAGACAATTTAACCTAGCTTATGATTCTCCCCGTATCAAGACCCATTTGTGTCCCAAGTTTGGTCAAAATCGGTCAAACGGTACGGATTTGTAAGAGGAACAAACATACAGACAGACAGCTGGTATAAGATTTTTACCGAGCCTATATGCGTCTAATTGTTTCTTAAAACATCAAATATAGGTTCTTCATACAGAGACAATTCATTTGATACCCCACATGATGGGTTTCGGACGGAATGCTGGGTTTCCGAAGGAAGTACAAAACTGGCACGCCCCGCCCCGGAAGCGGAGTCAAACACAACTATTCGCGATTTTTCCTTTAATAACGTCTTCATATCTATCGTCATGCAAAATTTCAAGTCTCTAGCATCATGGGAAGTGCCTAATAATTTTGATGAGTGAGTGAGTGAGTGAGTCCTATAAATCCCGATTTTCGATCGCTTATATCTCAGAAACTATTCGATGTAGAATTATGAAATTTTCCAGTTTTACTCACATCTAGTAGTATAATACCTGTGTAAAATTTCATAAATTTATCTTCACCTGGTTGAAAGTTATGAGAGGGTAAAAATCGGCTCTAAGACCGCCTGTAATATACACACAGTATGCTTAGGCCGGAACTTGGCCTGCCGCACTACCGTGCGCCTAGATAAAATGTATGAAAGTCCTCTGTATCTCCTAATAAATAAATAAATATATACATACAAATATAAAAGGTTTTTATACCCTAGTATCATCGTCCAAGGGTTGGATTTGGAGTTAAATTAATTAATGGGTACCTGGATATGGAAAATCATATGGTCGGAACATAGTACTGACCACACAATCTTCCTAGTGTGCCACATGGTCAAGAATCAGATACCTCTACAGTATCAGATATTCTGGGTCCTTGTGGCCTGTTAAGGGAGTGATTTTATTAATATGTATATATATATATATATATATATATATATATATATATATACATATATGTATATATATATAATATATATTATATATAAATTATATATATAATATATATATAATATATATTATGACTAGCTGAATACCCGTGCTTCACCACGGCCGATAAGTATTTTTTATATTGAGTTAAATATGATATGATCAAAATTAACGCTACTACGTAATTTTGTACAGCTTATTATTTCACGGACTTTAAAGTTACCCAGGAAACACCGTGTGGAGGTAACCGTGCTTTTTTCCGTTGGAGAGTAAAAAAAAAAAAAAAAAATACAATAACTGCTTAAAAAGCAGTATACAATATACTGTGATCCGAAAACTTTGTATCACCATTCATACAATTTTTTTCCATATACTTCGTTTCTGAATTCCCAAACCGAAAATTAGTTTTGAAAAAATATTTCTATCAATATTTCTTTTAAATGGCTACAGAACTCGCTTAAAAAATGGTTTCATTCGTTTTTCTACGTTAAGGAATCATTCGCACAAATTTTGCTCCAAAAACCATGTTCCAGAAAACGGATTCAACTGGTTAATGAACTTGACCTTTTAAATGAGAAGAAAGATTTTTGTACCAAATGTTATAAAAAAAAAAAAAAAAAAAAAAAAAAAAAAAAAAAAAAAAAAAAAAAAAAAAAAAAAAAAAAATCAGTCCCGTAACAGGCCACGAGGGCCCTGAGGGGCAGATACTATAGAGGTATCTGATTCTTGACCATACGGCACACTAGGGAGATAGTATGGTCAGTACTATGCTCCGGCCGCCTGATTTTCCCCTTGGCTGCTTCGACTGCTAGAGTCATTAGCACCAACCAAGGTACCCATTATTAAATTAATTAAAGGCTGGGTTGGCCTAGGGTCGGTCAGGGAGGCCGAATTCAACCCATGAACGAAGACACTAGAAGAAAAATTCTTTAGTGCTTGCTCGGGATTTGAACTCAGGCCTCCAGCTTATTAGTCCAGTGCTCTACCACTGAGCTAACCTCGCCCCCCTAAAAATGTTATCAAAATCGAACCATTTTTGAGCCGATGAGGAACTTCTTAATAATTCAAACCCCCCCCCCCCCTTAATACTTAAAGTACTTAAACATTTGAATATTAAAAAAACCTTTCTTAGTGAGTTTTTACACTCTAAACGTATTGTCCGTGCAAAATTTCAAATTTTTGTGTCGTGGTTCGGGATTTGTGGGGGACCTCGGATGGGCCATCACCAGGGCGTAAACTCTATGAGGGACAAAATCACATTTTATTTCTAGTAATTCAAGGACTGCCATCATAGTGGAAATTAACCTCAATTAAAAATAATACTATGAAATAGGTAATGTACGGTAACAGCTGTTCTTTATCGTCCTAGCAACGCATGCTGCCTAGGCTTGCCTGCTCTAACCAACTAAAATTTTAAACCCCCCTAAAAATCCCCCCTACATCCTTTCTTAGCGAGTGCCTACGTTATACAGGGAGTGTCCATGCAAAATTTTCTGTCGAGTGGTTTGGGCTGGGGGATGATAGGTGAGTGAGTGAGTGAGTGAGTGGTATTTGACAAATATATAGTAGATAAACTTCTATATCAATATTAAATCTTATTACACACCTTGATGTATTGCTGCCACGGTCCAGTATTTCTTAACTCATCAAGAGATTTAAATCCTGGCTGATAAGCAAAGTATAAATGATACATTTCACCTCCTGTTTTTAGAAGAGCAAACATATTCTCAAGAGCTTGCCTACAAAACAATCACATAATTATTTTTATTTTATTTTGAAGTAGACTTATTATCTATACAAAGCAATATTCAAAATTTAATAATATTATTTTCAGCGTGCAATAAATTAAAAACTGTATGCATTTCATACTTGAGAGTGCTCAGCTGCCACCAATCATGAATAATTTTTACATAATAAAGTTGGAGGACAGCCATAATGTGAGCACTCAGTGGTTAAGGTCGTGGTTCTATTCGTGATGGCTTTTCATTCGACCAAATAAAATGCATCAGCCCATTCTGGATCAAAAAAGATGGTAACCTCTACAAAATCCGTCGTCAAGTATAAGGAGATGTTAAAATTTAAATAAATAAATATTTACATATATAACATTTCAAAAAATATTAATTGGTTTAAATGTAACTAGCCATTTGTATGTGACATATGTATTTGAATCAGTACCAATAACCCACTTAATAGTACTAAACCAGGAAAAAAATGGTATTGTAATTTTATTAATTTATTAAAATTTGAACCTCCATTTCTTTTTAACAACGAATTATATGACGGGTTATCTATAAGTTACCACCCTTCTCTAGCCAGGATAGGGCTGATGACGTTTCTGTTTTTCTAAAGAAAATCCACCACCCCTAGTAGGAATCGAACCCGCGACCCTTGGCACAGAGTGCATAAGTTTGCATTAAGCGAGAAATATATCAAATACGTCATACATTCTAAGTAAGAGGTAATCCACCTTCTGCAGGACCGAAATAGTACAGAAAAAGAAGAGTTATAATAAACTAAACAAATCATTCCAGGATTAATTGGGTATTTTAGCTTTCTTCAATATTTCAACTAATATTCAATAGTAGAGTTTAAACCAAATGATTCACAGCTTTTTTTTAAAAATTATAATAAAATTAAAAATAATATTTTTATTATTAAATAATGGGTGGCTTCTAGGGATCTTGATTTATAAATATTATTTATTGAAGCCAACGGCATAGGCACGTTGAATGCAATGGTTCCGTTGATCACCGAAGCTAAGCAACGTTTGACATGGACAGTACCTGAATGGGTGACCGACCACGAGCGGATGGCATTATAAAAAGGGTGACAACCGGTAGATAGACCGGTGTTAATAACCTAATTGTTGATAGACTGTTAAGCTACAAACAAAATGTCCTGAAGCTTAATTGTGTTCACCTGTGCTTGTCAATCCAATGGATGACATAAAAACTGAAAACTCTCCTGAAGGATTCCTTTTCCCATGTCTTCCATATTTCATCACTCTCAATGTCCATTTCCTTAAACGAAACTCTAGGATGCTTAAAATTTGAATTGGCGTAGTCGATCATTATTGCAGACATATCACAGGCCGTCTGTAAATACAAAATATTATATATAATATTGTATGGAGGGAAAATGATATGCCAAACGTTGATGTGATGTCTACACATTAACACTTAAACATATCTCACAAGAGAACGTAAACTGTAGAACTCATGACATAGGAATAGCACAATACACAGGGAGCCCCCAAAATAAACGGAAAAACTTTGAGAATCGAAGCAGGATGAAAAAAGAAAGAAAAAAAGTCATTTGGCATTTTTCTCGTTTTTGTTTCGTTTCCGAGAGAAACGCAAAAACGACAATTGAGAAAAGGCATTCTTGCATAATGCCTATATAAAAATCATTAAAAGTATATTTTTTATCTTCTACCTTCCACCTCTGCCCTCCCCCCTAAAAAACAAAAAAAAATCTTCTTGGTCAAAAAAATTAAATACGGAATGTAAAGCTGCAAGTTCAACATAATTTAAAATAATTACTTTTCTTCGAAGGAAATTCATAAAATCACAAAACAAAAAACTTTCAATTCTTAATGAAATTAAATTTTCAATTCTTAAAACAGTTTAACATTTGACAGTGGACGCATACATAAATATAAAATAAAAATGTCTTCTTCTAATAATTCCTGACAATTTATTCAAAACTGTTCAAAGGTTTGGCCCCCTGCAGTAATACAGGCATCACAACGCACATTGACAGGCTCAATACAGAAATGTATTGATGAGTATTATAACTGCTTCTCTGCCTTTTGCAGCTAGTTACTTTTCAATGCCGACCAAGTAAATCTCCAATGTTTCTAACATTTAGCAAAAATAATCGACGGTTTCTACCACGTTGACAATTATATCCGTTCACAAAATTATGTTCACCCGCTACTTTTACCTTGTCGTCACAGTAAGATCTACACAGTAATATTTTTTTTAAAAATCACGCAGGACACTGGAGAACTCATATAATTTACATATCCTTTATTCGCACTGATTCCAGCACTGAAAACTATAACATATACAATATACATATATTACAAATAATAGTTAAATATTTTATAAGAAATATTATTCTCACTATTGTTGCATCTTTGGGTAGAAACGGTAAGAAAATCTCCACTGTTAAGTTGCCTGGTCCACAGCCGATGTCAAGTATTTTCTCATTTTCACCCCATTTGATTGATTCTTTTAAATCTTGAAGAAACTCGAATCCATCTTTTGTTACTTGCTGGTGGGCTTTGTGGAACTCTTCAGGTTGATTCATATTCGTTAATAATTCTGTACCAATTCCAAAACGTATATTAGAAACTATTCCAAGAACATGAATGTTTTTCTAGTATAAAAAAAAAGTTATATTTTATGAATATTTCAAACACTTAAGTAAGGATAACGTTTTAAATAATATCTTCGATGCAAATGCGAAGTATCGAATGTGAAAATCGCCTCTTTCCAGGGTGAAAAAAAATTGTATTCATTACTTTGCTTTTGGACAATCAAATAGTCGCCAAATTCAACCTTTTAACAGTGGTTACCTTCCTCTTTCACTTAGATTCGAGAGTTTGCCTCCATCAGTCCAACAGCAATCAGTATAGATTGAAAATCAAAATTACGTTTTTTCACATTCGATACTTAGCATTTGTATCGACGATATGTTTTCATCAATCATATAAGAATGGTCAGTCGTTATTATAAGTATATACAATCTATTATATAAAAATGAATCGCTAAATGTGTTGGTAAGCGAAAATCTCGAGAACAACTGAACCGATTTCGCTAATTATTTTTTTATAATATTCCTTGAAGTACGAGGATGGTTCCTTACGGAGAGAAAAATTAAAAAAAATTGCCCGAAAAAGTCTGAAAACAACACTTTTCGGGTCTTTTTCACTTCCTTAACGCAAATTCATTTTTAAATAAAAACATATGTTCTCAATTATAATATTTTTAACAGTTAACGTATTTGATTATTTGTGTATAAGGAAAAAATTTTAAATAAATAAGAACATGTAATCACTAGGTGACATTAGAATCACATGTTAATAATGCAATTTAAATTAATTTATATTTGCACTAACGAAGTAAAAAATACTCCACTTTTCTATATTTCTATACAAAAGATTCGTAATAATACTTAAAGGTCAATTCGAACTTTATTACCATACCATAAAGTGTTAGTGGAGGGGTTCTGGGAAGGCAAAACAATTGAGTGACATTAGTATCGTATAAATATTAATGTCAATATTTGTCAATATGTATACGATGCTAACATTACTCAAAAAAAGTTGACTATGGTAAAATGTAAATTGTCTGTGGTAAAATGTCACTTGAAATGTAAACATCTCTTTGCTGTATTGTACATCAAATACATTTGTATTGTAGGTTGTAATATTCTGTAAATAAAATATATATAAATCTAAAAGCCACAAATTTCTATAAAATTACTAAAGTGTTGTGTGTTTGTAACTTACTAAATATGCCTCCTATACGGCGGCGGACAATTTTAGGCAGAAGAACCCGAAATGCAAAAAAATCAAATTAATTATCAATGTAATCATAATGCCCAGGAACGTGAAGATCATAATGAACGTGAAAGAATTCGGTTAAGACAGATCCGTGAAGAGCGACATTCGACTAATAATGGTGCAAGTTTGAATCGAGCTGCTGTGAATTCATTACAGTGCCTAAAGCTGTGTTGCTATTGGAACTATGAACTCAGTTTGACTATAAACAAATCCCAGGGCAGTCATTAAGTGTTTGTGGTATTAATCTAAAAAACCCATGTTTCTCGCATGGTCAATTGTATGTTGCCTGTTCCTGTGTTGGAAAACCATCTGCTCTGTTTATTTACACGTCAGGTAAAAATATCGTCTACCATAAAGTACTACAATAAAAATGAAACTTAATTTAGAATAAGTAAAAATAAAATGAAATATAATAAGTAGGTATCATAATAAGAAATCTGATATAGTAATTTTGATTGTGATTTTTTAGTGACTATTAAAAGAATTTTAAGTGTTTTATAATTTTTATTTTTTGACATAATGTAATTGTCGACTTATTAAGTTTTTTTTTCTTTTTTTTATCTTACTAGCTGTCCGGGTGTCCCAAATAGCAGATTTTTTTTTTTTTTTTATTTATTTATTATATTTGAAATCTGTACGATTATTAGCAGTACAATAATCAAGTCTGTTCATGCAGATATTATGTACAATTTGACAAAAACGGTAAAAGTAAAATAAAAGAAAAGAAAAAATAAATAATAAAGACATACAAAATATGGAAGAAGACAACCACTGTTGGCACTTCCAGAGATGTCTTGGAAAATATTTTAATGGTCACGATAAGATCAGATGATTAAATTGTCTCGAGGCCACTGTCTCTTGAGCCGCCTGGGAGGATTGTCTGGATGGGATTCGGATGATAAGGATAGACCTTCAGGATTAGGATGATAAGACAATTTGGAGTGGAACATTTGGAATCGGGTTTTAGCAAGGTCAAGGACAAATGGGATGTTGAGGTCATTGTGAAGGGTTTTGTTGGAAACATAGAAAGGAGCATTTACAATTTTACGAAGTACTTTTGACTGGAATGCCTGTATTCTGTTGATGTTAGATGGTTTTGCAGATCCCCAGAGTTCAAGTCCGTATGTCCATATTGGCCGAATGATTGTTTTGTATATCGTTAGTTTGTTCTGTATCGATAATTTAGATGAGGGTCCAAGAAGTCGTCTAAGTAGTCCGTATCGTTTGTTCAGTTCTTGTCTTTTCAGTCTCGTGTGAGGGTTCAATGTCAGTCGGCTGTCAAGGTATAACCCTAGATATCGAACCTCGTTAGATTCCGGAAGAGGAGTGTTTCTGAAGTAAACAGGAGGGCATGATCTTCGGTTGAGAGTGAATGTCACTTGTTTGCATTTTTCTGTGTTGATTTTTATTCTCCACCTTTCACTCCAATGTTGTATGGCGGAAAGATGTTCCTGCAGGTTTTGGGATGCTACTGAAGGGTCAGAGGAAGTTGACAGGATCGCTGTGTCATCAGCGTATGTGGTAAGTAGGGTTTGGGGGTGTGTGGGAATATCCGCAGTGTAAAGAAGGAAAAGGAGGGGGCCGATAATACTCCCTTGGGGCACTCCAGCATTTATGGGGCAGGTCGGGGAAATAGTTGTACCATATTTGACTTGGAAGGATCTGTTTGACAGGTAGGATTTGAGGATAAGGAAATAGGTGTGTGGAAGTATAAGCTTTACTTTGTAAAGTAATCCCGGGTGCCAAACCCGATCGAATGCTTGAGCAACGTCGAGAAAGGCACTCGTGCAAAAACCCTTACGTTCAAGCAAGGAGGAAATTGAGTCTACGACTCGTAAGCACTGTTGTATGGTGGAATGCTGGAAGCGGAAACCAAATTGATGGTTGGGAATTGTATTCGAGGATTCTATGAGAGGGAGGATTCTTTTGTACAGGAGTTTTTCGAATATTTTGGAAATTAATGGGAGAAGGCTGATGGGCCGATAGGAAGAAGGGCAATCTGGAGGTTTGAAGGGTTTGGGGATAACGATGACGACTGAATGTTTCCAGGAATTCGGGAAATGGGTTGTTCTTAGGATTGAGTTATACAGGTATGTAAGGAATATAATGGCCTTCTGGGGGAGGTTTTTGAGTATTGTGGAGGTGATAAGATCATATCCGGGAGATTTTCTAGGAAGGTGTTTGATGATGTATTTAACTTCGGATGGATGGAAAGCTTTGGGAGGGAAGGACAAAGGTAAAGGAGAATTCAGGTAATCTTCCATATCTGCATCATGGGAGGGGCTCATTTGAGGATTAGGGGAAAATACTGTGGTTAGGTGTGTGGAGAGGAGGAGCGTCTTTTCTTCATCACTTCTGGCCCAGGTCCCATCGTTGCGTTTGAGAGGGGAAGGAATTGGGTGGAACTTTAGGATTTTACGAGTGACTGTCCACAAAGAACAGTCTTGTGTAGAGAGGGATGAAAGGTATTCGTTAAAGGATTCTGAGCGGAATTGGGATAGGGAAGATTTCAGTTGGCGTGTCAGTCTGTTGTATACGTTTCTGTCCGAGGGATAACGGAGATTCTTCGCGATCTCCAAGTCGACGAAGAAGAGAGGTAACTGTGCCTTTGTTACTGGATGCCGTACGTTGTGAGCCCTTTTTACGGAGTATCCTTTTTTTACCAGTTCGCTAATGATGTCAGCCGGTGGAGTTGAGTGGTGGAGGTGGCGGATAACCACCCTGTAGGATTTATCTTCCGGTAACTGGTAGCAGTGAAAATCTGCTTCCTTACTTTCCAAGTGCCGGATGATAGTTCTGTATACATCGCTTTCGGCGGGGGGGAAAAAAAAAAAAAAAAAAAAAAAAAAAAAAAAAAAAAAAAAAAAATGGAACCTGCAGAATCTAAGTAAACTCACACAGTATAGGGATACTATATTGTGGGGAAAAATCCGGGTAATTACGACAAAATTTTAATTAACATTATTAATTTTTGTTAAAAAAGAAACAAAAAAACTATATCAAATCGTTTGATATAGAGCGATAATAAAATCCATAAACGTACTCACTTGGCAAGAACTCTACCACGTTGAAGATAAAGAGAACACTGTATGACTGTTGGAGAGGGAGCCGGAAACCGGTTTTAACCTTAAGCCAGTGTAGCCAGAAACAGTTATCACTCAGATTCCATGGAAATCTTTCTTGATCAAGCTTTCTTTTTTTTAAGCCGTGCCAACTTTAGAGTAAACAACTCAAACAAATAATAATAATAATTCTTAAATAATAATAATAATATTTTATTCCTGCATGTGTGTGTTTTGTGATAGAATGAAAGTATTTATTATTTATTGTTTGACTGTTTGTTTTAACCTTTTATTGACATGACTTTTTAAATAAATGGACAAAATCGTGTTTTATATTATACTAGCTGTTACCCAGTGTACCATGCTACACTAACTTTATATTATATAGTTGTAAGGAACAAACATACAGCTGGTAGATTTTTTTCACCTTGCCTATGACACTTCCCGTATCAAGTCCTACCAGTGTGCCAAGTTCGGTCAACATCGGTCAAACGGTGTGGATTTGTATAAGGAAAAAACAGATAGACAGAAAGCTGACAGATGATTTTGACCTAGCCTATGACACTCCCCGTATCAACCCCTACCTGTGTGCCAAGTTTGGTCAAAATCGCTAAAAAGCTGTGGATTTATATGAGGAACAAATTGAATGGCTTTTAGCGCGGTTACTCCCTCCCCCATAGGGAGGAACCCCGCTTATAAGGTTGATACAATGAAACAATCCGGAAGTGCCGACTAGAAAATTTCGCGTTTCAGAACCCCTAGAGACCGAAAATAACGGTGGTTCAAATTTGTATATATATATATATATATATATATATATATATATATATATGTATATATTTATTTATATATATATATATATATATATATATTTGTCTGTTCGCTCTGTAGCTCCCAGACGAATGGTCCAATTTTGATGAAATTTGGTACAAAAAAATTCGTCTAATTTGAAAGGTCAAGTTCGTTAATCAGCAAAATCCGCCTACTGGAAAATGGCGTTTGGGGCGAAATTCGCGCGCAAAAAAATCGTAACACTTACGTTTTTGAGTTCATAAGCTTGTAAGTACTCGTTTTATATGCTTCTTGGGCTAGGAAAACGAATGAAACCATTTTCAAGGCGATAGCTTTAACCGTTTTCGAGAGAATTGGAAAAATAGTTTTTGAATATCGTTTTTGGTTTGTTTACTTAGAATGATGGGATTCAGTTGAAACATTTTCTGCATGTTCTACTTTCATTAAAACTAATATGTAAAACTTTTGGTTACGTTTGGAGTTAAGGAAGGGTTAGAATAAAATATTTCATGAACAGTCATGAAAAGTTTTGGGAACTTCGTATACTTTCATTAATATCTCGAACACGGTTGGGAAATCGTGGTAAGTGGATAAAAACTATTTTAAAGCTTACTAAATTCTCTACAAAAAAGATTCTGAAACTATTTTTGATTAGGTTAGGTCAATCGGAGAAATAAGTGCTTAAAACTTCAAATACGTCTGTTTTGTTCTTATGAACGGGTTTTTGTCGTTCTTTTTGTCTCTTCCCCTTAGTTTTTTATTGCTTTTTATTTTTGTAATTCTTATATTATGCAAATGTATTTGTGCTTAAAACAGGATAGTTAAAATGAGAACCAATTTTCTGTTGTTAGAAATAGATGAGTTAGAAAAATACGAGTACCTTAGCATAAATTCCTAGCAACCTGAAAATTTGTATGAAAGATAGGGACAAAATTATAAGGGAATTGGGAAAAGACCTTATCGATCCCATGAGTGCAAAGAATTTTTTCGAGGTCAAAGTTCGCTAAAAAAGGTTTTTAGGAATTTTGCACGACATCCTGGGGAGCAGATCGTCTCTCGCTGTTGAAGGTTTACCTAGCAATGGTGTGTAGTAAGATAGACTACGGGAGCATCGTCTACGGCTCAGCCAAGCAACCTGTGCTAGAACTTATTGACACAATTCACTTCAATGGAATCAGGAGCATAACTGGAGCCTTTCGGAGCACGCCGGTCCTGTCGTTGTGTGCAGAAGCAGGGATTCCTCCGCTGATGTTTAGGAGGCATCGGCTTGCCGCCAAGTACATATGCAAAATATATGCCTCACCTGACCATCCTTGTCACCCCTACATATTCCGTCCCAAATATTCTGGATTGTTTTATGCTCACACTTCCGCCTCTTTACCTCTTCCTTACCGTATGAGATCCATGATAGCCGAACTTGAAGAGTTCCCCTCTTGTCAACAAGATGCGTACATTCCTCCATGGAAATATAGTAAACCCATTTGTCACTTCTTGACCTTACGGAAAAATGACACAAGCGAGATTGAACTGAGTCTTCGACTCCATGAGCTTCTGGACAAAATTGACAACAAAAGAGTGATGTACACCGACGGGTCACACACTGGTGTTTCCTCCGCATGCGCTTTTATAGATGGGCAAAATGAGTATAAGTTTAGATTGCATTCAATCAGTAGTAGTTACTCCGCAGAACTGTTTGCTCTATCAGCGGCTATGTATCATGCGATGACAGTTCCCGAGGCCAACGCAGTTATCTGTACTGACTCCAAAAGTGCTTTGCTGAACATTCACAACATGTACAGTGACAATCCAGGGATCATCAAACTGTTGCAATATTCCACCATGCTGCGTGATTTAGGCAAAACTGTGCACCTCGTCTGGACCCCTGGGCACAGAGGACTAAAAGGGAATGAGATGGCAGACAGGGCAGCGTCCTCTGCGCATGACTTGCCAGTCATAACGCCCACCACTTTCATGGTAAGTGAGCTTGCCTCCCCGCTACTAAAGACAATTAAACAACGCTGGCAGGAAATGTGGAGCGAAGCTGGATTTAATAAGCTTAAGATGGTGAAGAGTGATTGCCTCCCTTGGGCGTCATCGGCTAGATCAGACCGAGGAGAAGAAGTGTTGTTGGCGAGACTCCGGCTTGGTCACACTCGTCTCACGCACTCCTACCTCATGTCCAGAACAAACCCACCTCGATGCGCTACCTGTCGGACACTACTCAGTGTACAACATATCCTTGAAGAATGTCGGAAGTATACAATGGTGTTACGACGGCTTGGAATACCCAGAAAGATGGAAGATGCTCTTGGAAATAATTCGGCAGCAGTCGATAAGCTGCTCAAATTTTTAAAAATAACCGGACTTAACCGTCTTGTATAATAATTGTGGTATAGCTATACAGTTTTCTTTGGCTCATATCCTTGAATATAGGTGTATATAAGTGTATGTTTCTATCTATTTAATTACCTTTATTTATGTATTTTATCTTTCTATTTATTGATTTATCCTTAGCTACTTTTGTTACCTCTTGTTTAGTTTTATTTGCCTGTTTAACTTATTGCTGTGATATTTTTTGTTACCATATTTTCCTTGTTAACCTTTTAGCTGTTACACCTGTTTTTACTTTTTTTAGTGTATACTTTTAATATTAGATTCAGTTATATTCTGTTAAGTTCTTCGTAGGGAGATTGAAAGTGCCCAAAAAAAAAAAAAGAAAAAAAAAAAAAAAAAAAAAAAAAAAAAAAAAAAAAATATATATATACATATAAAATGAAAAGTACCGGTATAAAGGAAAAAAGTAAATATATATATAAAAAAAAAAGAAACATAAAAAATGTAATTTAAAATTAAAATTAAAGTACCGGTTATTAAAAAAAAAAAAAAAAAAAAAAAAAAAAAAAAAAAAAAAAAAAAAAAAAAAAAAAGGGAGAGAGAGAAAGATACTCAGATACTCGGGAGCATGCGGTGAGTGATTCGTGCAGCTGTTTTGCACGGTAGGGCGATGACGACCATGGGGTTCTTTCGCCCAAGAACGGCACAAACAAACAGGAATTTTCAACGAAACGGTATTTTTTTTATGGTGAAAATAGTTCAGACAAAAATTGTAGATTGTGCAATTATGTACAAAACTTGTCTTCACACTTTTTTTCATTAGATTAACCATTTCTGAGAAAAGGCAATTCCAGAATTATCTTTAGTTTTATTCAACATAATATGCCAGACTCGGCTAGAAGTTTGACGAGGAAACAGTGGTTTGGCTACCTGCTCCTCTTTTTATGGTCCTGACAATAAGTACCGTTACAGCCCCAGCCATAAGCCTCGCAAAATGACCTGCTTGACATTTGATAATATTAAACTCGAGAAGTAGTTACCCTTTTTTTGTCTCTGTTTACTTCAGTTATTAATTTTTATTTATGTTGTAGGCCTTATTTTTTAATTGGGTGCTGTTATTTTGATTGAATTTTTTATTCAATAAAACAAAGCTAGTAAAAGAGAAGTATATTCACGCTTATATAGAAAATAATTTTGGAGGGGACTGGGAGAATTTCGGGGGGGGCTGAAAGGATTTTGGGGGGTATGGGATAATAAAAATCTAGAACATGGAATAGTTAGACAATTAAAACGCTATTACGCCCAAAAGAAATTATTTTTTTCTGAACTAAGTGATCTTATTATTATTTTTCAGGTTTTTACGATACATTTTTACCGATTGCGGGGGGGGGGACAGCCCTTTCAGCCCCCCCCCCCCTTATATACGCCCATGCACGTTTTTGTTTTATTTTATTGATGTATAGAGCTTTACTTTAGAATGAGAGCTAGATTGTGTAATTTCCGCTTCTGTGTAAGTTACTACTGCCGGTTTTCCTGACGCCTTAATATCACTTTTATTCAAGATGTTCGTGAGGATGTTGACCATTTTCACGAGATATATATATATATAAAAAAGTCATCATCTTAGCGCGGTTCCGTTCTTATCTCTAGACTCATTTAAAATGATTAAAATAGAAGCTGTTATTATTTTGGGTCCACATTTCTAGAAAGCATGAAGATTAGATAGTTAGCCGTCGAGGTGATAAGTAAAGATGGAATGGTTGGGATTTGGCTAAAGAAACCTCAATACGATTTTTGTTAAAAATCTATATTTAGGACGTTTTGGCTACTCATTGGTAGCCTTCGTCAGCAATGAAAGTGCCGGGAGGCAGAGGAGGACTAAAGTTGACAGTTCCGTCTTTACTTTCAAGAAAGGTCTTATTTACGATCTTACCTGGATGGGTCCCCGCCCTAGGAAGGACCCCGCTAGGCATTTGAAAAGCTATATCTTGGAAATCCATATCTCTAAGATTAAATTGTTTTTCTTATTTTTCTTAACCTGATTTATTATCAAATACATTATCCAACAGCAGTTAAAAAATAACAAGGAATAAAAACAGACAAAAAGAACAGTTCGAATAAGCGAAATCAATTACTTTAAAGTTTTAAGCTCTTATTTCTCCGATTGACATCGTCTAATCAAAACTTTCATCAGAACCTTTTTTGTGGAGCATTTAGTAAGCTTTCTAATGGTATCCTTCCGTTTACCACGATTCTCAACCTTTTTCAAGATATTAAGGAAAGTATACAAAGTTACCAAAACTTTTTATGTCTGTTAATAAAATATTTTATTCTAACCCTTCCTTAACTCCAAACGTAACACAAATTTCAACATATTAGTTTTAATGAAAGTAGAACATGCAGAAACTGTTTCAACTGAATCCCATGATTCCAAGTACCCAAACCAAAAACGGTATTCAAAAACTATTTTTCCAATTTTCTCGAAAACGGTTAAAGCTATCGCCTTGAAAATGGTTTCACTCGTTTTCCTAGCCCAACAAGCCTATAAAACGAGTGCTTACAAGCTTATGAACTCAAAAACGTAAGCGTTACGATTTTTTTTGCGCGAATTTCGCTCAAACGCCATCTTCCAGTGGACGGATTTTGCTGGTTAACGAACTTGACCTTTCAAATTGGACGACGGATTTTTGTACCAAATTTCATCAAAATCGGACCTTTCGTCTTCTACCTAGAGAGCGAACAGACAAATAAATATGTATATATATATATATATATATATATATATATACATATATATATATATATATATATATATATATATATGTATATAAATATATACATATATATATTTATATATATATAAATATATATATATATATATATATATATATATATATATATATATATATACAAACAAATTTGAACCACCATCATTTTCGGTCTCTAGGGGTTCTGAAACGCAAAATTTTCTAGTTGGCACTTCTGGATTGCGTCAGGAGATCAACCTTATAAGCGGGGTTCCTCCCTATGGGGGAGGGAGGAACCGCGCTAAAAAATATTTTTATTTCTATTCTAAGATTTTCAAATGACATTAGGGTTAAGAACGGATCCGCGCTAAGATGAAGCAGTTCCTGCGAGTCGGACTTTTTTAATGCAGTACAACACGTTTTCTGGATATGATCACAGGATAGCAGCAAAAAAAATTCTCCGTTACCTCAAAGGGACCAGAAATCTGAGTCTTACCGATCTTTGTCCGGAGAAATGTGAGTACGTTTTCAATAGATAATTGTATTGACTTATACAGCCTTCTTCAAGCATGAGGATTAAGAATTATCCGCTTCTGTGTAAGTTGGCTACTGTCAGTTTCCTGTGCTTTGTGGTGCCTAATCTATCCCATTTCTTCGAAATGTTAACATTTTTTAATACTAAAAAAAGCTGGTCATTTATATTCAAAGCTTTCCAAATGTCACTAGGATCCGCGCTAAGATGACGCAGTTCCTGCGAGTTGGATTTTTTAACTACTGATGCACTATTTTGATCAATACAGGTCAGGATATCACCAATTCATTGGAGAATAAGAAACTGTGGCTTTTTCTCGTTATTTTGAAAACATAAGTTCTTTGATAAACTAAATTAGTAAACTAAAAACTAAAACTAAACTAATTGCATTACTAAAAACGGAGTCCATATGATTAATAATTATAAAAATCTAAAACTAAACTAAAACTAAAACTAAAAATACAAGATTAGTTTAGTTTTAGTTAGGGAAAACTAACGTTAGTTTAGGTAACTAACGTTAGTTTTGCCCAACACTGCTTGTAGAACACCATATGTGAAGAAGAAAAAAATCTAAAAAATACAGTAAAATATACAGCCGTATCGCCCGCAATCCAAGAGCAAATTCCCGAATCTAAAAACGAGATTTTGCATTCGCGATAGTTTGACATGGCAGGAACGATATGATGTACATTTTATACAGTTTTATTAATTGTTTTAAATGTATGTAAAATTGCAAATTTATAGATATCATGGTAATCCGTTTAAGTTACAAATAAGTTTAAGCTAAAACTTAAGGCTTTCTCTTTTTAAGTGAAATTATTTTCTTTTTAATGGGCACGAAATTTGCAGTTCAAGTCACGAAAATGTCACGAAATTGGCTTTCACGAAAGTAGTAGACACCCTGAAAAAACCATACATTTTGTTTTTTCATGTGATAGTGTATACCTTTTAGAATAATAATAAAAAAATATTTTAGTGATTTTCTTTTTATCGTTTGATGAAATTCCACTTAGTGTGGAACGCAATATTTAATTTTTACAAAATGCATTTTAACACTTCAGGATTTTTTCAGACCATTGGTAATTACTTCATGCTTATATATTTTTTTTTCTGGCTTCCATATTTATTGATGTATTGTCATAGAAAATGTCATCAACATTGGTCGATAGGTATGATTTATATTCTAGAACTAAGTGCACTTCTTTTGTCCAATCGATGATAACTGCAAAATTTGAAATACTTTAGCAGGGTATACAATTAAACTATTTGAGATTGAGAAAAACTATTTTATATTCTTACTTATATCCATAAAAGGAATGAACATGCCAAGTTTCATTAAAATCTGAGATCATGGGTGTCAAATCCTATTTTTTTGGGTTGATTTGACATGGAATGACCCAAATGTTTAAATATCATGTCACACATAGATGATTTTAGGTAGTACGTTAAAGAACTAAAAGTATTTAAATTATTAAAGTTCTGTGCAGGTTAATGGGTTAATATTGAAGACATAGTTTATGTTAAGCAAATGCATGAGATAAAATGTAATTCACAAATACAAAAAAATCAACTATGGAAAACAAACGGGAACCTGCAAGTCCACAGATCAATAACTTAATATTTCAAATTACTTACTAATATATGATATTAATCCAAAATCTGAGAATATAAGGCTATAATTTAGATAATCACAACATTTTTGTACGTTACATACAGATGATTTTAGGTGGTACGGTAAAGAACTAAAAGTATTTAAATTATTAAAGTTCTGTACAGATCCATGGGTTAATGTTGAAGGCATAGTTTATGTTAAGCAAATGCATGAGATAAAATGCAATTTGCAAATAAAAAAATCAACTATGGAAAGCAAACGGGAACCTGCAAGTCCACAGATCAATAACTTAATATTTCAAATTACTAATATATGACATTAGTCCAAATTCTGAGAATATAAGGCTATAATTTAGATAAATATACAAAGGTTATACCTGAAAAGTTTTGTTCGCAAAAGAAAAACTTTTAACAAAAAAAAAAAAGTTTTGTTGGCTTGCTAATCTCCACCTAGGCAACACAACAATATTAGTCAAAATTCTAAGAATATAAGGCTATAATTTAGGTAAACACAAATATTTTACTAAAACTAAAAAGTTTTGGAAACTAGATAAACAAACCAAACTTAAAAAAAAAAGGATAATAGTTAATGGCTTCTAGGAGCTCAGTGTTGATCTACATTTTCATCAGAAATTAATAAAATTCATCTTATATGATATTGTCCAAATCTTGAGAATATACGACTATAATTTAGATAAACATACAAAGGTTAAAACTGAAAAGGTTTGTTCGCAAAAGAAAAACTTTTCGCAAAAAAAGAAGAAAGTTTTTTTTAGCTTGCTAATCTCCACCTAGGCAACACTGGAAAGAAAATTACTATTTCTGAACAATTCACTCTTCTTTAATTGACAGTTTGGAACTCGTTACTTCCGAACTGTGAAGCCTAAAAGATTTTATATGTATATATATATATATATATATATATATATATATATATATATATATATATATATATATGATTATATAATGATGTAAAGTCATCAATGAGTTCGAGTCATTCTAAATATCAAGAACATCAACAAATAAATTTGAGACATTATTCAAAATGGCTGTCAGAATATGAATGGTTCAGTGTAGCCAATTTTTCTTGAACAAAACTTTTGACCTTTTGACCAAATTTCGAAATTTGACTATTTTGACCTAGCCTAGGAGATTTCCCGTATCAAGAAGTACATGTGTGCCAAGTTTGGTCCAAATTGGTCAAACGGTGTGGATTTTTATAAAGAACAAACAGACAGACAAACTTACAGGTGATTTTTATATATATAGATTAAAATGTAGTCTCAGGCTTTACGATTGTTATTATTTTTGTTATAATTGTACTGTTATTTTAATCTGGTTTAAATTGAACTTGTTGTAATTATTGTATTGTGTCACAGGGCATTGAAAATGGGGCTTAGTCCTTGAAAACGTTTTGCTAATAAAGCACCTGTGGGAATTTTTCGACCTTTATTTCATCCTTGGAACATCAATTTCCACCATCCAGCAATCTCCAACAATGATAATTTTGAGGTTTGGATCACCTGTAGCACACCCTGTTTATAATGAAAAGCTTTTAATGACATCTAAATATTGTTCTGGGGTACTTGTCAAACAATGTTATCAAATCACAAGAATAAAAATCAACTGATTTTTTATGAAGAACAGAGGAGTGATAAACAATTTTTACAACTCGTCATTTTACTTGAAAAAAACTTTCAAAGCAAATCCTCTCTTTCCAGAAATCAAAATCAAGCTCAAATCATTTGTTTTTGTGTACTTTGAGATTCCAAATTAGCTGGCTGAAAAATAAAAAAGCCACGTTTACGCTTCAAATT